>JACEFZ010023841.1:0-100433 GCA_014155875.1 Cepaea nemoralis
CCTTTTTCCCCTTTTGGGGTACCATCTAAAACCCCAGCGGGCCAAAGGGTTTAAAACGGTCGAAGACAACTGTCATCCCTCAAAGGAAGGCAGGGACAGTCCATAGCATTTTCCGCCATCCAAGGTTGCTTCCATAGTTGCAGGGCCAACACATAGCGCCCTGGTTCTGGGCTCACCGAAGGAAATCATCACGTCCTGCTCATGGCTGCTTTAAATCCTCACTTCAATATATTGGTCATTTCGTTTGCCCCGGGCCATTCCCGCACAAACCAGACAGGTTTGCAGACGGCATCCACTCAGCGAGTTTTCGGACATGTGCTTGTCGTTGCGCCCGTCAGAGCTGTTCCAGGCACGACAGACATTCGGAGAACTACCTAGTCAGAGCTGTTCCGAACAAGAGCGGCATTCGGAAACTAGGTAGTCAGAGCTGTTCCTAGCACGAGAGACATTCGGACGAGACATTTCACTTGGACGTAATTGCGTAGTGTCAATTTTTAGTTTGCCACCCGTAGGACGACACTTCCGGCTTCCGGCGGGCATTTTTTAATGAGGTTAGCCTCCTCTGCAGTTGTGGTTTAAAAGTTAATGTGTTAACAGACATGTATTTTATATCAAAGGGGGTTGGTTAAGGAAAACTATTATATATAACCCCATGGCAGGTACAGGAAATCACTTAAGACTATTAATCATCCCATAGCACAATCAGTTAAAGACACTTGAAGAAAAGGTTGCTGAACACTATTTGTTTGGCAGTATGCAGAGGGTTAGCTAACAAATGCCACTTATGTTCCATGCAGTTCATACCATGATTCTTGTGGGTAAAGTCTTATGTTTTCATGATGTTCTCATCTTTCCAGGTGCTGGATCCTGAGTTCCGCAAACCCTACCCAAATGTGAACAGGTGGTTCACAACAGTTGTCAACCAGCCTCAGTTCAAGGCTGTCTTGGGAGAAGTCAAACTGTCGACACAGATGGCAACATTTGATGGTAAAGATCTCACTAACTTAATTAAATGTACACATTACCTGTATTTGTGCAATTTTGTTTTAGTTGATAAAAATATTCTTAACAAATGTTTGGTTGTTGACAAATGTATATAGCAACTTGGCTGCCAAATGAATGATATAAAATCCGTCTTTGGAATTGTAATACAGAATTCTGTTTGAAATCTTGCGCAGGTATTTTAACTGGAAAGGTTTTCTGCATTCATGTTTGCTGTTCCTTTGCTAGTTCTTTATACGCGTATGTGTGTGTATGTATATATGTATAGTTAGTGGTCAAATCTTTTTAAAATGTTTACAAAATATATTTGATAGAACTCACAAAATGAAATCCATCGGTGCTTCATTTAAAAGATTACAATTTTGAATTAATTATGCATAATCGAATAGTGAGGCGGGGAATTTGAGGATAGGCCTATATAGAAAGTCTGTTGTTGCAAAGTCCAAAGACAACCTGTTGCCTGATATTTTTTATGATGCTTAGGGATTTGACAGATTGGACCTTTATCAATTGACATAATGTGAATGTACATGCATACTTACACACATACTCATGTATGTTTCTTTTGTATGTTTGGGGATTGTCTGTAGTTAATTTACTTAATGTCATGATTTTATTTAATGGTGTAATATATGCTATATGAACAGATGTTGATCACGATTAATTCACGATATCCATAGTATTCTAATATGTCCTCCTCTCAAAGGCACATCAGTCTTGATGCTTGTGGCTGGTGTGTAAGACCTGGAGGTTCATGAAAACAGATGGCTGACCCTGTTACTATCCACACAGGTTGTGGATAGTCATTATGCCATCAGACAGTGACATGCTCAGAGAATGTGTTTGCAAAGAGATATGTTGCTTGATGCCAGCTTTCAGAGAGGGACTCTACATTTTGCAGGTTGAGTTGCCAGTTTATACATGGTTTTCTTAGCATCTTCTTCTTCTTCTTCTTCTTCGTTCATCCGTTTTGTTTTTTTCGGATGTGATTGCGTTGTGCCTGTTTACAGCAGAGCTGCGTTCTTGCGCCGTTAGGCCGACACATCCGACTTCTGCGGGCATTTGTTGACCGGGTTAACCTTCCCGGGTTCTTAGCATCTAATTCTTGGCCTTCTATAATAATTTCTGTTATAGTATATAATTCCATGTCTAAGATTTTTAGTCGTTAGTCATCTCTGTAATTCTAGTTTACTTTTCAAACTCCATATTTGTTTTCCTGCACATAGTTCAGGAGGGGGGTAATTTATTACTTGCCATTTGAAATTAGAACATCATTGTTGCTTCTTGAGGACAGGAGCATTGTCTGCATTGGGGCATATAAACACGTCGGGCATATTGTTTGAAATTGCTTTTGTCAATGTAGGGTCTTGTTGGAAACTGGACAATGAGAGGGTTTTGTTTTGTTGTTGTGGTTTTTGTTTTTGCCTTGGGGGTGTTTAAAATTTGATCTCAGTTAAATACAAAGGCAATAGAATATCTGTTTGGAATTCATAGGTTCATTAGTGTGTTCTGAATAATGGTCAGACTATTGGATCTAGTTTTTTGGTCTTTTGGAAGACCCAGGTGCGAATCCTCGGTAAAGTGTGGATAACTAACCTAGTTTGTGGTGACTGCACAAGCCAGGTGGCCTTAATTCGTCAGGCTCAACTGCAAGGTACTGTAGGCAGTTGATGACAGCATTTTTTACAGTAATGATGTATCAGCTATTTACTGTTTATCAGAATATACCAGTGATGATTTCATAACACAGTGATAGCGAAACATGTGATCCTAGCCTGTAGGTTTCCTATAGCACTGTTTGTTGTATACTTGCAGCAAAGAAGTACCAAGAGATTCACGCAGGAGCTAGCGGAGGTGCTGGAGATAGCAAGAAGAAAGAGAAGAAACCTGCTCAGCCACAGCAGCCTAAGAAAGAAAAGGCACCACCTGCCCCCAAGGTACTTAACTGCTTCTTAAAGTCAGCACTTCACTTTTTCCTAAACATTGAAACCTAAACAACCATGGAGGTGGGTTTGTGATTTACTGTTTGCACTCAGACCTTGTTTGATTGTGATGGCTGGGAGTGAAATAAGTATGTGCAGCCAGGAAAGTAACATTAACTTCCAATTTATTTGTGACATTTAGCGTTTATTTTACATCTTTGAAGTATCTGCGTCGTTAAGTTTCTATTTGTGAAATATCTGTGACCTTGGCTAGTTTTCCATGGCAACCTAGCCTAGTCTGTCATAGATGTGAATCATGAGTCCAGGGAGTGATTCAAAGGAAGTTTTCCCTTGATTTTAGTGAATAAAATAATTGGCTACTCTGAAACACATTTTTTTCATAATGTAAGTTATTATACTAACATATATTGTTATGAGGTATTTGACAACTTGAAATCAAAGTAAATATAACAATTCTTTTATTACAGGAATCTGAGCCTGCAGCTGAGGATGAGGAGGAAGACGAAAAGCCTCGGGAGTCAAAGGATCCATTTGCTGCTTTACCAAAGGGGTAAGATAATATATAAGCTCAGTTTTAAATTTGTTGTTCTAAGCATGTCCTGAAAGTCCAGTCTGAAAGTCTCATTTCAGTCTGCTTTCATTCATTGTATTTCAGTTCAGTGTGTATTATCATCGTTACATTCCAGGTATGTCCGTAGGTGCTCAGATTTCCTTATAAATCCATCATACAGCTACTAACTGCCAGTTTGGTGTTGACAGGACTCATGCTGCTGCTTGTCAGACTCCCAGTTTTCAATCCGACCATTTGCAGTCAAATTATTGCCGATTCATTTTGTTAGTCCTCATTTTTGCCCAACTATTCAAGTTGGTTTAATCCATGAGTTGACCCTCTAAATTGGCAGTTGTAGCCAGCCCATTTACCCATGACACTCGCATGGCCTGTTACAAGAATGAATGTAACTATGAATTGTGAACTTCTCAACAAGTTCAATCCAATGTCTGCATTTGTTGAAGCCTGCCCCAAACCAAAATTACAAATCATGCCCCTGAGTCACTTAGTAATTAAGTATAGGTGTTTTGCAACTACAAAGTCGTGTTACCGTTGGCACTTCCATCATGCTGCTAGCGGCACTGACTTCATGGTCAATTCTGCTAATGGAACTTGCAGAGGAAGGTCCATGCACACTTGATGCCTAGCATCATCTTTCTGTAGGAAACAACTGACTACATTATTGGTGACTCTTGACATATGATATGCTTTTCTCAATTTGTGTTATTTAACCCACTACTGCTACTTTTAACTCCAGTTCTGTTTGTACTGTATTCCTGTAGACAGTCATCGTGTTAGTTTACAGTGACTGCTTAGAAAAGATCTGCCAGCAGATGTCAGTTGAGGGCCTTAACCTCTGCATAAACTGCACTAGGGTTCCACATCGAATGTTACCACAGAAAACAGTCAGTAAATGTTAGAGGCACTTGTCCATTCTTTCTTAGGATTATCCTCCTTTCAAAGGCATGTGAGTCTTGACACTTGTGGCTCATGTGTAAGACCTGGAGGTAGAGTGAAATTGATAGCCATCCTGTTAAAGTTCACATATCATGTGAGCACGTTCATTATGCTTGTCAGACAAGTCACTGAAAGAGAAAATGTGGCCTTTTTTCGAAGGTTCTGTGGCCGTTCCCTTACTTATGTAAAGTACAGTGCAGCCCTATACAGCTGCAAAGTAACAAGTAAATATAGGTATCTTGTAAAGCTTTAGAAAATTGCCAGTTTCTAAAACATACGAAGTCCGGATGGTGTTTCACTAGAGTCCGGATAAAGTGTTTCACCGGAGTCACCACATTACAAAAATACTATGGAGACTGGAGTGAGACATTTCTTCTGGATGATGTCTGTTAGTTTCAGTTGTATGTTTGTATGTATTTGTTAGATCCTTGAGATTTCATGAAAGAGATGAAATGTAGCTTTGCTTCTTTGTGACTGTACTTGGCAGCATTGTACCGTAATAGTGTTTTGTTTTGTTGCAGTATTTATTATTTTAGGGCCTTAAGCTCTGCACAAGGCTCCACATAGAATGTTGACAGAAAACAGCCTATAAATGTTAGAGACACTTAATTCTTTCCTGGGATTATCCTCCTTTCAAAGGCATGTGAGTCTTGACACTTGTGGCTCACGTGTAAGACCTGGAGGTAGAGTGAAATTGATAGCCATCCTGTTACAAGTTCGCATATCATGTGAGCACGTTCATTATGCCTGTCAGACAAGTCGCTGAAAGAAAGTGTTTGCTACTGTTTACGGCAGTTCTGTGGCCGTTCCCTTATGCAAGGTACAATGCATGCCTATATAGCTTCTCAAGAACTATATATAAATCATTTATATGTATCATTAGTTTACCTAGGGCTTGGAGTCTATAAGATGTAATTTAAAAATTGTTAGGATAATTGCATTTGTGGACAGTAAACCCCCACCCCCCCCCCACACCCCCCCCCCCCCCCCCCCCCCCCCCCCCCAAACACGTAGTTAGAAAAAAATTCTTGCATAGCAACATAGCCATTTTTAACATAGTTTTGAACCTGACCAAGCAGTTTTAAAAAAAGTTAAAAATTCTCAGCCACAAAACTGAAAGATGCTAAGACACAGACAATCGTTTAAGAAACATTAGAAAGAAGCATTAATGATTTTAGTCTAATTTTGAGGAAAGTTTAAATGTGTGATAACGGGAAGGTTTATGGAAAGAGGAAAATGATCTTAACTGTGATTCCTGATATGATAATGCTTTTCTAAACCATTGTGTCATTCATTTGTTAGTTAACCATGTGATGTTACTTTATCCCCATTGTATAATTACTGTACTCGTTTAGGCTGTCATTGTTTAAAGTAACAGCTTAGGACAGAATATCGTCTTGTCTGTGGCTAAAGTGTCAGTGATTGCCATGACTTGTGCATGTACTGCAGCAGGATTTCACTGTTTGTAAATGTTGGGAGGCACTGATGCTAACTAAGCCACTACTACTTTTAACTCTTAGTTTTGATGTTTCTGCATTCCTGTAGGCACGGCCATTGTGTTAGTTTATAGCGACTGCTTAGAAAAGATCTGCCTTTTAAGTGAGTCAGTTGAGGGCCTTTCTGCATATACTGCAACAGGTTTCCATGTCGAATGTTGACAGAAAACAGCCTGTAAATGTTAGAGGCACTGTGTTAATTCTTTCCTGGGATTGTCCTCCTTTCAAAGGCACTGTGAGTCTTGACACTTGTGGCTCATGTGTAAGACCTGGAGGTAGAGTGAAATTGATAGCCATCCTGTTACAAGTTCACATATCATGTGGGCATATGTTTATTATGCCTGTCAGACAAGTCGCTGAAAGAGAGAATGTGGCTTTTTTCGAAGGTTCTGTTGCCGTTCCCTTACTTATGTAAAGTACAGTGCAGCCCTATACAGCTGCAAAGTAAATGAGTAAATACAGATATCTTGTAAAGCTTTAGAAAATATGCCTAGTCTCTAAAACATACTGAGTCCGGATAAAGTGTCTCACCGGAGTCTCCACAATACAAAAATACAAGGGGCTTCTCATAAGTCTTTAGCCTGACCATGAAGGAGTAGGCGGAGAAAATTGAAATTTGGCACATGTATAGCTCATTCAATTTGTAATGGACATATGAATTATGAATTTCCCACCTCAACTGGTTTTCCCGATATAGTGCATGGCACAACACACCCTATTGACCAGATCTGCACATCCAACGGTTTGTCAGAACAATGGAGAAATCAGACGCCAGGATGTGATAAAATTCTTGATGTTACAGGGTAAATACACAGGGAGATGGGGCCAGTGTTTGAGGAAGTCTGTCCTTCGTATGCTTCTGTAAAAAAAATTGGTGTTTGCAGTTTAAGTGTGGCCGTTCCCAAGTTGCAGATCTGCCAAGATCAGGACGACCGTCCTCAGAGTGCAATGATGCAAATGCTGCAAAAGTGAAGAAAATCATAGACCAGGATAGGAAAATGACAATTGCAGAGATATCGGGTTCAGCAAAACTGAGTAAGAGTACAGTTTTTAGAATTTTACACAACAGATTGAACATGAGAAAAGTGTGTGCCCTGCACCTGCTGACATGTGAACAGAAACAAACACGGGTTGATTGCTGTGGCCAGTTGCTCAACATGTGGCGGTCGAAAAACATGTAAAAGACCTTGGGGACGTAGATGAGACTTGGATTCACCAAATCGTAAAAAACAGCTGAAAGGAAATCGTCTTGACAGTGACGAAGATGTCATACTGGCTTGTGATTACTGGTTTAGTTCGAAAAATAGGTTGTTTTATTCTGAAGGTCTTTTCAAGATCACGCAGAGATTGCAGAAATGCATACATTCAGGTGGTGGCTACATTGAGAAGGAATAAGCACTGTGCCAAATTTCAATTTTCTCTGCCTACTCCTTCAGGGTCAGGCTAAAGACTTATGAGAAGCCCCTTGTAATAGAGTGAGACATTTCTTCTGGATGATGTCTGTTAGTTTCAGTTGTATGTTTGTATTTGTTAGATTCTTGAGATTTCATGAAAGAGATGAAATGTAGCTTTGCTTCTTTGTGATTGTACATGGCAGCACTGTACTGTACTAGTGTTTTTTGTTGTTGTTGCAGTATTTATTAAAAGTAATTTAGAGCCTTAAACTCTGCACATACTGCATAAGGCTCCACATACAATATTGACAGAAAACAGCCTGTAAATATTACAGACACTTAATTCTTTCCTGGGATTAACCTCCTTTCAAAGGCACATGAGTCTTGACACTTGTGGCTCATGTGTAAGACCTGGAGGTAGAGTAAAATTGATAGGCATCCTGTTACAAGTTCACATATCATGTGAACATGTTCAATATGCTTGTCAGACAAGTTTACTAAGTTATGTGACTTAGTTGTATATGTCAAGTAGGATGCAGACCTATATAGTCACAATATATCGTGTGTTTGGAAAGCTTTTTTTTTTTTTTGTCGCTCGCTCGCTTGCTTTGAACTCAAGTGTAGTCCATACACACTACTTCTAGTTAGTGCTGGACTGAATTTTGCGTATGGATTAGCTTTCCCTATTCACAGTGTCGCTATCAGGCAAACCTACTCCAACTTCAGCAGTACTTGTGATGTAAGTCCCCAAGTCAGAACGATAAGTCAGCATTTTAGTCCACTGTCTAGTGCAGTGGTTGAACCCTTTACCTCGGCATCAGCACACCAGATGTTTAAGAGCATGCATTGGGCCATGCTGAGATTTTGAAAATATGTTTCCCAGGTCTCTAGCATTAATCTAGTCAAAATCAGGAAGAAGTTTCACCGCAGTCTCCGTATTATTTCAAATACAAATCGGAAACAAATAGGTATATTTAGCACCAGGAGCTAAATATACCTATTTGTTTCCGATTCATATTGTTAAATCCTTCTGCAGCCGCTGCTTTTTCTTTTATTCTATTTCAAATACAGTATGGAGACTGAGAAATTTCTGAATTTTCTCGGATGCTTCAAATTTGTTTGTATTTGTAGCAGTCTAAAGATCAAAGCAGGAAAGATTGTGAAATGTAGCTATAATTGTTTCAATGTAACATAGGACAGCATTGTATTGTATGTATGTTGCAGTATGTATCTGAAACTAACAAACTACATAGAAACGTGTGTCATTATGGTATCCAGAACTTTGAGTGTCTCACATATACTGTCGCAAACTCAAACATTGCCAATAATAAATCCAATTTAGCACTCAGGAGGAAGAAAAAAATTCTTGCATGTTGCATAGAACCAGTTGTAACATACAGCTACTACTCCTGGGCAATTATGTTTGAAATGTCCTTTGTTGCCAGCAAACATGTGATTTTACAGAATGCTGAAAATACCTTACACGAATGAAAACAACTTAAATTTTTAGATAGGGGCATTAATGATTTGTCAGTGTCTGTGGTTTAAGAGTTAGGGAATACTAATTTCACAATTCCATGACATGCTGAATCGAGGGTTCAGAATCAGGCACGGGTGATTTGCAAGCAGATTACCTTGGATTGGTTTCATTGGCAGGAGGTGTCTGCTGTGAATCATAAATTGTAAATCACAAAGCCGCCAATAAATGCTGGGGTTGATTATAATGTCCTATACAGGACCTGCCTGTTTAGATTTATTTTACTTTATGAAAAGTAAAACTTTTGATATCTGGAAGTACTTTTGGAGAGAGAGATGGATATAGTTGAAGATCAACCTTTTATCGTGGCATGGAAAAGTGAGTGCATAAATTGATGCATATTTGATTTATTTGCAGAACCATGAACCTTGATGAGTTCAAGCGAATCTATTCCAACCAAGACATCCTGACTGAAGCCATCCCCTACTTCTGGAATACCTTTGACCCAGAGGTCTACTCCATCTGGTATTGTAAATACACTGAAAACCTGCAGGGAAAGCAAAGCTTCATGGTCTCAAACCTGGTTGAAGGTGTGTGAAATAGCTTGACCTTTGTTGTCAGTTCTAGTTGGTTTGTGAAATAGCTTGACTTTTGTTGTCTGTTCTAGTTGTGTGAAATAGCTTGACCTTTGTTGTGTCAGTTCTAGTTGGTGTGTGAAATAGCTTGACCTTTGTTGTGTCAGTTGTAGTTGGTGTGTGAAACATCTTGACTTTCATTGTGTCTTCTAGTTGATGTGTGAAAATATCTGACTTTTGTTGTGTCAGTTCTTGTTGGTGTGTGAAATAGCTTGACCTTTGTTGTGTCAGTTCTAGTTGGTGTGTGAAATAGCTTGACCTTTGTTGTGTCAGTTCTTGTTGGTGTGTGAAATAGCTTGATTTTTGTTGTGTCAGTTCTTGTTGGTGTGTGAAATAGCTTGACTTTTGTTGTGTCAGTTCTAGTTGGTGTGTGAAATAGCTTGACGTTTGTTGTCAGTTCTAGTTGGTGTGTGAAATATCTTGACTTTTGTTGTGTCAGTTCTAGTTGGTGTGTGAAATAGCTTGACTTTTGTTGTCAGTTCTAGTTGGTGTGTGAAATAGCTTGACCTTTGTTGTGTCAGTTCTAGTTGGTGTGTGAAATAGCTTGACCTTTGTTGTGTCAGTTCTAGTTGGTGTGTGAAATAGCTTGACCTTTGTTGTGTCAGTTGTAGTTGGTGTGTGAAACATCTTGACTTTCATTGTGTCTTCTAGTTGATGTGTGAAAATATCTGACTTTTGTTGTGTCAGTTCTTGTTGGTGTGTGAAATAGCTTGACCTTTGTTGTGTCAGTTCTAGTTGGTGTGTGAAATAGCTTGACCTTTGTTGTGTCAGTTCTTGTTGGTGTGTGAAATAGCTTGATTTTTGTTGTGTCAGTTCTTGTTGGTGTGTGAAATAGCTTGACTTTTGTTGTGTCAGTTCTAGTTGGTGTGTGAAATAGCTTGACGTTTGTTGTCAGTTCTAGTTGGTGTGTGAAATATCTTGACTTTTGTTGTGTCAGTTCTAGTTGGTGTGTGAAATAGCTTGACTTTTGTTGTCAGTTCTAGTTGGTGTGTGAAATAGCTTGACCTTTGTTGTGTCAGTTCTAGTTGGTGTGTGAAATAGCTTGACCTTTGTTGTGTCAGTTCTAGTTGGTGTGTGAAATAGCTTGACCTTTGTTGTGTCAGTTCTAGTTGGTGTGTGAAATAGCTTGACTTTTGTTGTGTCAGTTCTAGTTGGTGTGTGAAATAGCTTGACCTTTGTTGTGTCAGTTCTAGTTGGTGTGTGAAATAGCTTGACCTTTGTTGTGTCAGTTCTAGTTGGTGTGTGAAATAGCTTGACCTTTGTTGTGTCAGTTCTAGTTGGTGTGTGAAATAGCTTGACCTTTGTTGTGTCAGTTCTAGTTGGTGTGTGAAATAGCTTGACCTTTGTTGTGTCAGTTCTAGTTGGTGTGTGAAATAGCTTGACCTTTGTTGTGTCAGTTCTAGTTGGTGTGTGAAATAGCTGACTTTTGTTGTCAGTTCTAGTTGGTGTGTGAAATATCTGACTTTCATTGTGTCACTTCTAGTTGATGTGTGAAATATCATGACTTTTGTTGTGTCAGTTCTAGTTGGTGTGTGAAATATCTGACTTTTGTTGTGTCACTTCTAGTTGGTGTGTGAAATATCTGACGTTTGTTGTGTCATTTCTAGTTGTTGTCTGAAATGTCAGAATTCTACGGTGTGAAGCTTGATTGGAAGTGTCTTGTTCATGTAATAATGTGCTTTCTTGGGTTGTTTCCTCGTGCTCTATATCCAGACCTGCTTCGACAGTGAATGACTAACAAATCATACACTTTTTTCTTTCTCATCTGTCATAAGTCACCTTATCTGTTGTCACTTGGTATGTTCGTTTATATTTGCCTTCATTCTTCATTTGGCATTGTCTCATCTAGGAACTCTAAGCTATCCTGTCACAAGCAGTTATTTGTGCCTTATTGAAAGATAGAAATTCTGACAATGTAAATTTATAATCTTGTGTCATATGTAAAATGTGTTGGCCTCTAGTTACAACAATTTCAATCTAATATTTTTTTTAGAGATTTCATACTCGTAAATATATCATATAAAATAAGGAAATTCTCACTCACTTCATCACCATGAGAAAGCCTCCATTGTGTGTGCTTATCTTTGAACACTTGTGGTGATGTCTTTGCGAGTACTTTCTGACACAGCAAATTGCAAACGATTTTCTTGTCTTGCTTGGAATCTGTATCTAAATACCCTATAACTATAGGAACCTATATTGGAGACTATTTCTGCAGTTTCCTGCAAGAATTCAGTCTTCTGCAATTCCTGCAGGCTTTCATAGTTTGACATCCATGGTTGTTTCATGCAGCGCTAGAATAGACCTTTCTGTACTGAAGTTAGCACAGTCAGTGTGTGTTTGCAGACTCAGGTGCTTGCTGTGGAATCGATCTTCAGCTTCATGTCTGTTGTCCTGTGCTTTCTGTCTGTTGTCCTGTGCTTTCTGTCTGTTGTCCTGTGCTTCTGTCTGTTGTCGTGTGCTTCTGTCTGTTGTCCTGTGCTTCCTGTCTGTTGTCCTGTGCTTCCTGTCTGTTGTCCTGTGCTGAGTCTTGTGAAAGAAAATGGCATTGACTAGTCATTGAATGATGAAGGGAGGCAGAATGTACATGGGAAAGATGTCTGCTCGCAGGTAGACAAGGGGCCCATTATGTGGGATTGAATATTTCTGGAGAAAATAGTTTCCAATGAGGCAAAGTTGGAATGAGTAACCTGTGAGCTAGTCAGGCACAGAAGGATACCAAGAAGAAGAATGTATACCAGTATGGTAGTTCTATAGTATTGAGTGCTGGGAAGTGTGTAGGTGATTTGTACCAAGGGCCTTGTGAAATGTGTCCTAAATGTGTATACCCCAAAAAAGAATGTGTATGCAGAATCTATCCATTTCATCTGGTATTTATTAAATACATGATTTTTCTCACCATGACAGGAATGTTCCAGAGACTGGACAAGCTGCGCAAGAATGCCTTTGGCAGCATGGTTATCTTAGGAGAATCCAAGAACAACTCTATCGCTGGCTTGTGGTTCTGGAGAACACCAGAGCTTGCCTTCACAGTAAGTTCTTGCTTATATGTAGATGGTTTCACAGGCAGCAAAACATACTCAGAGATTATGTGGGCCAGGAAGGTACATTTTACATGGTCAGGGATCTTTTTGTTAAATTGAAATATTGGAACCACATCTGTGTAAACAAAAATTGTGTTTAGCTGTGTGGATTGTGATTTCTAAATATAGTAGGATTTATATCTTCTACTCTTTGTTCCGTGGTGTTGCATAGACCCTCAAACAACTGCCAAATACTTTTAAATTTTGCCACTTTTACAACTCTCCCCATATCATCATCATATTAATCTCTGTCACTTATTTTCTCGTGCTTTTAGGTCTCCATTCTGTTTGCCTGATGGGTTCCAACAGACTTTCTAGTTATATTATTTTCAGGGTTATTTTTTCTGTGTTTTTAAGTTGTAGGGTTAATCCAAGGACTTCTGTACACGGATTCGTTCCAAATGTGTTTAACCTTTCAGTTTCATCTTAAATGTTCTGAATCTAGATATGCACTTCCAAAAACCTTGTAGAGATGATTTCAGATTCTTATTAATGCAGATGTGATCATTTGATGTTCTTTGTGGTCTGTTGATGCCCAGACAGTTTTGTGTATTCTGTGTGGAAAAGCACTTTCTCCTTTGGCATTTACTGTGCAACAATTGGCAGTTTTCAATCAATACCCCAGGTCTATTCACATCTCTCTATAACCTGTATCTTACCTTGTCTTGGCATTCAGATCATCTATCACAATTTTGATATTTAAATTTTTTAAAAATTTCCTGTAAAATTGTGCATAACACTGGAACTACGTTTTATTTTTGTGTGTTCTAAATGTTGCTTTTATTGTACTATAACTCTCTCTGTTAGTGCTTTCACTGCGTCTTTAGATTGCATTAGGGCCAGTCCTTTACTTTTTCTCTTGAGAACAGCAATGTTTCACCTTGATAGAAAGCTTTTTGCCAGCTCCTTTCCATATTGTCGCTTTTTCTGCATCACAGCTTGCTGTCTTGTTGGTTTGCTGTTAATTTTCTTTCCTTTTTAAATATATGGCTAAATTTTGCAGTTGAAGTTGTCTCCTTAGTCCCACGCCAATCCTCCATTGCTATCTTTTCTGACATGCATGGTAGATCATAATGTCCTTATTTCTGTGCTTCCCTTATGGTACACTCAATGACACATGGGCTAATTTGATTAACAATTGGTTAATTATCTTATAGATAGCTGCATTTTTATGAGTTACTTATTGGGCATGGTTAAAAAAAATGTTTTTTGTTTAGTTATCTCATGTACTAAATCCCATTTGCTGTATCTCTTGCAGCTCGCCCCTGACTGGCAGATAGACTACGAGTCATATTCCTGGATAAAGCTGGATCCCAACAGCGAAGAGACCAAGGATTTGGTCAAGAAATTCTTTCTCCATGAGGGAGACTTTGGCGGCAAGGAAGTTGCAGATGGAAAGATCTTTAAGTAGTGCATACAGCTGCTGAATTTGTATCTGTTCGTCTGAAAGTGGAGTGGGATGTCATTCATGTATTTATTACCTGTCATCGGTATATGAGACTGACAATAGGTTTATCCAGAAATTTGTGAATTCTACGAGAATTGTGTGGATTTTCAGATCATCTGTTGTTTTGGGGGGATATATGAATGACAGTGTCCATTGATTATACAAACTGATTTGTGTTTGTGGAAGAAAATTCTTGTTCTATCGCCTGACTACATTATTTGAGTCAATAAAGATTATGGGGGTTTGAACATTTGATTGGCTTTTTCCTTTTTTTAAAATGTCATGTGTGTGTGTGTATAAATCTACAATTATTTCTATTTTTGTTGTCCTGAAATAGGAAATGCTGCATAAGGATGTTATCTGCTGTCTAAGGAGTAATTGTTAAAAAAAAAATCCGAAGAATAAATGAATAAAATTTTGTACATCCTTTATGAAGTTCTTATAGTTGTTAAACAACCCAAGAACATAACACGTATACCCGTGATTGTAACCCATTCTATTCCAACTCATAATATACATGTCAGCTTATATGACATTTTTCTTAACTCCATTTTCAATTTGTAATTCAACTCCTGTACAACAGGTGTCCTGTTTTACCAATTATGTGAAAAAGCTAAAAGGACGCAAAACAAAACTTGTTACTTGGATGACATGAGCCACACACATGTGACAGCCATTCTGATGGTGATTTCACTGTCATTTCTTTCTAGAAATTGTCGGTAGTTGTGTATCTTTCGATGTCAGTGTTTCCTACTTCAGCAAGTAGTTGTGTAATGTTGACTGCCTTTAAATCAATTGCATCCAAGCTATTGGATATCTGTTGTGGCTTCCCTTATTAACAATCTTGTGAAAACATTATCCTAGCTATGTGGTTTTCAAAAGCTGTGAACTTTTTTGTGCACAAATGACCTGTTTTTCCACCTTTATCGAAAAAGCAAAATATCCAATCTATGGATTGGAGGGACAGTAGTAAATGGTTCTTGTGATAATTCTGTCCTGTGCTTGCTCTTGAATCTTGTAGCTCTATAGCACCTTGGTGCTTCCCCATGCTGTATTAAATACTCGTTTTTTTTCTCTCTCTAAAACTTGGTAAGACAGGTACCCATAATTTTGTGCCTAGTAAGAGCAGAGTACCAGAATAACCACACTTAGTGTAGGGTCGTAACATTAGGTCTATACATTTGTAAAGGAAAGATGGATGAGATGAAACCAGGTAAATAACCCAATCTCTCTTGGCGAAATGTCGCTGGAAGAGGAGAAATCATACACCTTCTTAGATAGCAATGTAGACAAAGATAAAACAGATATTAAACTAATAATGAAGACAGGAAAGTGCTACATAGAATCGATTTTGCCTGCTCCGCGAAGAGATTACAGACGTAGTTCGCATACCCTCGTTTGGAACACAGCTGTGAGCGATTTTACCACCGTATGTTGGTTTTTTATGAAATATGGGTGCCAGTCGTTCAGAAAGCAATGACAATATAAATGAACATTAGGAAGAACTTTGAAGCAACAGAAATGTGGTTCCCAAGACGAATGTAATGTTGCGAATTCTTTTACTACCATAATAACTAACAATTGCCTAAATGAGGCTAATGAAACTAGAAATATACAATAATAGAGACAAAACTGCTTTCTTTAGTCATGTGATGAGAAGAGGGGCGCTGGAGAACATCGAGACAACTCAAAAGATCAAGGGAAAGAGGCAGAGGCCGACCAAGAGAAATGATGTTGGATGGATTGAGACAGTGGCATGGAAGAATATCAGCAGCAGAGTGGATCTAGAACACAATAAACTGAACTATGTGGAGAGACATGAATGCCTATGGCACTAAAAACGAACAAGTAAAATAGACAAACTAAAAACATTAATTAATTGGTGCCTCCACAAAATAGTTGGACTATAGTGGTATGACAGAATCACCAATGTGGAGCTCATGGAGAGAGAAATTCCAGTGAATCAAAATGGGACACGCACTTTATAAGACACATTGAGACGACAATTGGTTTTCTAGCGACTGCCACTACCATCAACGATGAACTAATTTTCGTGGTGGACTGTTGTGTTGGCATTCTGGCAGCGGCCTATAATGCATTTATGCATATGCATGCTGTTGGTTTGTCAGGACTGCTGCTTGTTCCACTTTTCATATGGGATAGTGGGCAGCATTTTGTGTGATATTCATTGGCACTGGAACAGCATTACATTGAGACCCTTGGCCGTGAAGTTGGAACCATGACTAACCTTGAGAAAACCCAAGTATAGTCGACTATAGGGTGTATTTTTGACTGCAGTGTTTGAAAATATTGCCGGTCCAAGTTTTGTATTTACCTATTATGTTGCATGTACTTTACAGTAGGTGAATACAAAACTTGGACCGCCAATATTTTCAAACACTGCAGTCATTAAAAATACACCCTACAGATGCTCTCTTGTCTGGAACCCACAGGGATGAGGAAACTATTAGGAGACTTAAAACCACATGGGGAATATAACTAAAGATAAGAGATGAATAATATAGGCAGATCCTGGACGGAGCTGCGGAGTCTGCCTGGGTGTGAGCTGGATGACAGGCCTATACTCCAATGAGAGATGGTGGCCAGAATAAGAGCACAATGTAGGAAAGTCAATCGTGGCAGTGAACCATGCTGGGCAGTTTATCATATACCAGGTCCTCGGCAGAACATCGCTGTGATCACGGCCGGCCATAAACTTTCTTAACCTTTTGGCATTGCTCCTCTCATCTTATCCAAGGTGTCTGCAATGTCCTGTGTCCATCTTCGGTCTTGTCTCTTCTTCCAGTATCTATGCCTACTATTGCTGTTCTAAGGTTTTTGTTTTTGTTTTGCATTCACGTCTTTTGAACTGTAGCGTAGATACTAATAGTAAGTGCACTGGACCAATTTATGTGTGAGGGTTATCTTTCCCTGTTAGCAGTGCCCCTTGCCATCAGCTAAAGACCGTCTCTGATTTCTGAGATACTTGTAATTTATACCCTGAAGCGAGAACGGGAAGTCAAGATGCATGTCCAACTGACGGGTTTATGGAACGTACCTACAACACTGCAGTCAGAAGAGAGTTTAACCTCTCTAAGCCACACAAACCTCCGACTGACTAATACTATCAAAGTATCTCAGACATGAAAATGTTTATGAGCATGTTTTATTTGATGCTCAATCTGGTATTCTAAGAACTTTTCTGTAGCATTTGAGCTAAACAGTTCAAATTTTCCTCTTTGCAATTGCAAAATCGCCCATGACTCACATGCATATGTCGCAGCAGGAGAGATGTAATTTCTGAAAAATATTGCTTGTGCGTATTTACTTGTATTGTGCCATAGGTTCTTAAACTGTTTAACCTTGGCAGTGAGTCTTCGTGGCGAAGTGGTCAAGCCGCTTGACTCGGCTCTGAAGGTTGTGGGTTCAATTCCGGATCGCGTTCTTCGGTTCACGGGTGAAAGTTTTCTAAGACTCCTGTGGGTCGTCGCTAGAGCTACGGAGTTCGTGCTTTGTGTGACGCTTTCCGCGCTGAGGAAAGAGACCGAGCCATATGGGCTAAAAACCCGGTGCAATGAAGTTGACCCTGTCGACATTTTGGCATTGCTATAGCCAACATCTACCTTCTTTTAAACTGTTGTTGATTATGGAGACCAGATATTCAAAGTCTGTGACATTTCACATTTCTCCATTGTTGATTATGATCTTTGGTTTTCCTGTGGTTTTGCCTGTGGACATTATCTTTGTTTTATTGAAGTTCAGAAACAGATTTTGACTATCTATTGACAGACAGGATCAACTCTTCAAATCCTTCAGCACTATTTGAGAGGACGACAGTGTCATCTACACATCTAAGCTCTGGATTTTAATTCAACTATTATGAATGGATCACCCCGGGAAGGTTAACCCGGTCAACAAATGCCCACAGAAGTCGGATGTGTCGGCCTAACGGTGCAAGAACGCAGCACTGCTGTAAACAGGCACAACGCAATCACATCAGAAAAAACACTCCGGATGAACGCAGAAGAAGAAGAAGAATGGATCAACATTGTCTCTGGTCTCATCAATTTTAACGTTTATCATCACATTTTCTGCATAGTTTATGTTTGTGTGTCTGTGTGTGTGTGTCTTGTCTGTGTGTGTTTTTTTTTTATTTGGCACTCGCTCACTTTGAACTCAAGTATAGTCCACACACACTACTTCTAGTAGTGCTGGGCTGAATTTTGCGTGTGGATTAGCTTCCCTATTAACAGTGTCACTCACCATCAGGTGAACCCACTCTGACTTCAGAGGTACTTGTAATTTACATCCCCAAGCAATGGATGAGAGGTCAACATTTTAGTCCAACTGTCCGGTGTTGGGGGTTGAACCCCTTACCTCTGCATCAGCTCACTGGATGTTAAAGAGCACACGTGTTTATCCATTCAGCCATGCAGACCTACTGCATACATGTTGAATAGATACAGGGAGAGAATGCTGTCCTCTCTTACTTCCCTTTGCACCTCAAACCAGTTTATGTCTCACTGGTTAATCTGACAGCTGATTGTCAATCATAATATAATGATTCAGTTAAGTGGATCGCATGTGTTGACAATCTCATACTACTCCTGATGTTCCACAACTTCTGATGCTGAACACATTCGATGGCCTTACTGTATTCTATGAATTAAGTTTGTGCCTAACCCCATTTTCCTCAAATTGTCTGCAATGTGAATCTGCTAATGTGATGATTAACAAAGCTATTGCATTGCGAGAACATTGTGCTTGACAAGTGCCTGACATCTGGGTACAAATGAAGTTTATCTGGGCAACTGACTAACAAAATATTCTGTGGTGCATAGCTCATGACAGAATTGTGACAATAAAGTAGAAACAAATGATTCTAGGCTTTCAAGTCGGAGCTATGCTGCATTTATTAGTCATCAGAGAATATAACACAAAGAAAGATGTAGTTTACAACATAAGTATCATTCATAACAAGACATGACATCTCATGTTAACATCACAGATCAGAAGTGCAAGCATATACAAGTCAGTGAACAGTGGTCATGTTATTTATAACACCGTAAGCAAAATGATTCTCTTTGTAATTCATTGTACACATAACAGTATTTGAGATAAACTAAGAAGGTCAGTTTACAATATGATGAAAACAAGTGCAGCGGCAAGAATCTGCATCTGTCTTCACTTTGGTATTAAAAATTAACTACTACTGGTACCATTAGAGTTGGGACTCTTTGCTGGTTGTTGAAGATGAGGGTGAAGCAAGTATAGGAATGTCCGGAGTACTGTGATGTCGGTTCTTTACTGAACTCATTAAAAATCTAGAATTCTTTGGATATTAGTTCAACATTCAGTTTGAATGCAACGGAGACAGAAATGTTTAGTCCAATATAGATCTATTTACACTTGAGTAAATAAAAGATAAGGTAGCCATTTACACACCTTCAAGGTGGGTTGTGTGAATGGTGCTAGCCCCATTTTGCAAGTGGTATTAGATGAATCCTGTGGTCATATTACATTTCCTTTACAGAGCAATTCCTGTATCCATTTTAGGCCGGTTCGACCTAAGTCAACTAAAAAAAATCCAGCTCAGTGGAGATCTGAACATAGGACCACCAGGCTGACAAGCAAGCAAACTGGCCACTGCGCCACCACAGCTTCCCCTATAACATAGCAGGTTATGAAAAAGAAGTGAAGACATGTAAAACTGGTGGTAGTGTGCATGTATCTGACACTTAACTGCCAGACTTAAGATCTCAGCAGACTTCATGGACAGACAGGCTAGGCCAAAGTGAACACATCTGGATAGTGGCAAAAGAGTATGTAAAACTGTACATATGACACTCAGATTCACACAAACGTTAGATCAATGACATCTTACAGTAATTCAAAAGCTAGTACTGTAACAAACAAATATCAATGTGAAAATTATGGATTATACAGGCATTTCTACAATGTTGTAATGTCCCATGCATAAAGACAATATCCGACTTATACAGTCACAATTAAAACATGAAATATTGTGATGACTGGAGTATTTTCCCATTCTCGTAGACTCTCACACAAAACTATTCAGTCAGTTCATCTGTTTTGTGCAAACCATGGTTTGAAAACACAGCTAGCGTGAAAAGTAAAGGCTGAGGAGTATAGGGTATATGGTGCCACTTAATACTGTTATATACAAATCAGTATTCAAGATAGGTGGTGACGTCACTACACCAGCCACCTGTATTCAAGATAGGTGGTGACGTCACTACACCAGCCACCTGTATTCAAGATAGGTGGTGATGTCAGTACACCAGCCACCTGTATTCAAGATAGGTGGTGATGTCAGTACACCAGCCACCTGTATTCAAGATAGGTGGTGATGTCAGTACACCAGCCACCTGTATTCAAGATAGGTGGTGATGTCAGTACACCAACCACCTGTATTCAAGATAGGTGATGACGTCACTACACCAGCCACCTGTATTCAAGATAGGTGATGACGTCACTACACCAGCCACCTGTATTCAAGATAGGTGGTGATGTCAGTACACCAGCCACCTGTATTCAAGATAGGTGGTGATGTCAGTACACCAGCCACCTGTATTCAAGATAGGTGATGATGTCAGTACACCAGCCACCTGTATTCAAGATAGGTGGTGACGTCAGTACACCAGCCACCTGTATTCAAGATAGGTGGTGATGTCAGTACACCAGCCACCTGTATGTCCGGGAACCTTTCTTGGTACCCATTGCAGGTCTGGGTGACATGGGGGCCAGGTTAGTTTTAGCAAATCTGCCTCAATTGGGGGTCAAACGCATGTCTACCAGGCAAGTAGACAAGATATTGTGCAAAGAGATACATGCCTTTAAGAGAATCATTACAAATGGAAAGGTTAGGCCAGCCCAACATGGCTTCAACAAGTGTTGCAGTTGGTGCTATTTGGAACCAGTTTCCTTAACTGAATGGGTTGTGTCGCATGTTTGAAACAAGATTGTGTGGTTCTGTATTAAACAGATCTCAATATAGTAATCTGAAAAATGTCATTGTGGGTTGCATAAGCTGCCAACGCATGCATTTTTAGTCCCTAGTGGACCCATTTTTTTTTTATAGCTCTTGGCACATAATTCTGGCTCACAGCACAGGTAGATGATGTAATGGCGAAAAGTATGGGATAGTTATACGTAGGCTGATAGTCACAAGTAGGCTGATAGTCACATGTGGGCAGACAGTCACAATTAGGCTGATAGTCACATGTAGGCAGATAGTCACATGTAGGCTGATAGTCACATGTAGGCAAATATTCACAAGTAGGCTGATAGTCACAAATAGGCTGATAGTGACATGTAGGCAAATAGTGACATGTAGGCAAATAGTCACAAGTGAGCTGATAGTCACAAGTAGGCTGATAGTCACAAGTAGGCTGATAGTCACAAGTAGGCTGATAATCACAAGTAGGCTGATAATCAGAAGTAGGCTCGCTGTCAATATCACACAAACTAGACATCTTTCCCCCAACACTCCACAGATTAGAGGGAACATTGGTGACCAGAGCTTCTTACATGAACAGAACATTCTCGCTGTCTTTAGACTTGCATTTGTTACATGAAGTACACATTAAAAGTATCTTCAGTAGCTTGCTAGAGGATAAAGATAATCCCAGTCATTGTTCAATGTACAATGTGTATGGAAAACAAGTTCAATTCGTTGAAAACAATGTAAATAACTAGAAAAGGTTCTTCTTTGTACACTAATGGAACACAAGTTTCCTGCAGAAATCGGATATGTCGGCCTAACGGCGCAAGAACGCAGCTCTGCTGTAAACAGGCACAACGCAGTCACATCCGGAAAAGAAAATCCGGATGAACGCAGAAGAAGAAGAAGAAGAAGAACACAAGTTTAACCATAATTTTACCAATCTCAGTTACATTTATCAGTATCACCCATCTTTGCTTGATTAAACACGAGGTATTTCAGACTCTGTTGTCCAACAGACAAGGTTCTATTACACAAGATGTTTTCGTGCACTGAATGAACTAACTCAAGAGGCATCTTGCATCATCATCACTACCTAAGGTCAGCATGGTCGAATGGATCAGAGCATTTGCTCTTAAACTTCCAGTGTGCTAATGCCAAGGTAGGTACAATCCCTATGTCAGTCAGTTGGACTACAATGTTGACTTCCCGTCTTTGACTTAGGGACTTAAATTACAAGTATCTTAGAAGTCAAAGTCCCCGGGAAGGTTAACCCGGTCAACAAATGCCCGCAGAAGTCGGATGTGTCGGCCTAACGGCGCAAGAACGCAGCTCTGCTGTAAACTGGCACAACGCAATCACATCCGAAAAAAAACTCCGGATGAACGAAGAAGAAGATGTCAAAGTGGGTTCACCTGATGGCGAGGGACACTGGTAATAGGGAAAGCTAACCAACAAGCAAACATCAGTCCTGTGCACTAGTATATGAAAGTAGTGTATAAACTACAATTGAGTTCAAAGCAAGGAAACGCCAAACAAAAAAACAAAAAAAAATCCGCAAAAAAAAAAAAAAACAAAAAAAAAAAAAAAAAAAAAAAAAAAAAAAAAAACAATAACAAATCATCACTATCCTTAATGAACCCAACAACTATCCACAAAATGAGATATAAACAGAACTGGTGATTCCATCACATGACTGTAACATGGGATGATTAATTGTCTTAAGTGACTTCCCATATCTGCCGTGGGCTTACATATAGCTGAAATATTGTCATTGCATTATAATACAACATATCTGCTACCATATTTTATATGCAGTTCTATGCAGCCGGTTTGGGAGGACTGATAAAACGATGGGATATGTGCATCAATGTTGGTGGAAATTATGTTTAGAAATAAAGGGACAATGTATGTATAAAAATAAACTGGTTTCAAGTTATTATCATATTTAGTTATTTTTCTACAGCCATTTGTGACTTACTTATTAACTTACCCTTGAATATATATATATATATATATATATATATATATATATATATATATATAGAGAGAGAGAGAGAGAGAGAGAGAGGACCCCTGTTCTCTGTCAAGTCTTGAAGTGTATTTTAGGTATATATTGCTAACCCCATATTATATTAGTATGGATCAATTGGCACTCTATGGCTGACCTATGTCAAGCCATGCCCCCTTTATCTCCTAGGAAACTTCCTGGTACCCCTGGTTTGACCAGGGAGCCCAGATTTTGACAACATGAGCACTGGACCAGGAGGCAACCATGCTGGTCACTGCCAGATTTAGCAGTACTGATCATTCTCCTTCTTTACCATTGATGTTTTCCAGTTCAGCATCAGGTATTTGATGTAGGGGCTTGATGGCTGACTGATAGGAGTTCAATACATCCATCATCTTCATGAGTTTGTGCTCCTTTACCAATGTAATCTATGTAGGGATGAATAACAGGAGATAGAAGACATCCCTCTCCCACTCCAGATTGTATATGGAACTTTTCAGTATCTCTTACTTACATCACATACTTTAATGAAGAAAGCTGATCATGTGACTTGACAGACAAAAGTTTGTAAAATGGAGTTATACCTCTCCATAGCACAAAGCCTGAGCTCAATTTTGTATAAGACGTAACTAAATAATATGATAATTTACTTGACAATAACTACAAAATATCATTACTGGTATCTCGATTAAACAATAAAATATGTATATTTAAAGAACTCTGGAGCAGTAAATGTGTAAAATCAAAGCAATGGTCAGATGGTCTCATAAACAAAGTTGTGGTTGAACATGATGATGAGGGTACAATGTAAACACCATTGACTCAGAAAGGAAAACCCCGCAGGCTATTTCTATAGTCATCTTCTGGAGAGCCTGTAAAGTAGAAACCATGGTTACATCAACAGTCTGTGGGAAGAAGCACCATTGGAGAATAAAGAAGGGTTTATAAATGATGAAGTCAGTAACAAAAGTGAGGGACCAGTGTCTACGCCTTGAGATGCACTGGGTTCATGGTGTCAGCCCCATATTTGTACTTGTTGGGAGATGTGGTCAATATCACGCTGCTCGTCCTGGTACTTATTTAAGTCTGGGTCGACCTGGGAGCCGAGTTCAGTGTTTACAAATATCCTTGCCTTGGGGAGAATCAAACACATGAACTACCGGGCCATCAGGCAAGTATGTTAGCCACTGCGCAACCACGGCTACCATCTACGGTCAAGTCTTACACATTACAAACTGCATTAATGCGTACATCAATACCACAGACTCGATGGCCAAGTTGGTAGGCAGCTGTGCTGATGCTGTCATGTGTGGAAGGATGATGGGTCGACACCTGCGCTCACCATCTCACTAAGTGAGGGAAAGACTTGTCACATATTCCCCCCCCCCCCCCCCCCACCTGTATTCAGGCCTACACATTGATGGCCCTATCATTGTATCACATTACATACCCTCAGCAGGAAACTGCTTCGAGACAAATTATTATTTCATTATACATCAATATACTGCAATCGCAGAGATAGTGTAGCTTTTGTGACACTGTAACACTTGGCATAATTTTAGATTATATTACACTAACAGTTGTCATGATCAAGATTATATAACACTAAAAGTGTTCATGATAAAGATTAAATAACACTGTAGAAGTTTTACCAATAATAGACCTAGCTACAAGTTATCATGATAAAAATTAGTTTTACACTAAAAGTTGTCGTAATAAAGATTAAATAACACTGTAGAAGTTTAAAACAATGCTTTCCCGTAGTGACACAAAACAATAGATTGCATGATTTATTGCCTACAGAGGTATTTGAAACTCTGAAGAATGTCTTACACCTGAATGGGTACTCCACAGGATTTATAAAGCACCACTGCCAACAGCTGAAACCAACACTAAAAAAAAAACTATTGTCCCTAAACTCAAGGTATTTATCCAGCTAACCTTTCAAGGGGATACTGTAATGCAACGTCTACAGGACCGGCTCACTACAGCAGTCGGCCGAACATTCTGTGCTGCAACTCCAGCTATTAGGTACAGAACCACACCTCAGCAGTAAAGGAATCTGTCCCTCTGTATGCCAAATGCAACTGCATTTAGCAATTCATATGCAGGTGCCAGTCTACCTACATCGGCAGAACAGAGTCATTGAATACATACCCAACTGGATTGACAAGATACTACACACAGACGATGGGAACCTGGCAAGGCCGACACACCACAAACTTCCTGCATTGTTGATTGCAAGGCATGTTTTGGAAACCGGTCATGTGACTGATAGAGATAGTGCGTTTCGCGTGTTGTTTAATACACAAAATAGTCGCTTGTTAAAGTTTGCAGAAGCCATCATGATGAATCTAGATAGGCCAGTTTTGTGCAAACAGACATGATAGTCAGTTTATAATTACTGTAGTAGACAATTGACATTACTGTGCGAACATGTGTATATTTCAGCTTGAAGGATTTATCTAGTTATTGTAACTTGTGTGAGTTCTGCAGTATGTACCTGATGAGATGCAGCTAAATATGCCAGGCAATAAATCGTGCAATCTACTGTAGAAGTTGTCATCAATAATAGACCTTGCTACAAGTTATCATGATAAAGATTGTAGTACACTGTAAAAGCTCATACACATAAAATAAAAGACCTTGCTACACTGTAAAAGTTATTATGATAAAGATTATAAAACTCTGTGAAGTTGTAACAAATAATAGACCTCGATAAAGATTATATCACACAGCAAAAGTTGTTATAATAAATATTACATTACATGCTAAAAGTTCCCACAAAGAAAAGATCCTGCTACAATGTAAAATTAGTCATGATTTAGGATTATTTTATACAGTAGAAGCTGTCATGATAAAGATTATATTACAATGTAAAAGTTGTCATGGTAAAGATTATGTTACAATGTAAAAGTTGTCATGATAAAGATTATATTACGATGTAAAAGTTGTCATGATAAAGATTATATTATGATGTAAAAGTTGTCATGATAAAGATTATATAACACTATAGATGTTGTCATCAATAATAGACCTTGCTACACTGTAAAAGTTATCATGATAAAGATTATATTAAACTAAAAGTCGTTATACTAAAGATTACAATACACTGTAAAAGTTCCACAAATATAAGAACTTGTAACTTTATAAAAGTGGTCATAAAACAGACTTTCCTACACTAAATTTTCAGAGCACAGATTATGTTACATTTGCAAATAAGTTGCAACAACGCAGGGTTTACAAGAACAAAAAGGTAAAGAAAATCCCACTGGGAGACGAAGTGTTAGACTTTGACATGGCAGACAGTTCCCTTCCCCACTACTTATCCTCACTAGGGATATCTTAGTACCCATTTTTATAAAGATAGGTCAACCCTTCTGTTGTACTGGTTGGGAAAAAAAAAAAAGCCTGGGTACTACTGAGAATCCAAATCCTTCTCCCTAACTAAGAACATGTAAAACTGTGCAACAACCATCACACTAGCAAAATCTTTCTGCAAATCATCATGAAGAGGATTGAAAGTTAGAATATAAAGTATAAGAAGTACAGACAGGTTTAAGATAGGACAGAGAAATCATGGACCATGTCTTCAACAAAAGAACCATCTTGAGAAATGCAGGCTACAATATAGAATGAATGTAGAGTACAAAGTAGATCTTTATGCCTTGCTTCGTAGATTACAGAAAGGTCTTTGACTTGCTCAACACCAGAAAATATGGAACATCCTGAGTGATATGGAGTTTCCAACACATTTGACCCACTGAAGTAAATCTTGATATCATAAACAACAAGCAGCTGTCATATTAGCCAGTGAAACATGAAACTGTTTTGAGGTGCAAAGGGGAGTAAGAGAGGGCTGCATTCTCTCCTCATATCTGTTCAACATGTATGCAGAAAATGTAATGAGAAATGTAAAAAATGATGACACCAGTGACAATTTCTATCTATTCATAACTGGTGGAAATTCAGTTCAAGAACTAGATATTCAAGAACTCACAGCAATGCAGAGGTTAAAGAGTAGTACTACAGCCTGTGGCAAAACACCAGCAAACAAATGAAAATCAAATGTTTGAGAACATGCATATTTCCTGTGGCAACATATAGATGTGAGTCATGGATCACTTTGCAATTACTAATGAAAACAATTAGGGCCTTTGAACTAATATGTTACAGAAATATTCTTAGAATTTCATGAATTAAGAATAAGAAAAATACTGACATTTATCAGACCTGAGCATGGAAGAAAACTGGCCCATAAACAGCGTCATGTCTCAGAAATTGAGGTCATATTAAACGTTAGACAGGTTTGGACAGGACAGTGATGGAAGGCACATCTCTTGGAGATGAGGCAGGGGTCAGTCAGCATGACAATGGGCACAAGACACAGAAGGTCACCAGTACAAGGGAAAACAAGCCCACACACAAAACTCAGTCCCTTACTACCTTAAATGGTGTGCAAGGACTACGCTCGGGTTTAAGCAAGGGAACAAAAAATAAAAGAAAAAAAAACCAACATAGAAGGTCATATTGGGCATGAAAATTCATGAGGCAGGGGAACAGGTCAGGGATTGAGAATCTATTCAGTGAGAGGTAACGAGGGCGATGGTCTGCAAAGAATGTGCTAAATGATGATGGCAAGACTAGATGTCCAAACCACTAGCCCAGGATATGGGGGAGGGGGGGGGGGGATATCATCTTTGAATGTCTTATTGTGTAAAGACTGATATCACCCATGCTATAACTGTTGCAGGTCTGCTTATGTAAGAGGCTGGTATCGTACTTCTAAGTCATTACCTTGGTGAGTCAGGGTGGTGAAGTGGTTTGTCCACTAGCCTACCATTACAGTGGACGTTAGGGCTGAATCCCTGATGGTGACAGAATGTTATGTTCAATAGGTATGTCAGTGGAGAGTGCACTCAGCCTCATAAAATGGCAACCTACCCATAGATTTATGTGGTAAAGTGAAGATGGCTAGCATGACACTGATCATATCTATCTCTTTCTCTCCTTCCCTCTCTTTGTTTGAAAACAAAGTTTGTTCATTTGTTAGCTCTCTCTCTCTCTCTTACACAGACAAAAACAAACACATCCCCCTCTCCAAGTGTCGTTTGGTCACAGACATATATGGGCCTAACATATCCCCAATACCCTCCATGCAAAGGGTTACTTAACTTGTTGAGTTTTTTGTAAAGATGTCAACTGATAGAAAGATATGTGTATAAATGTCAAGACAGGATCCCAGACCCTGAAGTCCTAGAAAGAGCATCCATGCCCAGTATCCACACTCTACTAATGAAAAGATTCACTGGGCTGGTCACTTAACTCGCATGCCAGATCACACGTTCCCTAAACAAATTTTTTACGTGGTAAACACTCCCAAGGCGGCCAGAGGAAACGCTTTAAAGACACTCTGAAAATCTCACTGAAAGCTTTTGGAATTCATTATGACACCCGGGAGACTGCTACCAAAGACTGAAATTTGTGGCATACATCATTACTCAAGGGTGCAATCACTTGTGAAGCAACCAGGACTGCAAGAGCTGTGAAGAAAAGGCTGAACAGAAAAACCACCGCAGGAGATCCCCCTCCTAGAACGTCAAGCATTCTTTGTCCACATTGTCAAAGAACATTTAGAGCCAAAATAGGCCTTATCAGCCATCTTAGAACTCACGGCTCCATACTTTCAACCCCACTGGATGAAATGAATGGTCATCATCATTCTTGATGGACAAACAACACATATGTATATAATATAATTCATCTAGTAGCCTGTCCTGTGAAGAACGTCATCCCCAGAACAACTGGTATAAAGCTCTAGGCTTCTGTCAAGAAGGCTTATGTATAGTTAACCATATCAGCACAATCAATGTTAGAACTGTAGGGTAGCAACATTGGGCATGCTTGTATTTATAATGATAATGCTTCAAGCAGAAGGTTTCTTCCAAGTGAGTAATGCTTGAGAAAGTAACACTACAAAAACATGCAAAAAGCATTACAAAATTACAGATCCCAGAGTGTGTAGTTTGCACATACCCTCAACCATAAGGCAGCTAAACATGCTTCACATGCACACAGATTGTTATGTGTGCGTTCACTTGCTCGCTTTGAACTCAAACATAACCCACACATGTGCTACCACTTCTAGTGCACTGGACAGATTTTTGCGTGTGTATTAGCTTTCCCTATTACCAGTGTCCCTCGCCATCAGGTGAACCTAATCTGACTTCAGACGTGCTTGCAATTTACACCTCCAAGTCAAGGATGAGAAGTCAACATTTTAGTCCAACTGACAACTTATCAGCATGGTACACAATGATGCTGATATTTAGAGATTTGGATATTATCCCTGGATGCCCCATTTAATAGAGAAGCGGCTGGCCGAGTGGCTAGATTGCAGAATTCTACTTCAGGAGACCCAAGTTCAAACCCTTGGTAAGGTATGGATTTTTTTCTGTCAGGGGCAAAAAGAAAATCCTAACCTGCACAGTTCGCAGTGACTGCACTAGCCAGGTAGCTTTAATTCCTCAGGCTTAAAACACCCCCCCCCCCCATACACACACAAGGTACTGGCAGTAAATGACAGTGACAGTTGACTCCATGAAATAATGTGAGGCAGTGGTGACAGGCATACTGTAACTGAACAAGATAAACAAAAGCAACATCCTCCTCAAATTTATACATTTAGCAAGTTCTCACAATACAGAGAGAATTAATTACAATGCTTCATCATTCCATATGTTTTGAATTGTACATAATTTCATCAACAAAATCACAGAGAATGCTCCCAGCTTTCAGTTCTGAGATCAATAGATCTGAGTAGAAAATAAACAGCTAATAAAGAAACTATTGCTAACATACCCTTTAGGTACACATCTCTATTTATAATATCAAAAGGTGTCATTCAAAGACGACAATGACGTAATTAATCTCTTAAACAACAGAGACATACACATTTGGAATTACAATAAAACAAACGAGTGTTGTGTAAAACCTGAAATTATGAAAACTGTATAATGTGAATAGCTCATATAAAACAGGAAAAGTAGGTTTGCATTGCCGAATGGATAAGAAAGCATGTTCTTAAACATCCGGTGTGCTGATGCTGAGGTAAGGGGTTCAATTCTTACACCGGACAGTTGGACTAAAATGTTGATCTATCGCCTTTGACTTGGGGACGTAAATTACAAGTACCTCTGAAGTCTGAGTGAGTTCACCTGATGGCGAGGTACACTGTGAATAGAGAAAACTAATCCACATGCAAAATTCAGTCTAGCAATACTAAGCAGTGTGTATGAACTACGCTTGAGTTCAAAGCGAGTGAGCAAAAATAAAAAGGAAAATGTATTTAAAATCTGCTGTTTTTGTTACAAGGGCAAAATAAAATTGTCTAGCAACGAGGGCATTGAGAAAATAGATTTCATCTGTATAACTGGTTCACAATTGACAATGATTCATTTTGTCATAATAAAGTCAAGTTATACTAGAGGGTCAAAAACAATGCACAGCAATAAATATAAGTTGCAATACAAAGATACCTGGCCAGCCTGTGCTAGTTGGGCGGAAATAGCCCTTGTCTTGGGCCATTTATCCAACCCGACGCGGAGAGGAAGACTGCCTGTCAGCTAGTTGACTGTTCCTGTTTACGTGCTTTAGAAGAAATTACTAACCAGCTTCAGTTAGCCAACTATTTGAGAACAAGAAATTAGTAATACTAGCGGCACCGATCTCCTCACCGAGGAGTGTGTTCACGAAGCAAAACTGGGTTATTGTACCCCACGCTGATAGAAAACTACAACTGGCTGCTACAATGTTTTGCCAAACAACAAAATTAAGCATCCTTGAAATTTGCATCTTGGCTTACTTGCCACTTGACAGTGTATGAAAACATTAATGAAATTAAGTGCTGCTTGGGAACAAATTCATGATATGTATGACCTCCTTGACAGCACATGACACACCTGTTACATACCATGCATACAAGAATGCTCGAGACGTCACTGCTAGGTAATCATGCAAGAGGGTGTTAATGTTAGTAGTAGCTCCAACGAGTAAACGCAGTGTGTTTGAATGGGAAGGAAAGAAGATGCAATGACAAAAGCTGAGTAGGCAGCAAGCATAACATCTCATAAACAGTTTTAGCTTCTTATTCTTTTGCACTTTATCACCCATTGGGCCCTCAACCAACTGATGCCAAGTTGCCCATCCTTTGCTATCTTCTGCAGCTCTGCCTTGTCCTACCCATATAGTTCATCTTCATCTCTAATTCTCTTCTCCATGTGTTTTAGGTCTCCCACTATTTCCTTCTCCATGTAGAAAAATTCTAACTTGATATTTAATTATTATGTGGGATTTCTAGAAATTCAATGATGCTACATCAGAGAATAACCCCGGGAAGGTTAACCCGGTCAACAAATGCCCGCAGAAGTCGGATGTGTCAGCCTAACGGCGCAAGAACGCAGCTCTGCTGTAAACAGGCACAACGCAATCACGTCCGGAAAAAAACAAACTCTGGATGAACGAAGAAGGAGAAGATGAGAATAATGGAAAATATAGATTTTGTTTAACTCATCGTGTTTTCTATTTCCGATTGCTCTAATTTGTCAACTCCAACTAATGAATGTTCAAGTTAACCATGTTTATTGTCTCATTGTTCAATTTAACCTTTTCTAACTACTGTCTAACTGTTCAGGTTAATGATGTCTAACTAATGTCTAAGGCTATGCTAAAACATTTAGAAAACACTACCCACAAAAAAAGAAAAGAATATTTATAATAAGTGTGATTCTGGTATACAAACATTTTCATCCTGACTTTGTGCACTGTGCTAAGATTCTCTTTGTGTGATCTATGGAAGGAGACTCGAGCACTTATGAAGGTGTCCATGTGCAATGAAAGTGATCTTACAAACCAATGGAAACAGGCCAACATCACAACTGACCTAGCTAGCATGCTGGTCAGTCAAAACACATGACCGCTTAAGGGCTCCTGTTCCAGGTAACACTATGTTAAATATAACTACATCTTCTTCTTCTTCTGCGTTCATCCAGAGTTTTTTTTTTTTCCGGACGTGATTGCGTTGTGCCTGTTTACAGCAAAGCTGCGTTCTTGTGCTGTTAGTACGACACATCCGACTTCTGCGGGCATTTGTTGACCGGGTTAACCTTCCCGGGGAAATATAACTACACGAGTTGAGTCAAAAACCAACAACATAGCACTTGGGAGATTCCACAATGTGCTTTGTCCTCATCTTCAACAGCCTGCGAAGAGTCCCAATACTAATAAATAAAAGTATATTTGAACTAGAAAGTGGCACTAGTAAACATAAAGGTCAAACATTGAACTATAGTTTTTGTCAGTGGTTGTTTGTGAATCCTCTGTGAGTTGCTTGTGAATCATTTCTAGTTCAAATATAGTTATATTAACCTACTCAACCCACCATGATTACACCTGGCATATATCATGTTTATTAGCATTTCAGATCATTGATTGTTTTTATATTATCGAATGCAATTATAATATTTATAACATGCCTCCCACCTTCTTCATTAGCATTTGAATTAGTATGTGTTTATCTTTAATACAGTTCCTTGCACCTTTCAGTACCACAAGGATTTTATTTTAAGCACTGTAGAACTCAGAATAAAATGGTATAACAGAATCACGTTATGAGAAGAAATAAACCTGGAAACTTAGTGACGAAAGCAAAACTGATGGGGTAAAGAGCAAGGGGAAGACAAAGCGATTTACACCTGGATGGCTTGCCCACATGACATAATCGGGACAAGAAAAAAAAAGACCTGATTCAAGACTGGTGATCATGTGGGATGGTGATCGTGTGGGATGGTGATCGTGTGGGATGGTGATCGTGTGGGATGGCGAACCATGACTGCTCATGCATATCATCATGGCACGTGATCTATCCATGATGTGTTAACAACTGTCTTCAAACTGATGGCATATGTTCAAATCTTCTTGTAATAGTATCCTGCCCTATTCATATTTGTTGTACACTAGTAAATAATGTTGTATATAATATGCTGCTGGCACTGAGCACAAAACAGTCAACATTATAACAAGACCATAACACAGACAATACAGAGACCTACACCAATCAGAAATGCTATTAATTTATGTTTTCTTTGTTTTTGGCGTTTTCTCGCTTCGAACTCAAGCATAGCCAATACATGTGCTACTAACTCTTGTGCACTTAAATGACTTTTGCATGTGGATTAGCTTTCCCTATTACCAGTGTCCCTCGCCATCAGGTGAACCTATTCCGACTTCTGGGATACTTGTAATTTACGTCCCCAAGTAAAGGATAACAAGTCAACATTTTAGTCCACCTGACCGGTGTAAGGGATGAACCTCCTACCTCAGCATCAGCAAACGCTATTAATATCTTGTAACATCACCAATACTAAAACAGCTACATACATAAAGCTTGAATAATATATGAACAATATTTACAGTCACATGTAAGTTTATGTATCAACACACGCTGAGCTCCTGAACAGGATGCTCTAACAGACCTTATCAAATAAGGCACTTCAAACATATGATTGTTCTGGAGTCCTAGAGAGATTAATTAAGTACTTGGTATGTGTGTGGCTATTATATAATATCAATAAACATACAGCAAGATATTTTTGATAATTATTTATGGCCTTTGTTAACAATTGCCAGCTATTTTTGACTGAACTTTACCACCTTATCTTCTTACATTTATCATCTCAACAAAGTAATCAATATTTAAATTAAAATTTAATATTCCGAAGAACGCTGAAGAAGAAGAAGAAGAAGAAGAAGAAGAAGAAGAAGAAGAAGAAGAAGAAGAAGAAGAAGAAGAAGAAGAAGAAGAAGAAGAAAAGTTGATATTCTAACTGAATTAACATTTAATATTCAGAAAAAGAAAGTATGTTAACAAGAATGTTGTATTTAAACAAACCTATTCATGGCACATTAAAAAAAAATACATTGGCCAGATTTTTACAGAAATGAAAGTCAAACTTTGAACTACTTGGCTTTGTAAACAGCATAATCATTTACTAGTCAAGTATTATTTTACAAGATCAACATTTGCTACTCAGTTAGAAATGACAAAAAAACGTGTAAATAACTATTTAACCTTTGATAAATACATTTTTCTGGTTTCACACAGAGGAAGTACACAAATGTATTTTCTTAACAACTACTTAAGATATGATAATTACATATTTCTGGTTTTACACCAAGATTGTAAAAAAAACGCATGCCCTCCCAAAAACTATTATTTAACTTAAAATAACTATATTTCTCTGGTTTCACATCAAGAAAATATCAAAATATATCCTTCCAAATAAGGCTAGAAATTTTTGCAAATGCCCTGCAAAGCTATCAAGCTCTTGATAATATCATATAACATATGCAATCTTCACTTGTCAAAGCAAACCAAGGCATTCAGCATTCTGTGATAGACAAGTGACAGCGAGTTATTCTGGTACACTTTGTGAATCATTACAAAATGGTGCTAACAGAATGAGATGAACATCTCATGTGTGCTCAAGCCGAGAAGGTTATGTAGAGAAATGCAAGACACAGCATAGCAAGGATATCATGAAGCAACCTTGGTGTTATTATTTGCTTGCTTTTCTCTGAATTTGCTGAAAGCATAAATTTCATTCACACCTTTCTGCCCGATCTCCTCCCAGGTTTTGGTGTTCCTCTCCAGACGGTGCTTCTCCCATCTCTCATCATCAGATTCATGGGTGAGGTAGCGGTTGTCTACCTGAGTCTCCAGCACACGTAGATCACACCAGGTCTGGTAGTCCTGGAAGATATACCAATTGTGTCATAATTGCTCTAATAAACTAAACACAGGCATTGTCAGTCTGACATCATTGTTCTCATACCTTTAAGTGTAAAGGTCAGAGGTCTGGTGGTCCTGCAAGACACACCAATTGTTTCATGAATGTTCTAATAAACTAAACAAGGCATTGTCAATCTGACATCATTGTTCTCATATCTTTAAGTGTAAAGGTCAGAGGACTGGCTTCACTGCACCGAATTATACCCCATGTGGCTCGACTTGTTCTGCCTGTCAAAAGCACTGCACACAGAGCATAAATTTCATAGCTCCAGCAATGATTTCCATAGGTTTCCTAAAATATTAGCACTTTTGACTGAGTCAGAAAAAGAACCCACAACCTTTGGAGCACAAGCATGCATCTTGACCACTATGCCATGAAGACCCCATATCTTTATATTTCCTATGGAACCAGGCATGCAATAGCTACTCTCCACTCATTTCTATTCCGGACTGTCTTCTTTGATTACACCTGGGATACAGAAGAATCCTTCAGGGCTGAGTATCACACTTCTTCTTCTCCTACCATGGTTCTTGTGAACCATGCTTGGTCCAAACCTACGTTTTGTGTGACACTGAATCAGTTAAAGTATTTTTAATGTAAACACTTTTACAATCCTGATTTTTGTATGTGTTTCATTACTGTTAGAACAATATCTTACCTGTAAGAAAACATGATTTAGGGATTTGTCTACAGTGAACCGTTTTCTCATCTTCACCTGCAGCAGGTTTGAGATAAGATCAATCGCTGGGGAAAGTCAGCAGATGACATATTAGCATTGCAATTTTGAGCTGTCAAGAAATAACATATTAACATTGCAACTGTGAGCAGTCAAGAGATAACATATTAACATTGCAACTCTCAGCAGTCAAGAGATAACATATTAACACTGTAACTGTGAGCAGTCAAGAGATAACATATTAACACTGTAACTGTCAGCAGTCAAGAGATAACATATTATCACTGTAACTGTGTGCAGTCAAGAGATAACATATTATCACTGTAACTGTGTGCAGTCAAGAGATAACATATTAACACTGTAACTGTGTGCAGTCAAGAGATAACATATTAATACTGTAACTGTGAGCAGTCAAGAGATAACATATTAACACTGTAACTGTGTGCAGTCAAGAGATAACATATTAACACTGCAACTGTCAGCAGTCAAGAGATAACATATTAACACTGCAACTGTCAGCAGTCAAGAGATAACATATTAACACTGCAACTGTGAGCAGTCAAGAGATAACATATTAACATTGTAACTGTGATCAGTCAAGAGATAACATATTAACACTGCAACTGTCAGCAGTCAAGAGATAACATATTAACATTGTAACTGTGAGCAGTCAAGAGATAACATTAACACTGTAACTGTGAGCAGTCAAGAGATAACATATTAACACTGTAACTGTGAGCAGTCAAGAGATAACATATTAACACTGCAACTGTGAGCAGTCAAGAGATAACATATTAACACTGTAACTGTCAGCAGTCAAGAGATAACATATTAACATTGTAACTGTGATCAGTCAAGAGATAACATATTAACACTGCAACTGTGAGCAGTCAAGAGATAACATATTAACATTTAACTGTGATCAGTCAAGAGATAACATATTAACACTGCAACTGTCAGCAGTCAAGAGATAACATATTAACATTGTAACTGTGAGCAGTCAAGAGATAACATATTAACACTGCAACTGTCAGCATCTATACCAGCTTTTGTTAGACTGTACACCCTCAAGAAGTCCTTGAAATCATTCTCAGATTTCCAGGAACCTCTGCATAAAAATAATATATGTACAGTTCATGGCACTTCAGTGGAATCAATCATTTAGAGGTAATTGTCAGTTGTCTGGGATCAATATGGTGACTAGGCAGGAGGGGCCAGTAAAACAAACAGTGATCAGGAACAACACAAACACTGTTCATTAAACATATCATAGAACACAACAATTATAAACAGCAAACATGGAGATTGGCATGGCTGAGAGGTTTAACATGCTAAAACTATCTCTTCTGACCGTGGTGTAGTGGATTTGTTCCACATGCAGAGTCAGACTGGACGTGATGATTCCTTGGGTGAGCCCAGTACCAGACAGCTATATATCGGCTCTGCAATTATGGAAGCCTCCTTGGATGGTGGGGAATGCTCATGGTCTGCCCCTGCCTTCCCTTGAGAGCTGACTGGGATGTCTTCAGCTGTTCTAAATGGGCCAGATGGGATGGGGAATAACATCACAACAGTGAGAGTCAAACATCCTACGAAACCCCCAGGAAGATTAACCTGGTCAACAAATGTGCCCGCAGCAGATGTGTCAGCCTAATGGCACAAGAACGCAGCTCTGCTGTAAATGGGCACAGCGCAATCAGATCCGAAAAAAATCTCCGGATGAACACAGAAGAAGAAGACGAGTCAGATTAAAATGTTGACTTCTCGTCCTTGACTTGAAATGTACATTACAAGTACCTCAGAAGTTGGAGGGGGTTTGCCTGATGGTGAGGGACATTGGTAATAGGGAAAGCTAATACTTATGCAAAATTAGTCCAGTGCACTCACTAGTAGTAACACATGTATATACTTTGTTTGAGTTAAAAGTGAGCAATGCCCCCCCCCCCCTCCCCCCTCCCCCCCCCCCCCCCCCCCCCCCCTAAAAAAAAGCTGGTTAGCTGGTTGGTTGATTGGCACAGCACATGATGTTACATTCTGGTTAGTTGATTGGCTGTGAATGCTCGGGAAGACAGTTGCAACTGTCTGAGCTAGTTAGCTGGTTGGTTGATTGGCACAGCACATGATGTTGCATTCTGGTTAGTTGATTGGCTGTGAATCCTCGGGAAGACAGTTGCAACTCTGAAGTCTGATGCATTGACGTTCAGCTCACCTCAGCCCTGAGAGGAACTTTTATATATTGGAGTGAGACGTAGAAACTGTTCTCATGAACCAGTACCAAAGTACCTATCTCCGCAAAGCTCTCTTATCCCTCTCCGAGCCTAAAATCCAGCGGGGTGAGCAAGACTGGCACTGGAACTTCACATCTGCGGACAGGCACATTGGGATATAACCAGATCAAGATTCAGCACACCTCAGAAGTAAGTCGGAGTGGGTTCACCTGATAGCAGGGGACACTGGTAACAAGGAAAGCCAATCCATATGCAAATATCAGTCCAGTTCACCAGAAGTAGTAGCACTGTAGAGACTACACTTGAGTTCCACAAACACAAAGGAAAAGATTCAGCACAGTACATACAGTCTGACAGGTGTTAGGCCTCTGCTGGTGCTGTTTCCTTCACAGGTGTTAGGTCCTTCATTGTTAACACTGGGAAGTGGTGGGTGGGGGGGGGGGGGGAGAAGACAGCATGGATAAAAAATAAATCAGAGGTCAGCATGGCTGAATGGATAAGAGTGCTTGCTCTTAATCTTCCGGTGCGCTGATGACGAGGTAGTGGATTCAACCCTTATACCGGTGAGCTGGACTAAACTGTTGACTTCTTGTCCTTGACTTGGGGAAATAAATTACAAGTACCTTACAAATCGGAGTGGATTCGCCAGACGGCGAGTGACACTGGTAATTGAGAAAGTTAGCCCACACACAAAAATCATTTCAATGTGGACTATGCTTAAGTTCAAAATAAGCGAATGAAAAGAAAATATCTGCAAGCCCTGTTTTATTCACTAGATAGTTTCCACCCAGAATGCAGTTATGAATTAATAATCTAATTACAGGGAGTCTCCATGGCAAAGTGGTCAAGCCTTCTGATTCGGGTTCTGAAGGCTGTGGGTTCAATTCTGGGCCGGTCCTTAGCTTCACGAGAAAATATTTTCGGAGACTCCTGAGGATCGTCGCTGGAGCTACAGAGTTTGGCTTTGTGCGACGCTTTCCGTGCTGCGGAAAGAGACTGAGCCATATGGGATAAGACCCGGTGCAATGAAGTTGACCCTGTTGACTTTTAAGTGATTTTTTAATCTAACTACAATGAATGAATAAGACTGCAGACAGAACAGGATTCACCCCATGCTACATAAATACCTTCTTGTGAAATATCCTTCCATGGGTTTGGAGGGTACATGAAGGATGCATTCTGAATCTGGTCAGATATTTCCTCATCAACATTGAAAGGAAATGTTCCACTAAGACTGAAATATTCAATGAAGAAAACAATATATAATCACAGTAATAATTCCACCTGAGTTGATAAGTCGGTGAATATGTGACCATAACAAATTTATTGCCACAATGTCAATCTGGCAAATGAACAGAGTTACTTTAATTTTTCACTGCTACTAATATTAATTGTTACATTTAATGAAGAAACTGAGAAACTGTAAAGTCAATGGAAGAATGTACAAATGGGTAAAGGCAAACCTGCACAACAGAAGAGCCCGAGCACAGATAGACGGACTCAAGAGCAAGAAAGTACTACTGCAGCACAGTGTACCCCAAGGCAGAGTCTTGTCCACCACACATTTTCTAATCTTCATCAATGATCTTATTGCTAATTTACCGCATGGAATTAAAGCGACAATGTACGCTGATGACCTGGTTTTATGGAGCACAAATGAACATGCATCAGTGGCCACCAGATCGCTACAAAGAGCTGTAGATGCATTTATTGCATGGGCAAATAGATGGTGTGTCAGCATATACACTGACAAGTGCAGCACCACCCTTTTTACCTTCTTTCCAAAACAAAAGGCAGGTAGCATCCAGATAAATGGAATACCCCTAAGAGAAGATACAGAACCAACATTCCTTGGAGTAACATTTGATGACAGGCTGACACAGAGAAAGCACATCAACAAAGCAGTAGCAAAAGCCAGAAGGAAAATAGCCGTCCTGAGAAAACTAAGTGGAACTACATGGGGAGCCAGTGGAAAAATACTTAGCAAAGTTTATCAACAGAGCATACAATCACACCTGGAATGCATGTCAATGTCCTTCTGGCCTTTCCTCTGATCACTCCCTGCAGTACCATTCTCTCCAGGCCATGATGATCTATCTGCACTTCCATACTATACACATAATCCCAAAAGGACCATGGCCACGTCTGCCTTATCGTGCAGCAATACCCCACCTAGCGGTGCAGATCCAGCCAATTTGTCTGCCTGCTCGTTTCCCAGCATGCATGGAGAAATGATCCAATGGATGCTATCTATCTTTGATCTTTTAATTGAAGCATGCCACTCTGCATGAAGCATACTTGTCTTCACCCTGCTCAGCATGCTCTGTGAGTCCGTTACAATCACAATATGTGAGTGCTATTTGTCCTCAAGCCAGTGGAATATCGCAGTGACTTCCTCCACCTTAATCTCAGACTAGATATTGCGGTATCATATGCCAGGCTCCCTTACACTAAACATCGTCCAGAGAGAGAGAGAAAGAGAAAGAGAGAAAGATAGAGAGAGAAGGAAAGAAATGATACAACCAAGGAGAGAGAGAGAGAGAGAGAGAGAGAGAGGAAAGAAATGATACAACCAGAGAGGTAGAGAGAAAGAGAAAAGAAGGAAAGAAGTGATACAACCAGGGAGAGAGAGAGAGAGAGAGAGCAAGAGAGAGAGAGAGAGAGAGAGAGAGAGAGAGAGAGAGAGAGAGAGAGAGAGAGAGAGAGAAGAAGGAAAGAAGTGAAACAACCTACCTGACATAAACAATAACTCCCACTGACCACATATCTAGTGACCTGTTGTAGCCTTTCCTTTTTAATACTTCTGGGGCTGAAAACAGAAAATCAGTCCCTCAGTCAATATAGCTCTGTTGACATATCTACCATGTTGCTGTAGAGAAGCTGGTGTCTGAACTATGACCATATGACCTGCATCTGTACTGGTGCGGCTACTGGTAGTGTCTCCTAAACTTAAAATGAGTGCTTGGAAAGATGAGTGGCTGGAAGGCCCAAATGTAAGACGGGGCTGTGTTCCCAATTTGTCCCCCTTTAAACATAAAGTTTATTCGTTCGTCATGTTGAATGGTAAAGTCAAACTACAAATCCCTTCTGTTCTGTATACACCATGAAGTGCTAGAGGCGATGACATGCTCCAATTACACCAAGAGCTAAACTGACGGCAGCACCACTGGTAGGATTTCTCATGTTGGACAGGTCAAAGGGAGTACAAGGAAATGAGCGGGCTGACAAGCTCGCAGGTGAGGCTACGGTGGAGGGCAGTCGCGCCATGGATCAGGCTGACATTCTGATTGCTCTATAAGAAGTAAGACTTTTGCGTGAACCAAGTGATGACTGTGAATCTACAACCATGGCCAGACTGCGAGAACAGCAAATTAAAAGAGGTGTGGCCAAACAAGAGCACTACACAGGAAGCCAAAGAAGACTGATAATCCAACACAGAACTGGTGTTGTTAGCCGCTACATGCTGCGGTAATTGCTGAGGAGGGGATCTGAGCTCTTATTGACTGAATGGTAGGAACGAGATGAAGAGAGACACAAACTTGCTGCCTTGTAGGTAGACTGGGGACAGTCAAGGACTAGAGAAAGCAAACCCCCAAAAATGCTTGCCGAAGTCAGATGTACTGAGATAAGGCTTGATGATGAGGAGATTACAGACTAACAGAAACAAACCTGATGACGCCTTGCTGGTACAATGAGGAGTGGAAAAGACATAGGAAGGTAGAGTCCAAAAATATGTGTTTTATGACAATGGTATGATGAAGGGTCTTATCAGTGATGCATGCTAGAAAATATTGTAATTGTCCTATTTCTATGTATCAGTGCAAGTATGATGTATTTGTTCATTTTCCTATCACAGGAAACACAGTTTACTTGTTATTTTTTCCATCAGTGGAAGTATAATTTACTTGTTCATTCTTCGAATAGTGGAAACATGATGTACTTGTTCATTCTTTTGTTTTTGTTATAACTGGGTCAGCAACTGCTGTTATAATGGAGCCAATAAATGTTTTTGCTATAAATGAGCCATGAATTGTTTTTGTTATAAATGAACAACAAATTGTTTTTGTTATAGTTGAGCAATAAGAAATACCTGTTGTAATCTTGTGCAGTGTTTAGAACAGATTATAGAAAGCCAATGTATCACATATTCCAGATGATTACATTTTCAACATATCATGAGATTAGTGTAATCAGCTCTGAATGTTGAGTGTCCACAGCAGTCACACAAGAAACAAGACACTAAAGACTTCAATCATTTACCTAGATAGGCAGGTGTTCCAACTATAGATCTCCGGAATGACTTCTCTCCAATGATTCTTGCAAAGCCAAAGTCACAGAGTTTTACCTATAAAAGAAATATTATGAGTAAGATGAATAAAAAAAAAATTAGTTACATATCCTTTACAGGACATTGTAGTCAACTCCAACATTTTTTGGCTGCTTGCGATGCCTGGGCAAGTTTACGTTCAGTAGTTTGCCATTGCTTTCTGAATGACTAGCACTCATAACATTGTATAGAAACCAATACAAGGCGGTCTGCTTACAAATCACTCGCAGCTGTGTTTCGAGCGAGGAGTTAGGAATTACAAATTGCATTCGTAACCCCTTCACCACAGAGCATTGTCAGATAACATTCTTATACTTCTACACACACACAAAATAAATCCTGTATCTGGGCTATATTTATGCTGTGATTTCCTCCTGTATCTGTGCTATATTTATGCTGTGATTTCCTCCTGTATCTGGGCTATATTTATGCTGTGATTTCCTCCTGTATCTGAGCTATATTTATGCTGTGATTTCCTCCTGTATCTGGGCTATATTTATGCTGTGATTTCCTCCTGTATCTGGGCTATATTTATGCTGTAATCTCCTCCTGTATCTGGGCTATATTTATGCTGTGATTTCCTCCTGTATCTGAGCTATATTTATGCTGTGATTTCCTCCTGTATCTGGGCTATATTTATGCTGTGATTTCCTCCTGTATCTGGGCTATATTTATGCTGTGATTTCTTCCTGTATCTGGGCTATATTTATGCTGTGATTTCCTCCTGTATCTGGGCTATATTTATGCTGTGATTTCCTCCTGTATCTGAGCTATATTTATGCTGTGATTTCCTCCTGTATCTGGGCTATATTTATGCTGTGATTTCCTCCTGTATCTGGGCTATATTTATGCTGTGATTTCCTCCTGTATCTGGGCTATATTTATGCTGTGATTTCCTACTGTATCTGGGCTATATTTATGCTGTGATTTCCTCCTGTATCTGGGCTATATTTATGCTGTGATTTCCTCCTGTATCTGGGCTATATTTATTCTGTGATTTCCTCCTGTATCTGGGCTATATTTATGCTGTGATTTCCCCCTGTATCTGGGCTATATTTATGCTGTGATTTCTTCCTGTATCTGGGCTATATTTATGCTGTGATTTCCTCCTGTATCTGGGCTATATTTATGCTGTGATTTCCTCCTGTATCTGACCTATATTTATGCTGTGATTTCCTCCTGTATCTGGGCTATATTTATGCTGTGATTTCCTCCTGTATCTGGGCTATATTTATGCTGTGATTTCCTCCTGTATCTGGGCTATATTTATGCTGTGATTTCCTCCTGTATCTGGGCTATATTTATGCTGTGATTTCCTCCTGTATCTGGGCTATATTTATGCTGTGATTTCCTCCTGTATCTGGGCTATATTTATGCTGTGATTTCCTCCTGTATCTGGGCTATATTTATGCTGTGATTTCCTCCTGTATCTGGGCTATATTTATGCTGTGATTTCCTCCTGTATCTGGGCTATATTTATGCTGTGATTTCCTCCTGTATCTGGGCTATATTTATGCTGTGATTTCCTCCTGTATCTGGGCTATATTTATGCTGTGATTTCCCCCTGTATCTGGGCTATATTTATGCTGTGATTCCCCCCCCCCCCCAGTGGAGCAGGGAGTCTCTATGGTGAAGTGTTTACACTGCCTGCCTCATGCTCTGAAGGTTGTGGGTTTGATTCTGGGACACGTCGTTCAGCTCACGACTGAAATTTTCTCAAATTGTCCTGGAGGTTGTCACTGGAGCTTCACATGCTGTGTGTGATTCTTTCGCCAGGATGCCCTGCAGAAAGAGGCAGAGCCATATTGGATAAGACCCTATGCAATGAAGCCGATCCTCTTGTCTTTTAAAACCATGTAAAATCCTGTTGAACACTGATCTGCATCAACAGCTTCTCTTCATTGTCTATTTTAGGATATTGTTGTATTATTCCAACCTTCTGGGGCAGGTTTCTCTGTAGTTCTCCAAGTTATCTTTGATGTCCATATTTTAAATCCCACTGGGCACTGGGTCGGAAATGAGCACTGAGTCGGAACTGGGCACTGGGCACTGGGTCGGAACTGGGCACTGGGTTGGAACTGGGCACTGGGTAGGAATCTATTCACAGCTAAATACTTAAAACCTGCGAAGGTAACATGAACCGAGGGCAAACCTCAAACTGTCAGTATATGCTGTGTTGAATTATAACCTGGCTACATTCTAATATTTCTTCACAGATGTGAGATTCCTCTACCTGTCTTGCATACCCCACTGATTTCTAAACTTGGGGAGGGGAAGGAAAGAGCTGCCATACAGTCTTAATGGAGATGGTGTTTTGATACCGGGCCAGGAGGAAAGTCTCCATAACAACCTCACTCTGACAGATGCAATCTTTTTTTAAAACTTCAGATTTCCAGAAGATTCACCAACCAGCCAACCAATCAAGTCTGCTCTTCAACCCCATGGGTTCAATTACAGGGCATTATTTCCTAAACCTTATGTGCGTTTGTGCGAGATCTATTAAATGATTTCCCCCACAAAACTTTGTTTATTAAATTGTAATGCCTACGTGAGACCTCTTCTACATCATGTTGATTAGAAAGGAAAATTAAATAATAAAAGCAGTTTAAAAAAACAAACTTTTTATGTAATGAAGTACAGAAGCTTCTACTGTTTAAATAATTCAGTAAAAGTATTTGCTATTGGAAATAAATGTTTTGTGATGAGTAGGATATTTCTTAGATTCTGACAATCTTTACTGAAATCTTTTAATGCTCATATTAATACAAAAAATACAGGATCTCTTTTTTCACCATGAGGCATTGCTAGCACCATAGTTTGTAGACCAACCGGCATCTGATGGCTGATGTGATCAATGTTGTTGGTTACTCTGAGAGTCCAACAAGCATTTCTCTAGACTAACAAAATAGTATTGATCAAATTAATGCAAAAATTAAAACAAGAAAAAAGAAAAAATGAGCATACACTTCTACATATTTTACCAGTTTCCATATGATTTCATACAGATTAAAAAAATACTACGAGCTGATTTAAAGAAACAAAACTAACCTGGGGAAATGCTGTTTCAGAAGACAGGAGCACATTCTCTGGTTTCAGATCACAATGAACAATGCTCTTGGAATGCAGGTGTTTCAAGGCAACCAGAATCTGAGGAGCAGGAATGTTCACATTCATGAACATTCTAGACGTTTTAACTTTTTATTTTCCGGAACTTTCTGACCGCTTCCTCACAATTCTTCTTCGTCTTTCGTTCGTTTGAAATTTATCTATAACTGCAATGTTGTCTATTGTCCCATACTGAGCCTGCCTAGGGGTCCATTGCAGGGTGAGACCCATAATATTTTGCAGTAATCGACATATTTCATGGAGTGATTGCATGGCATCCTGATTTCTATGGTGTGCCTCCTGGCTGGTTGCCTCCATCTCAGCACCTTTCCTTTGTTAGAGTAGACAGTGGTCTTTCTCGAGTTTTATTTATATATGCATGTACACATGTGTCAGTGCATGTATGCACGTACATATATATCTAGATCAGTCTGATTTTACAGCGCCAGAGACTCACCATCACCCGTTCTCCAGATTGTTAAAACAGTTGTGCCATGTTAAGGCCTGGAGTTGGACTTCTGCTGCCAGAGGTGATGAACGCACAAGCCATGGGGTGTTTTGCAAGGTTTGGCACTCATTCCAACTCTGTGCCCCCGGCTATAACAACAATTTGGACCCTCCTCACAATGAAATCAGGTGAAATGAAGTATAGGTTGAGATCAGTTTGCTTAAAAAATGTGTTGATTTTTATAAATAAATTTTCAGAAAGAAATGGCAAACTACTGAATGTAGCACTGTCTACAAGATCACAAGTTGAGTTGAGTCGGGAATCTTACAGGACTGGGGACAGTCCCATACGTGTTCCATCCTCATGTTCAACAACCAGCAAAGAGACCCAATACTAATGGTACCAGGTGCTAAAAAATCATCAACAGCTAATAAACGCTGGGGGTCCATTGTGACATCCTGTAAAGAAACATGCAATTAACTTTCACTGAAAAGATGTGTGTAGCCTGTAATTTTGTATGGTATGATTGCTGGACAATCAGTAATGAAACGATGCAGAAGTTGGAGGCTGTGGAGAAGAATGTTTCCTGAAGAATGTTGAGAATGTCATTAACAGAGAGAAAAACAAATGCTGAGATACTGTTATCTGCGGGTGTTACTGTGTCAAACATCTAGGCCATAAAAAATTAGTTACATATCCTTTACAGGGCGACACAGACAACCCCATAATTTTTTGGTTGTTTGTAATTTCTTTGTAACTTTATGTTCAGTAGTCTGCCACTGCTTTCTGAACAACCGGCACTCGTACTATTGTATGAAAGCCAATGCCAGGTAGCCTGCTTCCAAATCGACTGCAGCTGTTTTTCAAACATGGTATATGGGATTCTGAATCATGTTCATAACCCCTTTACCACAGTGCCAGCCTGTACCATAAGGAAAAGACAAATAACATATACGGGGTATATATATACAGAAGAGAACATAGTTTTATATGGGAAAATATTTGGTATGACATGTAGAGAAAAACAGAGACAGATGTATAGGAAAGCTTATACTGGGCAACATATAATAATGTAACATGAACTTCATTAAAATATTAGATGAGAGACAGGAGTGGTGAGGCATTATTGGCAATGTCTGCTCCAGACCAGGTACCTGAAGTAGAAGATGAATTTTAGGATGTTAAATAGCCTTTAGTTTATGTTATGGTGACAAAATAGATTAACATCTAATTTATTTCACTGTGACAGAATAGATTAGTATTTAGTACATTTCAGTGTACAGAATAAATCAGAATTGTTTCTATACACATATAATGTAGTGTCTTACTTTTGATCACATAAGCCTTCATGGCTGTTTGGTCACTGAAAATGTAGGCTTAACTTTACATCCTCAAGATGTCTCCATGGCAATTTAATAGACATTACTGAAAATGTAGGCTTAACTTTACATCCTCAAGATGTCTCCATGGCAATTTAATAGACATTACTGAAAATGTAGGCTTAACTTTACATCCTCAAGATGTCTCCATGGCAATTTAATAGACATTACTGAAAATGTAGGCTTAACTTTACATCCTCAAGATGTCTCCATGGCAATTTAATAGACATTAGTGAAAATGTAGGCTTAACTTTACATCCTCAAGATGTCTCCATGGCAATTTAATAGACATTACTGAAAATGTAGGCTTAACTTTACATCCTCAAGATGTCTCCATGGCAATTTAATAGACATTACTGAAAATGCTTGGTGTATTATTGTTTGCGCTCGCATGATTTGAACTCAAGCATAGTCCATATATGCGCTACTACTTTGAATAGTTGCCTCTAGTGGGGAGTGCACTGGAATAGTCTTTGCATGTGGATTGGCTTTCCCTTTTACCAGTATCCCCTGCCATTAGGCAAATTTACTCCGACTTCTAAGGTACTTGTAATTATGCCCCAAGTCAAGGATGAGATGTCAGCATTTTAGTCCACCTGACCAGTGAAGGGGTTGAACCCTCTATCAAAGCATCAGCACACAGGAAGTTTAAGAGTGTGCACTCTTATCCAATCAGCCATACTGACCTCTGGGTGTATTCTTCTTCTTCATACATCTATGGTTAGTTAGGATCATCATCACAGAACTCCGGACAAGTCCACAGGTGCTCTAAACTTCTCAACGTCTCTGCTAGCATATGTCAACTGATAGCACCAGTTCTGTGTTGCTTAATCAAATTTCATGTACTCTTGACAAAATGTTCATTTATGTCATCTCCCTGCTTCACTCTCATCTTCCTTACTCTGGAGAAGGAAGCAGATTCCAAGTTTCCTTAAAGTTGTCTGTTCGTCCAGCGTCTCTTATCGCGTACATTAAGCATACAGTTAGTTAGTCGCGGTTCCAACTTCACAGCAACGGGTCATCCCCATTATGCTCCATTCCTATGCCAGTGAATATCACACAAAATGCTCCTCACTGTCCAATGTGAAAAGTGGAACAGACAGGAGTCTCGGCAAGCCAACAGCCCGCACAGGTACACTGTGCCTAATGCCGCCGCCAGAATGCCAATACAAAAGTCCTCCATGAAAAATACAGTTCATCGTTGATGTAATTGGCAGTCACCAGAAAAACTTCATTGACCCGGATTTGATCCCACATGGCTCGGTCTCTTTCCGCAGGGTGACCCACCGAAAGCGCCGCACAAAGCACAAACTATGTAGCTCCAGCGATGACTCCCAGGAGTCTCCTGAAAAATGCACTAGTGAACCGAAAAGGCAAACCAGTAAATTCAGCGACATGTTTTCCGAACATGCAATTTACTGTACAAACAACAACAGACAGATGTAAATGCATTCCACACAAATTTCACTGCTCACAGTGTCAGGCCACGCACTCACTCAGTAGCAGGGCGACAGAACCATGTACTACCAGTCCATCATGAGGAAAATGCCAATGCAAACCATAGCCACAAGCATAAACACTCCAGAGGCCTTAATGGTTTAATGCCTATCCGCCATGTAGGGCACCGGAAGTCATTTAAGCATACATTAATAGAAGGAAACAAAGCATGGCTAACAGCAGAGTACCAACCTGGTATATAAGGAACTTGCTGATACGTTCACTGACACGACCTTTTGGACTTGAGAGAATCATCTCTAACATATCACCCTTCAGCTTTTCCATAACAACGAAAATCTGTCAAAAAATTACAAATGATATATTTAATTAATTGAGATAAATGTATAACAATTAGTATTAGAAGATGCAGAATTCTTCTTCTTTGTTCTTTTTTTTTTCAAGGAGAGCACATCACCACCTAGTTATGCATCTGAAAGGTCAGTGGTCCAACTTTGGTACGCATTTGTGTGAAGTTTGCTTCCTCTGGGCAGATTCCATCTAAATAATGGGCTCCATCCACCAGCGGGTATGCTGTCTTTCCTAACAATTGTGCCAGGACAGCAGTTTCACGGTCTGCTCTTTACAATTTCTAACTGCACACTGACACACATACACAAACATGCACACTGACACACATACATAAGCATGCATACTGACACACATACACAAGCATGCACACTGACACACATACATAAGCATGCACACTGACACACATACATAAGCATGCACACTGACACACATACATAAGCATGCACACTGACACACATACATAAGCATGCACACTGACACACACACATAAGCATGCACACTGACACACATACATAAGCATGCACACTGACACACATACATAAGCATGCACACTGACACACATACATAAGCATGCACACTGACACACATACATAAGCATGCACACTGACACACATACACAAGCATGCACACTGACACACATACACAAGCATGCACACTGACACAGATACATAAGTGTGCACACTGACACACATAAACAAGCCTTTAAAATATCAAGGATATCTTCTTCTTCACGTACCTTGATCTGTAGATGATATTGGCTATCTTGAGTCTGTACTTCTCTCTGCAGTCTTACATTTTAATGCAAGTCAGTTGAGACAAGAACAGACATCACAGCACTCAGGACATTCCCACAGTGCCCCGTCCTCATCTTCAACAGCCAGCAAAGAGTCCAAATACTAATGATACCAGTAGCAGTCTGATTTTGTGTCCATCAGGCCTGTCCTCCGAGTCTTGAGTGCCAGCCAAAAACTCCGGTCCCTCCCTGCAGCACTATTCTCTCCAGGCTATGATGATCTATCTGTTCTTCTGCACTATCCCCATGATCACAAAATACCATGACCACATCTGCTTTATCACGGCACCAACAGCCCCCCAAGAGATGTAGACCCAGCCAATCTCTCTGCCTGCTCATTTCCCACCACACTGCATGTCCTGTTGATTTGCTTATATGATTATTTATTGCTCAGCTATTTAAACTGTCCAGATATATCTTTCTTTTTCTTTCCTAGTACTTCCCCACTTAAGGATATTTTCTCTATGCCACCTCTTCTGCTGATCTGTCCCATAAACTTCATTTGTCTTTTCCTAATGGTTTTGGTGAGTGGTCATGTAACCCATGCAGATTTTAATACCCCAGAGTTTGTTCTAGTCTCTGTTCATGACGTTCTCAACTTTCTTCTAAAAAAACACAACTCCATTTTTTCCCAGTTTCTTGACCATTTAATTGCTTATTGTCCCGGTATATAAGAGAATAGAGGCATCAGTTGAGCTGGAGAGCCTCTGTGTGTCAATAATACTGTTTCCTATTGCTTGCACAATGAAGTCTTGTATCATTTTCTTCAAAATAACAACAAGAAATGAATCATTTTTACTTAATCTCTCTATGCCAGCCATGACAGCATAGCACAGGGGCTAGTATACTTGCCTACTGACCTGGTGGGCATGTGTTCAAATCCCCAAAAAGACAGGGATTTTAACCCCCAAAAATTGACCTGTGCTCCCATATCAACCCAATCTAAAGTGGCTATGGGTACCATGGCATGTTCTGGAAAGTAAAGGCAGCCACAGTGATAATGATTACATCACCCAAAAAGTGCCGATTAATCTATAAAACTATGAGATTAGCACCATATACCAAATACACATTCATCATCATCCAGTGCCTTGCAGGCTGGCATGGGCGATCTGCCTCTCCACAAATTGCGATCTCCGACGTCATGGATCAATTCGTGTGTTGACTCCCTTCCGTGCCATGACACAAGACTGTTAAGAATTTTCTCACACTGTCTTCCTCTAACTCTCTTTCCACAAATCTTTCTGGTTGTCACAACATGTTCCAGTTTTTGTCTTCTCAAAATGTGGTCAAAAAGATGACTGCTTCTTTCTGATGTTTGTGATCAGTTGTCCTTGCAACTCTGCTTCCCTCAAAACGTTCAGATTGCTCATTTTGGCATTCTTCTATAAAACCACATCTCCAAGGCTTCTAGGGATTTTTTTCACCTGTTCACTAATTGTCCAGGATTTGCAGCAGTATGGTATGAGAAGCATGAGAAAAGTGTGTGAAAAGGTCCTCTACTTTTGTTTGACTTACCCTCTCTACAGTTTCAAACATCTGCTCTAAGTTGACGACACCAGGGTGGTGCAAATTCTGCGGATGATTAATCAGTTTCAACATTTTGCATCGCAACACAACATTCAGATTACATATCAGAAAACTAATTTTGCATCTCCCTGTGACACATGATTATTCTGATCACTGCTACATAAATAGAAATACCTGTAAAATAGCACATAACAGAACATTGGTGCAAGAACAAAATCAAAACTAGGTAAATGCAAATCACTAGTTACTTTCCTTTGTGGTGAAGAAAACAACCAGCAACAACCCCCAGGAGTCTCCGAGAAAATTGCACTCGTGAACCGAACGACCTGGCCCAGAATCACACTCACAACCTTTGTAGTGTAAGGTTGGCGGTGTAACCACTTAGCCATGGCGACTTCCATTTTAATAATATTGTTGTAAAAGATGAAACTAATTCAGGATAGCAGATTTCGAGATGAGAAAAGCTACAGACAAAAAAGATTGATTAGCCGGTGTGATATATATATCTAGCTATAGTGCTACACATACATTTGATCTTCACTGATACTGCAGAGTTTGTATGCTGTAATGAGATTCTCCTTGTGCCATTTGTGGGATGAGACGGAGCACTTATGCAGATCATCATCATCATGTGCCATGCCAATAAGCGTGGGCAGTCATGTTTCGCCATCTTACACGATCACCAGAGTCATGGATCAGCTCTGTGTTGTCTCGGCCACACCACGAGGCCAAGCCATCCAGGTATTTAATTCTCTGCCTTCCCCTTGTTCTCTTCCCCTCAATCTCGCCAGTTGTCACCAAGTTCTCCAATTTATTTCTTCTCATAACATGTCCAAAAAATTTTGACTCTTATGCATATATCCATGTGCAATTAAAATAATTCTTTACAAACCACACCAAAAAAGGAGCGTACACCCTTATTTCGTTAAAATTCAGACCTCCATACCCTGAATCATACCATATCTACTTGAAATAGGGGCAGATGTCACACCCCTGAATTACTTCTCACCACAACCTCAAGTCTCCCACAGCTGTAATCAATGTTGAAATTACCTTTAAAATGTCCACTTCCCTCTTCAGCTGGGCCTCTTCTTTAGTTGGGAACCTCAGCTTGTCAATCACCTTGATGGCAACCTCACAGTTTGTTTCTTTATGTCGACCTGGGCAAGAATGGAGTCAACATTGGTATCAAAGAAATTACATGAGGTAACTAAAATATTCTGGTACATAATGGATAAGCTGCTGTAAACATAATGTGTGGAGGGTGGAAGGAAAACAAGCAAAAGGGCAGCAATATGAGTGGGATTATAACATCAACTGACAAGAAAGAAGATGCCAGGATGCAACACGATGGAACAAGACTAATATTGCTGGAGATCCACTGCAGCCAATATCAGCATCACAGGAAGTGTACATAGCTCTTTTTTGTAAATATCTAAAATTGCTTTTGATTTCTTATTTATGTAACCTGCTTCACAGTGAAAACTTGATGTACCTGACTTATTTCTGTAAGTATAAGGTGACAATTTTAACAAACAAATATTTTGGGAAATATTATAGAAGTTTCACCTATTCTAGGTCATAAACATGTGGTTAGGTGGGCAGTTTCTTTCTCCATTGCCTTTTCTTCCCATCAATCAATTGTTGCACCTCCCATTCAGTGCAGCCTGCCGGCCAATCCTTGCATTTCCAATTCAATGTAATTATAACTCTGCAGAGGTTTGAGTTTTCCTCTGGCATTTTGACTCACTCCTCTCCTCTCCCAATGTTCTCAAGCATGCACACGTCTCTGACTGTGTCTTCTGCCTGACCATTGAATAATTTTCCTCTGATTGGCCTGAGGCCCTTACCTGTATTTAGGGGTTCATGCAGGGGGTGTTCCGTGTCTGCAGCCACTCGGAGATATGATTTAGCCTGCAGCACCTTGAGAGTGTCTGCAATCATGGGTAAAGCTAGGATGCATCACATACACACTACCGGTGTGTCCCTTGTGCATCTCGCAATCACCTGAATAGCTTCATTCTGTATGTACTCTAGTTTCACAAACTGACTCTTTGACACTGTGAGCATTCCCAATCCATACTCAGTTACTGAGAGAATCAGATACTGATAGAGTATGAACAACATTCAATGCTGCCATAATCTTCAATGCACCAAGTCCCTTCTTAGATCTCATAATAGCTTTTTCCACATGTAGCCTGAATGACAGGCTTCTGTTGAAGGTGATTTTGAAGTACCTCAGTTTACTCTCTCTGTTAACATTTCTGTAATTTATTGTCAGATTTGGGACGTCAGCCTTAACAATTCTATTGCCCAGAGAGCACCGTAACACAGACGCTTTAAATGGGTTAATGACACAAGCCATCTCTGTACACCAGGTGACCACTTTGTTCACTGCCTCCTGCAACTCTTGCATTATTTGCATGCAGTCTATATGCAAGGACATCATCTGCAAATGTTAGTATCCTTACAGTCCCTTATGCTTCAATGATTGCAATCTTGCTTGTGTATATATTCATAGCAAAGGCGATATTGCATACCTTGTGGTAATCCCGGTGCAATTATGCACATCTACGAAGTCCATGAACCTAGACAGCAAACCTATGAGAGTGCAGGGTTGCTGATATCCAATGTACCACCCAGGATCTAACATTCTTCTCCATAATAGTATACATTAAGAGATCATATCTGACTCTGTTTTATGCTTCTTCAAGATCCAGTGCTGCTGCCATTGTTTCCTGTCTATTCTAGAATCCCTTATAAACATCAAATGCAAATGTTGCTGCACTTGACCATGTTTCTGTCCTTGACGGGTAACTCTCCAGTCCTCTTGAGAGTAGCTTTTTCCTTTCCAAGAATTTCTGCAGCTTCACAGCGCTGACTTCTCCAATACCTTGTCAAATGTATTCTGAAAGGTGATAATCATATACTCATTTAGTCTTGAACGGTCTTTGCCTGGCTTGGGAAATGGGATTAAATAGCTGTGCACCCACTCTTGGGGTACTGATGCTGTCCTAATGCTCAGATTAAAAACAAGCAGCCATCTCCTCCAGATACTCATCACTCATATCTTTCATATGGTAGTACCTGACCCCATCAGGCCCTGATGCAGTGTCCCTTGCTGTTTTCAATACGTTTTATATCATCTACTTGTATGATATCCTCATAGCTGTCTTCCTTCATGAAAACTGCTAGCTGCTAACAGCTTTCCTGCTGTCTCCAATGTTGTGACCTGTCTGTGTTATAAATCTCTCCAGGAAAGCTTCTCCTTGTCCGTTGTCTTGGTCCATTTTTATCTGAAGCTCCTGCACACTCTCATAGCCTTGAACTTGCTCGATTTGGAAATCAGCATGAAGCATGGCAGGTGGTAATTTCCATGATCCCCAAAACGGTCCATTTAATATATGATATTGCCGACCAGGTGACAAATGCCAAGTAAATAGCAGTATATGCACCCCCAGGTCTCACTGCCACTCTAGTTGACCTCCCATCATTAATGCAGACTACCTCTGTCTCAACTATGATATCCCCAAGGGTGTACTTCTGTCAGTTTTCCCCCATATAGTCCCATTCTCTGCTCTGAGCGTTAAAATCCCCACAGATGAGAAACCTGCCACCTGGGATTTCCTCCAACTCCTTGAGCAAATTTCAGTGCTCCTTAGTGACACTCAGTGTTCTGTAGTGATTTATTATGCTAATGAAATATATTATTTGATAATATAACAAATAAAAAGCTGTAAGATTAGCACTATATATATATATTTACCTCCATACACAGTTCCAAACTGGCCAGAACCCAGGACATCTTCTGGTATTATCTGATAGTGATGGCTGATCTCTGCCTGGTAAGATTATATAGAAACTACACTAACACATTCTGATGTATGGAAGTAAATCATGGACAATTAACAGATTAGTGGGTAATTACACGGAGAATGTTGAGATGTAGTTCTACAGATAAATACTGGGAATACCTTAGACAGATAGGAATAATAAAACTCAAAGAACTGACCTTTCAAGAGAACTGACTGCTCACATTGCAATGTTTCATTAAGTCTGTGGCTCAGTAAATCCGATTTTGACAAACATTTTTCCAAGTTTGCTTTCCCTAGCCTTTAACTAGTCTACCTACAAGGCAGCAGGTTTGTGTCTCACTTCATCTGGTCTGTATCCCTTGACCTGTCCAAAATGGGAGACCCTGCCAGTAGGTATACTTTCATTGGTATTGCTCTTGGAGTCACAGGTACATGCCAGCTCCTTTACATTTCAGAAACCCAACAGAGAACTGTACTCATATTAGATAAGATAATGCAAGATCTGAACACTAAAGAAAAGTGAATAGTCAAAAACATCTATCTACAAGGGGGCTTCAAATGAAAACCTTAAAAGTGTGATAGAAATTATAATAACCATGCCATTGTCTTGTAACCTGTCAGTATTGTTGTTAAGGATGCCAAGAGCGCTAACACATGATATCATGGTGCTGACGAACATGGTGATGTCATAAGAACAGTTTAAAGATAGCCACCCCACTTTTGACATGCACCAAAGAGGAGCAGCGTTCTCTGATCTGTTGTTCGATCAGTGAAGGGGTGAAACCTATAAAAATTCATCAGTGAATAAAGGTCCAGTATGGTGAAGCCTACCTGTCAGTCCAGCAAGTGTATGATTGGAGTAGGAAGTTTCAAAACAGCATGACTTCTGTGACAGACTTTTCAGTCTGATGAAGAGGTACAGCAAACGTGGCCAAGAGAATTGTTTTTTATAGGAATTCAAGCAATTTATCGGCGCTGGAAGACTGGCATTGACACAGTGGTGACAACATCGAAAAATGATACATTTGTTCTTTACTTTTTTCAGAATACAGTCACCCAAAAAAAAACAGTTTTCATTTGAAGCCCCCTCGTAATAAACAATGTCATGTCTCAGAAACGAATGCTTCGTTAAAGTTAAATGTCACAGAAGCTTAGAAAGAGCAGTAATGGAAGGCATGGTGCCTGGCAGAAAGAGCAGTAATGGAAGGCATGGTGCCTGGCAGAAAGAGCAGTAATGGAAGGCATGGTGCCTGGCAGAAAGAGCAGTAATGGAAGGCATGGTGCCTGGCAGAAAGAGCAGTAATGGAAGGCATGGTGCCTGGCAGAAAGAGCAGTAATGGAAGGCATGGTGCCTGGCAGAAAGAGCAGTAATGGAAGGCATGGTGCCTGGCAGAAAGAGCAGTAATGGAAGGCATGGTGCCTGGCAGAAAGAGCAATAATGGAAGGCATGGTGCCTGGCAGAAAGAGCAGTAATGGAAGGCATGGTGCCTGGCAGAAAGAGCAGTAATGGAAGGCATGGTGCCTGGCAGAAAGAGCAGTAATGGAAGGCATGGTGCCTGGCAGAAAGAGCAGTAATGGAAGGCATGGTGCCTGGCAGAAGAGGCAAGGGTCAAGCAACGCAAGGTGGACACATGACATAAGGCCACCCCCCAGAAGTTAAAATGCATGTGGCAGGGGAACTGATGCATGTCTGAGAGTCTTTCCTTCTGACCATGATGAGAGCGACATTCTGCAACAGACCTGCTGCATGATGATGATGATGATGCTGATGATGATGATGGTGATTGTAACATTATCATTAAAACTTTGTTCCTACATACATGTGCGTGGGTGTTTGTGTGCACACACATCATTATTTATAAAGTAATAGTTTGCCTTTGTTTATTACATTTGCAATGCTTCTTGCTTCTTCTGGCATTTCTAATTATACAGGATGGCAGAAAGTTATCTTTACCACTTTTATCTAATATAATAAGTGAGAACAGACGTATACATTTAATTTCCGGACACACTATATTATTTCTGACGTTGCTTGGACATATGTTGTCATTGTGACTTCAATCAGTAAAGTTGGTATTTGTTACCAGAGTTTCATCATTTGATGAATTATGTCAGACTGTTTCGTCAAGCCTGTGACTCAGTACACCCAACATCCACAAGCATTTTTTCGAATTTGCTGTTTCTTGCATTTGACTGTCCCCAGTCTGCCTACAAGGCAGCAGGTTTGTGTCTCTCTTCATCTGGTTCCTGTCCCTTGACCTGTCTGACATGGGAGGTCCTACAACCAGCTGCTCTGCCATTGGCAAAGCTCTTGGGGGGGGGGGGGGGTCAATGGAACATGCAAGCCCCTCTACAACTACAATGTGGTGAAATAACAGAGGCGTTACCTACATTTGAAAAGATGATTGTTTATTCTGCAGACAACTTCACAAGGAACTTCTTTTATAAAAAAAATATTGTTAAAACTTCTTCTGTCTTCTTCACCTCTGATGTTCTTCTTCTTGGTTGTTGATATTCTGAGAATTGTTTTGTAAACAACTTTATGAAGCCCTGTATAAATAAAATGCAAGGAGAAGCAACAGGATTTGCACTATTTTAAGAACATATATTACTTTTATCAACAACGATGTGTCAAGACCACAACTTGAAGTAGTCTGTACACAGAGAATTCTACTTCTCTGTTTGTCCTCGATTTCCCCATTGGGGCATAGGTCCTCAATGAACTCACTCCAAGCTCTGGTATCTGTAGCTATGCCAAGGAGCTCTGTTCATGTCCTTCTCATATTGTTCATTTCTATTTCTCTTCTCCATGAGTGTTTAGGTCTTTCATACACAGAGACCGCATCAGGGATATTCTTTGTCTTCTCTGTTCCAGTTGTGAGGGTCAAGATTCCCAGCTAGTCATTCACCTCAAAGGTCAGTGTCCGCTTCTGCATAGATTTACTTATGGTTTGTTTCCTTTTGACTCCACCCCAGGTAATGGGCTCTATCTACCCATGAGTAGGTTTTTTCTCCTGGCAATTTTGCCAGTGCAGTGGCCTAACTATTTGCATTTTCCAAATGCTCCGTGATTTTTAATGTATATAATTTAAACACGGACCTCCTGGTTTTGTTTTCCTCATCTGAGTAGGCTAGGTGTCCAATTCACTACCCAAGAGATCAGGGTTTTGTGTGTTATCATTAGAAATAAGTGGTTCCAGGAAAAAAATATTATCAGGACTATACTGAGATGGAACCTGGTTGATTTGATTCTGAGCCTTAAGCGTAATCTCTCAGCCACTGCTACCCTGCCTCAGGAATATGAAATTCTGTCTATTTCATATATACAAAGACACTACATTATAAGATGAGATCACTAGCACTCTCCCACAAAATATTCCAGTCCATTATTATATCATGAATTCCAGTGACATGTCTCTTACATAAGTGAAACAAACATCGTAATGAATACAATTCTGCTGTCTAACAAACGCTCACCTGCTCAGATCTTTGACTGTGAAGACTGCCAGTTCTGTCTGCTGTAACAGACAAGACAGTTTAAACGATCTCATTAATGTTCACAACATTATTTACAAAATTTGTGAAGCAAGTGGCTTCTCACAGCTGTAGATACAGTTTCTCAATCCTGTTAGTGCAAAGACTTTTTATTTACTCAAAGCAAGATTTATACAAAAATCTAGTCTCAGCAATATCTGACATCGGCAAGTGTGAGTGGACTTTATATTTAAAATCCTTTTTTCCCCAGATGCCTTATCTTCTAAACTTCTTCTTCTTTTGTTCTACTGCCTATTCCACTGAAGTACTGCAGAGAGGAGGTGGATGTAATTTTCTTTTGTTTGCTTGTCTTGTTGCTTGTGCTAATGTCATATTTGATTTCGTTCAGTGTCTGTTTTACTCCACCTAGCTATCTCTTCCTGAATCCTCCTCTTGACTTGTACCCCGACGTTTTCATGTTGAAGGTTGTAGCCAATGGTTGACCTTGTTCCTGTCTAGCTAAATGACCAAACAATTAAATGTTTTGGTACTATATAGAGACATTTTTTTTTGTTCGTTTGTTTGTCTTTCACTTATGCCGTTAGGCATGTGGGTTGGGGTAATTGAAGTTCTGGTGCCTGTGACTAACAACTTTCCTCCAATTTCCTCCATGAATCTTGAGAAGAATTTTAGGACCAAGTAAATTCCCTACCGGTTTGCTAGATCAGTCGTAGGTTCCTGACCTACTTAACCCTTGTATATAAAGTCAATAACTGATGTTATTCCTACACTTGTTCTTAGTTTCTCTCTTGTCTCACTATGTCTTCTTGTTTTTCCATCTGTGTTTCTTATGTATCTCGTCTCACTTGATGCGATTTTTATGCTTGTGTGTTTCTAGGACTCCATGTCTGACATTTCCTCTACTATATGGTGTAATACAGTATTCATTCATTCATTCAGTAGCATGTCCTTTGCAGAACCTCACTGCCATAACAACCTTCGGAAAACCTCTCGATCATAAGCAAGATGTCCCGCATCTGATACACCCATCTGGAGATCATCCGCCACATCCTGCACCCATCTTCTCTTTGGCCTGCCTCTTCCTCTCTTCCCAGGCATATGCCCCTCCATTATTGTTCTCTCCAAACTTTTGTGACGTTTCAAGTGACCAAAATATTCCAATTTTCTTTGTTTTATCGTCTTTAATAGCCAAACTTCTTCAATATTCAGCTCCTGAAGTATGGATGCATTTGTTCTTTTCTTTATCCAAGATATTCTTAGAACTTGTCTATAACATTTATTTTCAAAGGCATTGTTCAGCTTGTTTAGTAAGTGTCCAGGTCTCACACGGTGTTATAAACTGGAAATTTTGCCCCTAGGAGAGTAACAAAAGAATGAATAAATATATGCATAGTATTTATACTGATTTCTACTGTGTGAACTAAACAAGCAATATGCTGAATGTGGTCTGCAGGTCTGTCCTCTCTACAATCAAACGTAAGAAAGATATACTAGCCCAATAAATCAACACCAAATTCTAAGTATCAAGAAGTAAAAAAATAACTACAAAAATGGTTGAGTTTATCATAAGAAATTGTCTAATGGTGTAATCATCAAAGATGCAATTGCAGCAGTAGAAGAACACACTTGACTTGACATGGTTTTTCTCCTTCCTCATCTTCTTCTTCTTCTTCTTCTTCTTCTTCTTCTTCTTCTACGTTCATCCGGAGTTTTTTTCGGACATGATTGCGTTGTGCCTGTTTACAGCAGAGCTGTGTTCTTGCGCCGTTAGGCCGACACATCTGACTTCTGCGGGCCTTCCTCATCTTCGGCTTGTTGTTCTCCAATAGAGCAAAGGTCCCCAACCAACCCATGCCAAGCTCCCTCTCTACAGTTAAGTAGTAAGAGCAGAGGGCTCTTCAGCACACCATGAGGTGTACTGGGCATACGGTGCTAGCCCTATATATTATTACTGACCACTCAACTGGTGATGTGGTCAATATCCTGCTGGCCACTGTTACTTCCCATGACACTTCCTAGTACCAATTTTAGACTGGGTCGACCAGGGAGCCCAGATCAATTAAACAAATCTGTCTTGATGGGGATTCAGATGAAAGACTATTGTATCTCCCAGCTTCCTTCATGTTCTCCCTATATGTTCCCCCATGTTCTCTAATTCTCTATTCCTTCTGTTTGTTTGGTTCTTCCTCTATTTATTGTGCTCTGTGTGTTCCAGAGACAGGACTTTCTAGTTATACTATTTCCAGGTTTCCTCAATGTGTGTCCTAGCCAATACCAGCATCTTATCCTCTCCTCTTGATTCACTGAGATTGGCTGAGTTCTCTTCAACAGCTCCACATTCATCATTCTATCATACCCCTGTAATCCCCTCCTGTGCAGTCATCAGTTAGTACATGTCAGTTATTTATTAGTCCTTGCTTTAGCCATTTTCCACGTTTCTGATCCGCACAGCAGTATTGATTTGACTTTAACATTCTCAGTTTGGAATAAGATTCAATTAATTTTTTGATTTCCATTAATTTTCTTGTGCTTTCTGAACAACCAACGCATTGAAATCAATGCAAAGCAATCTGCTTCCAAATCACCTGAGGGGTGACTGAACCCTCAACCTGATATTCCGGGGATTGTGAAAAATGCGTTCAGTACCCCTAAATCACAGACAATAATACACTGTAAAAAAAAACAACTGTCAACTACTGCCTATGGTACCTTGCGGTGTTGGAAGGGGAAAGGTGTCCTTGAGCCTGATTCACACAGTCGCCGCGAACTGTGCAGGTTAGGGTTTTCTATTTGCCACCAACAGAAAAAAATCCACACCTTACTGAGTATTGGTGAGTTTTCGAGCCCAGGTCTCCCGAAGGAGAACCTGGCATTCTTAGTCACTTGGTCAGACGCTCCTACACTAGAGATAATAAATAGATGTATCATATGTACTCACCTCCTGTGCTTCTAACACTTGATTGTGGAGTGACTGGCATCATTGCCTGGCGGAGGGCAGCCTTCCAATGCTGTGCTTGCTCAGAGTCCTGCTCCACTTTCTGGAGACACAACAATGGTTTTATCCTGACCATAGGCTGTGTCTTCGCCGACAAAGTAAGTCAAAGTGTTGGTGACAATCTCAAAGACGGGTGGTGGTCTAGAGAAATCATGTCTGCTTGGAGGCTTTGCTGGGTTGATGCTAATGATATTGGCTAATGGTATTTCCTGGAGAGACAAGGTTTTTCTTTGTAAGTGACTTCTAAGAATGATATGGTCACTTTACAAGCAGCTCTCCAAATACTGACATTGTCTATTTAGAAAAGAGCTTGCGGAGGAATCTCAGTCCTTTTACAAATGACTCCCATCAAACAAACCACGGTGATTTCTTTTAGAGCAACTTCCATAAAACTGCAATAGTTCAGTGAAGACTATAGAAATGTTACGATATCCAGTGACATAAAGTTACAGAAGTGTTATGCTGTGTAGTGTTATACAGTTTTATAAGTGATATGATATCCAGTAACATGCAGTTATAGAAGTCTTATGCTATCTGGTGGCATAAAGTTATAAATGTTATATGCTATCCAGTGACATAAAGTTATAGAAGTGTTATGCTATCCAGTGACATACAGTTATAGAAGTGTTATGCTGTCTCGTGACATAAAGTTATACAAGTGTTATGCTATTCAGTGACATAAAGTTATACAAGTGTTATGCTTCATTGGCACCTTGACGTCTTGACAGACGATAGTTTGTGCTTCAAAAAAGCATAATAACTTTTACCCATGGCGGTAGCGAATGTGACTGATAAGGCCAATTCGCGCTGTAAATGTTCGTTCACAGTGGGTGCAGGTGAACACGTGGTCATTTCCACCATCATGCACCATCTTACGTCTCACACGCTCGGTGTGTGACTTATCTGCAATAATTTTCTCCTTTGTCTTTATTACATTTCTGATGTTTGCCCTCCATGCAACACGTTCAGCGGCAACTTGCTCCCAATGTGCATTATCAATGTCTGTATCAATTATGTCCTGTTTACACACATCTTTGTATCGTAATAAAGGCCGACCCTGAGATCTCTTACCCATCTGTAATTCACCAAAAAGGATGTCCTTTGGTATTCTACCATCATCCATCCTCCTAAAGTGTCCTATCCATCTAAGTCTACGAAGACTGAGCATGGAATAAACCGTCACACAACCTGATTTTTCCAATACTTCAGTATTTGTGATTTTGTCTTGCCACTTAATACCAAGAATTCTTCACAGACACCAAAGTGTTATGCTATTCAGTGACATAACATTACAAAAGTGTTATGCTATCCAGTGACATAAAGTTACAGAAGTGTTATGCTATCCAGTGACATAAAATTATAAAAGTGCAATGCTATCTAGTGACATAAAGCTATCACAGCCTCTTAATAAACTACTCCTTAATGACAGAAATCATAAGAACAACAGACATTCCTTTGCAAAAGCTAATGCAATTAAAAATATAACCGTTACAAAAGAGTGTTGTTAATGAATTAATTAGAAGAAAGAGCTCATTACTGAAGAAGAATGGTTATCAAGACAAATGCATCTGAGGAAAGTGATATATTTTGGACATGTAAAAGTATATGAACTTCTGGAAAAGATATTTATGGGATGGTATGTACTGGAAAAGTGAAGAAGAGGAAAGCCACAACATAGATGGACTCAGAGGAAAGGCGAGATGGACATATAATCAAATTGCTACTGGAACTATTAGTGTTGGAACTCTTCGCTGGCTGCTGAGGATGGGGACGGAGCGCTTATGAGAATGTCCCGAATGCTGTGATGTCGGTTCCTAAATCAATCAATCAATCAACATGTAATAGATCATTTACGTATGACAGCGACATAGACAGGGCATCTGGCTAATGAGCTTATGATAGAGAGGAATGTTGAATGACTGTTATGGGGAAAAAGGACAGGACAAGCAATTGAATGCTACATATACTGGCACCTTGCTGTCTTGACAGACAATAGTTTATTACATTGTGCTTTTAAAAAAAAGCATAATAACTACAAACCATGGTGGTAGCGAATGTGACTGATCAGATCAATTATGTGGTAAATGTTTGTCCACAATGAATGCACAAGAATACATGGTCAATTTCACCATGTGACGTTTCACATGCTCAGTGTGACCTATTTGCAATCATTCTCTCCTGTCTTTATTCCATTCCTGATCTTTGCCCTCCATGCAATGAGATCAGTGGCGATTTGCTCCTAAGGTGCTTGCTTTGCTTGTGTTCGCTGGCTGTGAGCTCCAGCGTGAAGTCCTGTATGTCGGATGAAGACATCCTGTTGTCCAACATCAGTGTGATGTCATACAGGACCTGAGGTTTGCGTGAGTATCCGTTGTCCTATGCCTGACTTATTGGTGTGCAGACTGGTGGTTACTCGCCATGCAGGCAGATACTCTCCGACTTTGGAGGAACTCCTAAGGTGCAATATCAATGATTGTATCAATCATGTCCCGCTTACACACATCTTTATAATGAACACACGCACGCATGCACGCACGCACACACATACATACACACAGAGTCAAACCTCGGTTTTCATTGCCTTCAGTTTTCATCGGTTTTGGTTTTCACCGATTATTTTCCTAAAAAATTGCCTCGGTTTTCGTCAGTTGCCTCGGATTTCGTCGCCGTGCCCACATGACCTCGCTGCTAATCTTGCAAAAACAAAAGGACCCACACATTCTTCTCCTCAGTTTGGCAGTTTGACGTTGTTTTTCATTGTATGAGCATCACTTGCTAATAATAAAATACGAGAGCGGCATTAAGATTGCTGACCTCGGCTACATGTACAGGAAGTCGCAATCCACGATAAGTTCCAATGTGGCAAAAGAAAAAGTAATAAAGGAAGCTAATGTAGCGAAAGGCATGAATGTGCTAACGAAACAGAGATCACAAACAACTGAAGATGTTGAACAATTATTAATTTGGATAAATCAAAACCAGTTAGGTGGCGATTCTGTTTCTGAGACAATCATATGTGAAAAGGCCAGACTGTTGTATGCCGATCTAATTAATGAAATGTCTGGGATGAATGCTAGTGTAGTTAGTGATTTTAAGGCCAACAGAGGATGGTTTCAAATATCCAAGAGATGCACTGGCATAAACAGTGTTAGTAGGCACTGCGAAGGTGCGAATTCGGACAAGTCTGGGGCCGAAAAATAGTATTAAACACTATAATTATTCTCTATAAAATGTGTTTTTGGTATGTATTTTGGAGTTTCTAGAACAAATTAATTGGATTTACATTGATTTATATAGAAAAAAATTGCTTCGGTTTTCATTGGTTTCGGTTTTCACCGATTGTTTTTGGACGGATTATCGATGAAAACCAAGGTTTGACTGTGTGTGTGTGTATATATATATATATGATTTATATAAACACACAACAGAAGACTATGTAATACATGCCAGCCATTAACAATTTCTCTTATCTTATAATATCGACTTGTTTTTTCATCATCATCATCATCCAGTGCCTTGCTGGCTGGCGGTTGCGAACATGCTTCTCCACAAATTGCTATCTCTGACAGTATGGATTCATTAATGTGGTGACTCTCTTCCATGCCATGATACACGACTGTCTGAAATTTTCTCAAGCTGTTTTCCTCTATCTCTCCTTCCACAAATCTTTCTGGTTGTCACATCATGTTTCAGTTTTTGCCTTCTCATAATATGGCCCCAAAAAAACAAAGATGACTGCTTTTTTCTGATGTTTGTGGTAAGCTGACTTTGCAATTTTGGCTCTCATTAGAAATGTCATTTATATAAACACTACAGAAGACTAATATATGTAATATTTGCCAGCCATTAACATTTAATCTTACCTTATAATATCGACTTGTCTTTTCATCATTGTAAAGAAACAGAGATACCGGCTCCAAGCGCCAGAAATGTCTCTTCCTCTGAAGTTGCAAGAAAGGAAGCCTTATTTTACTCTGTTTGTGTTATTCTGTTGTTTTTGTACTACTGTATCACAATCATTTTACAAGCACAGACACATATTTCTTACATTTAATGGTAATCTTGCTTCCTTACAAGTGAGATTACTAATGGTGTAGTAAACTGTATACCAATTATACAACTAAATATTTTATACTTATACAATTGAAAAAAAAAAGCTACAACTGAAAGCAAGATTCAAATGATGTTGTCGAAATAAAGGTTTTGGCTGATTGGCTCCTTCTGGAAACCTGGGTTCAAATCCTAGGTAAGGTGTGGATTTTTTTATGTTGGGGGAAAAAAGAAAATCCTAACCTGTGCAGTTCACGGTGACTGCACTAGTCAGTCGACCTTAATTCCTCAGGCGCAAGACCCCCCTGTCCTACACAGCAAGGTACAATAGGCAGTATATGAGAAATAACAGTTACTTTGGTGTTACACTCTAGCAGACTGCAGTCCATCCATCTAGTGTAGGTCAGCATGGCTGAATGGATAAGAGAGCTTCCTCTTAAACTTCTGGTGTGCTGATGTTGAAGTAGTGGCTTCAATCCCTAAACACTGGTCAGTTAGACTAAAATTGTGATTTCTCGCCCTTGATTTGGCGATGTAAATTACAAGTACCTCAGAAGTCAGAGTGAGTTTGTCTGAGGGAAACTTATAATAGGGAAAGCTAATCCACACATAAAAGTAAGTCCAGTGAACTAGAAGTAGTAGTATGTGTATAGACTACGCTTGAACTCAAAGCTAGCGAATGGGAAAAAAATCCATCTTGCGATGTAATGTTGGTTGGTTGCTTTCCTTTTGCTCACTTCATCATCATCATGTGATGTAATGTTGGTTCGTTGCTTTCCTTTTGCTCACTTCATCATCATCTTGCGATGTAATGTTGGTTGGTTGCTTTCCTTTTGCTCACTTCATCATCATCTTGTGATGTAATGTTGGTTGGTTGCTTTCCTTTTGCTCACTTCATCATCATCATGTGATGTAATGTTGGTTCGTTGCTTTCCTTTTGCTCACTTCATCATCATCATGTGATGTAATGTTGGTTGGTTGCTTTCCTTTTGCTCACTTCATCATCATCATGTGATGTAATGTTGGTTGGTTGCTTTCCTTTTGCTCACTTCATCATCATCATGTGATGTAATGTTGGTTGGTTGCTTTCCTTTTGCTCACTTCATCATCATCATGTGATGTAATGTTGGTTGGTTGCTTTCCTTTTGCTCACTTCATCATCATCATGTGATGTAATGTTGGTTGGTTGCTTTCCTTTTGCTCACTTCATCATCATCATGTGATGTAATGTTGGTTGGTTGCTTTCCTTTTGCTCACTTCATCATCATCATGTGATGTAATGTTGGTTGGTTGCTTTCCTTTTGCTCACTTCATCATCATCTTGCGATGTAATGTTGGTTGGTTGCTTTCCTTTTGCTCACTTCATCATCATCATGTGATGTAATGTTGGTTGGTTGCTTTCCTTTTGCTCACTTCATCATCATCATGTGATGTAATGTTGGTTGGTTGCTTTCCTTTTGCTCACTTCATCATCATCATGTGATGTAATGTGGTTGGTTGCTTTCCTTTTGCTCACTTCATCATCATCTTGTGATGTAATGTTGGTTGGTTGCTTTCCTTTTGCTCACTTCATCATCATCTTGTGATGTAATGTTGGTTGGTTGCTTTCCTTTTGCTCACTTCATCATCATCATGTGATGTAATGTTGGTTGGTTGCTTTCCTTTTGCTCACTTCATCATCATCTTGCGATGTAATGTTGGTTGGTTGCTTTCCTTTGCTCACTTCATCATCATCATGTGATGTAATGTTGGTTGGTTGCTTTCCTTTTTGCTCACTTCATCATCATCATGTGATGTAATGTTGGTTGGTTGCTTTCCTTTTGCTCACTTCATCATCATCTTGTGATGTAATGTGGTGGTTGCTTTCCTTTTGCTCACTTCATCATCATCATGTGATGTAATGTTGGTTGGTTGCTTTCCTTCTTGCACTCTTCATAATCATCTTTGTGATGTAATGTTGGTTGGTTGCTTCCTTTTGCTCACTTCATCATCATCTTGCGATGTAATGTTGGTTGGTTGCTTCCTTTTGCTCACTTCCATCATCATCTTGCGATGTAATGTTGGTTGGTTGCTTTCCTTTTGCTCACTTCATCATCATCTTGCGATGTAATGTTGGTTGGTTGCTTTCCTTTTGCTCACTTCATCACCATCTTGCGATGTAATGTTGGTTGGTTGCTTTCCTTTTGCTCACTTCATCATCATCTTGTGATGTAATGTTGGTTGGTTGCTTTCCTTTTGCTCACTTCATCATCATCATGTGATGTAATGTTGGTTGGTTGCTTTCCTTTTGCTCACTTCATCATCATCTTGTGATGTAATGTTGGTTGGTTGCTTTCCTTTTGCTCACTTCATCATCATCATGTGATGTAATGTTGGTTGGTTGCTTTCCTTTTGCTCACTTCATCATCATCATGTGATGTAATGTTGGTTGGTTGCTTTCCTTTTGCTCACTTCATCATCATCATGTGATGTAATGTTGGTTGGTTGCTTTCCTTTTGCTCACTTCATCATCATCATGTGATGTAATGTTGGTTGGTTGCTTTCCTTTTGCTCACTCATCATCATCATGTGATGTAATGTTGGTTGGTTGCTTTCCTTTTGCTCACTTCATCATCATCATGTGATGTAATGTTGGTTGGTTGCTTTCCTTTTGCTCACTTCATCATCATCATGTGATGTAATGTTGGTTTGTTGCTTTCCTTTTGCTCACTTCATCATCATCTTGTGCCTTGCATAGGTGCTCATATCTGTCCACAGATCTTAGTCTTCTGGATCAGTTATACTGCTGGCATGCTGCCATCTTAAACCATCAAGCATCATTTCTCAAAAGTGCTCTCTTTCTGACACTCAATGAAAGTGATTCATTAGATAACATATTTTTCATCTAAGGTCCTCTGTAGGTCCTTTAGACAGCGTCACTCTCATCATGGCCCACCGGAAAGTTTCTCGATCTCTTGCCATTTCTCCTGCCTCTTGCATATTCATGATCAAGGTGTCTGCAATAGACTGTATCCATCTTTGTGCTGGTCGGCCCCTGCGTTTTCTTCCAGCAACCACACCTTCCATCACTGTTCTTTCCAAGCCATATTGTGACTTTAAATATGACCAAAGTATTTCAGTTTCTGAGACATGATGCTGTTTATGGACAGTTTTCTTTGATATTCAGATTTTGTAGAATTTCAGTATTTTTCTTCTTCTTGGTTTATGAAATTCTAAGAACTTTTCTGTAACATCTAAAGCTCAAAAGCCCAGAATTTTCTTGTATAATGATTGCAAACTGGTCCATGATTCACATCCAATGTTACAACAGAAAAGATGTATGTTCTCAAATATTTTACTTTCACTTCTTTGTTGATGTTGTGCCAGAGGTTCTTAATATTGTTTAACCTTTACATAAAAATAAAGTTACAGTTTAGTGGGGCTGAAGTGAAAAATGGGCAGAGGTATGTCAAAGAGTAAGCACAGACAAGTCTCTGAAATTGTTCTGGCGACTATATAAAAGCATGAGTGGGGTAGTCAAGAATAAGAGAATTTCTGAATTCCAAGGTGCTGACCTCATCTGGCAGAGGACTGACGAGGACAAGGGCAAAGCCCTCTTCGACTACTATCTAGAGCAGAGCAACCAGACAGACATGAGAGGCCAAAATCCTGCCAAGGAGGTCACCTCAAGGCTCAGAACATTTCGGATGAAGACACAGTGACAGTGAAAGGAATCAAGGATGTGCTTCGATGATCAAAAAACAGCGCTCTGGTGCCAGATGGAATAAGATACGACGACATCAATAGATGTACCAACAACGAGCTAGAGAAACTAGCATACATGTACAACAACAGTATAGGGAGCGCTAGCATCAAGGAGGAGTGGTTACACAACAGCTATATGATTCTGTTGCCGAAGCCGGGCAAAGACCATATAAAAATTCATAGATATCGAGTAATAACCATGCAGAATATAATAGGCAAGCTGCTGGAGAAGTTAATTGCCAGAAACATATCAAGTCAGCTAGAGAGGCAAGGTGTTTTCCCACCTGGACCAATGCAGAAGTTTTTGCCCATGATGTCTATGAAGGTTTCCACTCAGGCATTGAAACCTTTGCTGCAGCGATTGATCTTCAGGACGCGTACAACAGAGTACCATTGGATTTTTTAATGCTTCAGCTTCTTGAACTCAAGATAAGTCATTTCCTCCTTAGATGGATCGCTGCAGCTATCTTCCAATGGAAAGTAGATTTTAGATGTGGCAATTGGACTTCAGAACCAATAACAATATATCCTGGCCTACCATAGGAATCACCATTATCTCCGGTGCTGTTCAACGCCTACTCTGTCAGAATCACCAGCGAGCAGATCAATGGACCAGGGAGGACATTGTCATATGCCGACGATGTTTTAGTGTATCGTCAGGGTAAGGATAGAGATCAGGTTGCTGTGGAACTACAAACCAAACTCAATTGCATAAGCACTTGGTGTGTTGAAGCTGGCGCAATGGTCACACCAACAAAGGCAACAGTGACATGATCTCGTTGAATAATCATATTGTCAACACTCCAACACCAACTGTAAATCTGTGTTCAGAGACTGTGGAAAGAACGCAGGCAATGAATTACCTGGGGATACGTTTTGATCGAAGCCTTGTTTATAATGAGCACATAGACCAGGTGATAACAAAGGCCAAGGAGGGTTTGGCTGCGATGTGGGTGATGGCGGCAGCAAACTGTGAGCAGCGCCATCTATGTCTTCTATACGAGGGGCTGGTCATGTCTGTTTTGAGTATGCGATGGTGATCCTGACTCTCAGCCATAAGCAGATAGAAAGGATGGAAAGGATACAGAACGAAGCTATGCGCATTATTCTTGGATGTACAAGAGATACAGCATGCAGGGCGATGCGCTACCTTCTTGATTTTCCAACCATTGAAAACAGAATACACATTTGCAGAACACGTGCCTAACTCAGAGTTAATGCAAACACACAACATCCACTGCATAGTGAAATTATGAAGGTGAAGGGCAGCAGGTTAAAAAGAGGAAGGTCGTGGATGGGTCAAGCCGAAGACATTCTTCAACAGGTGTGTTCACTTGAGGACTTAGAACCTGGCGAGGAGTGGGTACAAGTGCCAACAGATTTCTGTACGTCCTTTTCAGTTTGCATCCAACTAGACAGAAAATGCACACAAGAAAATCCGGCTGCTGTGGAGGCGGAAGTACAAGCGTTGATTTTCGAGAATTCGCTAGACGGTGATGCTGTCATTTACACAGATGGGTCGGTCGTCCGACATGTGAGAAGCTCATGGGCCTTTACGGCTCAGGCCGGAGGGAGAATTGTGAAGGAGGACTCTGGTGCTTTTGTTGAGACCACAAGTAGCCTGACTATGGAAGTCATGGCAGTAAGTAAAGCAATAACATGGCTCGAGACACAGACATTCACTAGGGCATGTTTCCTTAGCGACTCAATGAGCATGCTCAAGAGGATAGAGATGGGGTGGATCCGAAGAGAGTGGTTGCTGTCTCTGGAGCGGTCTCGGCTGGCAAAGATTAGTTTCATCTTCGTGCCAGGGCATGCGGGAGTACAAGGAAATGAGCGGGCTGACAAGCTCGCAGGTAAGGCTACTGTGGAGGGCGGACGCGCCATGGACCAGGCTGACATTCTGAATGCTCTACGAGAAGTAAGACTTTTGCGAGAACCAAGTGATGACAGTGAATCTACAACCATGGTCAGACTGTGAGAACAGCAAATTAAAAGAGGGGTGGCCAAACAAGAACACTACGCAGGAAGCAAAAGAAGACTGATAAACCAACACAGAACTGGTGTCGTTAGCCGCTACACGCTGCAGGATTTGCTGAGGAGGGGATCTGAGCACTTATGGACTGAATGGTTCGATGTGCAATGAGGATGATCTGTCGACTAACTAACTAACTAGGGGGCTGAGTGGTCTCAAGGTATGGTGTCCGCCTCGAGTGCTGGAGGTCCCAGGTTCAAGCCCCGGTGATAGGCCAGGATTTTTTCATGTGGACTTCTGGTAACAAAATTTCCCCTGGTCTGTGAGTAGTGAGATCGGACGCACGTGTGTATTGTTGCGCACGTAAAAAATCCCTTGGCAGTTGGAAATTGAAAAAGAGTAGCCTAACAGCGCTGCCCAGGCAAAATTTCGAGTTAAAAATCTACCCAAAGTATTTAAGGATCCTCACCGGTGCTACGGAGTTTGTGCACTGAGCTGAGATTCTCTGGACTCAGGCTTGAGTTAGAAGTAGAACGGAGCACTTATGGGTTACACCCGTGTGCAGTGATGTTGATCCATCGACTAAACTAAGCTAAAGTTACACAATAATCATCACCCTCATCAAGTTCCATGCTGACTGGCGTAGGTGTTCATGACTTTCCACAGATCTTGGTCTTTGGTTTTCTGGATCAACTCTGCTGATGATATTCCTCCATGCCACATATACATTTTAAAGAAATATGTTTCGTTGACGTAACTCACCTGATGATCCTTGTTAGTAAAATGCAGCATCCATCCTTCCTTGAGGATTTTGGAACCAGCCCTCTTCTTATGTTTTACTGACACCACAAGTCTCATGAGAGGAATGTTGCTGCTGTCAGTGTCACTGCGGATGATGAATGTCAGATACAAGGAAGGCCAAAGACTAACATAAAATCTCACATATAATGCACATTATAGAGGTCAGATGGCAGAATAGATAAGCGCACTCTTCTTAAACATTTGGTGTGCTCATGTCGAGGTAGCAGGTTCAAACCCTACATCAGTCAGTTGGACTAAAATGTGAACATCTCGTCCTTGACTTGGGGAAGTAAATTACAAGTACCTCAGAAGTCAGAGTGGGTTCGCCTGATGGCGAGGGACACTGGTAATAGGGAAAGCTAATCCACGCACAAAAAATCAGTCCTGCGCTACTAGAAATAGTAGCATGTTTATGGACTACGCTTGGGCTCAAAAGCGAGTGAATGCAAAAAAAAAAATGCACTATTTTTACTAATTTCTGTCCATTAAAACTCCGGCAGGATATCATACATGAGTACTGAAGTACATCATTTTTAACATCCAAAGTGCAGGTCCGCATGGCCGAATGGATAAGAACGGTGTTCTTAAACATTCCTTGTGCTGATGCCGAGGTAAGCGGTTCAACCCCTACACCAGACAGTTGGACTAAAATGTTGACCTGTCGTGCTTGACTTGGGGACGTAAATTACAAGTACCTCTGCAGTCGGAGTGGGTTCGCTTGATGGCAAGGGAGATTGTTATTAGGGAAAGCTAACCCACACACAAAATTCAGTCCATCACTACTATAAAAATTGTGTGTATGGATTATGATTGAGTTCAAAGCGAGCGAGCGAAAAAAAAAACAAACATCCAAAGTAACCATTTTACCAGAACATTTAAAATATGCTCAGTGATGAACTATTTGTGTTATATTAAGCCTTAGAGGCTGAAGAGTTCCACTACACCTAATGTAACCAATTTCAATACATTATTAAGGATAGTGGGGAGGGAGAAGAGAAAGAGAGTGAGAGAGAGAGACACAGTCACAAACATACAGAGAGAGAGAGATAGAGAGTGAGAGAACAAATGAACGAACGAACAGATTTTATTTTCAAAGGGTAACAAATTGGGTATGCAGGTCCGTCTTACATTCGGCCCTTCCAATCACTCATCTTTCGTTCATCGATAGTGCATAGGAAAAAACATTGTCAAATGAATTTTGTAAACATAAACAATGCATATTACCATGTTATGAGACACATCCACCACCCACCCACACAGCCCCCATTCACCCCACATCCCCCACCCAACCACAAACACAACCCAGACACACATACATTCCCCCACCCATCCACCACATCCCCACATACACCTCCCATTCACCCACACCCCAAGCACACATACATTTCCCAACCCACACATCCACCCACCTTCATACATCTCCCCACCCACCCACATATCCTCCACCCATCCCATTACCCACCAACAATCACCCACCCATATATCCTCCTCCACCCACACGCCTCCAACCACCCAGCCAAACACACATCCCTCAACCATACATCCCCCACACGCACACACATCTCCCTGCCAACTCACATATCCGGCACCTACCCACATAATCTCCCATCTCCCCCAGCCCACTCACAGATCCCGAGCCCACCCATACAAACATCCCCCACCATCTCATAAACTACACACACCCACCCATCCCCAACCAAACATCCCTGTGTACTGATGCTAAGGTAGGGGTTCAACCCCTACAACGGACAGTTGGACTAAGGGTAAGGAGGGAGAGAGAGAGAGAGAGAGAGAGAGAGAGAGAGAGAGAGAGAGAGAGAGAGAGAGAGAGAGAGAGAGAGAGAGAGAGAGAGAGAGAGAGAGAGAGAGAGAGAGAGAGAGAGAGAGAGAGAGAAAATAGTTTTTTTTTAAAGCAGACACAAATGTGACTAAGTCTTGCTCCGATAATACAGCAAAACGCAAAACGCAAAGAAATAGTGTTTCAAAGATTTGATCTTGACAGAAACAGCAAAACTGAGTGAGGAAAGAAGCAGACCAAGAAAAGTGATGCTGGCTGGACTGAGACGGCATGGAGAAATATCATCAGCAGATGTGATCCAAAACACCAGGTAGTGAGACCAGTGGAGAGACATGACCGCCTATACAAGCCGGCAGGGCACATGATGATGATGAAGAAGCTAGCGATGGTATCATCATCTCTAGGCATAATTTGATAAGTGAGGTGGAAGTCAGCAAGGAAGACATCCAGTCTGATAACACTGATAGGAGTAAACTTAGTTATTCGTAATAATAGCAACAGCAGACATGATGCTAAAGAGGCAGGGGTAATTGGTGATTCAGACAGTATAGCACATTCTAAATCAAAAACTGCAATGGGTGGTGAACAAGGGGCCTTAAATGTACCTTAGTGGAGGCTTATGCTCGGATTCTTCATCAGAATCATTTAGCTTGACTTCAATGTCAGTCATATCTGTTGCCTCTGAATGGCACTCTGGGTCAAACATGTCATCTCCTTCTGTCAATGACAAATGTTAACATCATTAGATTATATAAATGTTATACATGGAAACATCAATTTTTGGGGAATCCTTGAGGCTGTTGAAATAGCATGCAAAATTTTGACATCATCAAATTATATAAATGTTATACATAGAAACATCAATTTTTGAGTTATCCTTGAGGCTGTTGAAATAGCATGAGAAATTTTGACATTAGCAGATTATATAAATGTTAGACATAGAAACATCAATGTTTGGTTATCCTTGAGGCTGTTGAAATAGCATGAGACATAAATTTACAGGCATTGATTGGCGCTCATAGTAGTAGAATAGGAAAGATTTAGGAATTAGAGGACACACAAGGCAATATTGTCTGGTGTGACTTCTAATCTCTATTATTAGAGGTTAGCATGGCCAAATGGATACGAACACATGCTCTTAAACATTCAGTGTGCTGATGCTAAGGTAGGGGTTCAACCCCTACACCGGACAGTTGGACTAAGATTTTGACCTATCGTCCTTGACTTGGGGACATTAATTACAAGTACCTCTGAAGTCAGAGTGGGTTTGCCTGATGGCGAGGGACACTGTTAATAGGGAAAGCTAATCCACACGCAAAATTCAGTCCATCACTACTGGACGCAGTGTGTAGGGTCTACGCTTCAGTTCAAAGCGAGCGAGTGCAAAAAAAAAAAAAAACATCTCTATTACTTTTCTAGATTACTATTTGTGCTATTCAATACATGTATATTTATTTCTCATGCCATATAAATGGTAGCTTGTTTAGTGCCTCATCATCACACAATGGTAGCTTGTTCAGTGAATCATCATCATCCAATGGTAGCTTGTTCATCCCTCATCATCACCCAATGGTAGCTTGTTCAGTGCCTCATCATCATCCAATGGTAGCTTGTTCATCCCTCATCATCACCCAATGGTAGCTTGTTCAGTGCCTCATCATCATCCAATGGTAGCTTGTTCATCCCTCATCATCATCCAATGGTAGCTTGTTCATCCCTCATCATCATCCAATGGTAGCTTGTTCATGCCTCATCATCATCCAATGGTAGCTTGTTCAGTGCCTCATCATCATCCAATGGTAGCTTGTTCATCCCTCATCATCATCCAATGGTAGCTTGTTCATCCCTCATCATCATCCAATGGTAGCTTGTTCAGTGCCTCATCATCACCCAATGGTAGCTTGTTCAGTGCCTCATCATCATCCAATGGTAGCTTGTTCATCCCTCATCATCACCCAATGGTAGCTTGTTCAGTGAATCATCATCATCCAATGGTAGCTTGTTTATCCCTCATCATCATCCAATGGTAGCTTGTTCAGTGCCTCATCATCATCCAGTAGCATATCCTCTGCAGAACGTTGCTCTTATCTTACCAGACCAAAAAGCCTCTCAATCTCTGATCACTTTTGCCTCCCCCCAAGGTGTCTGTAATGTCCTATGTCCATCTTCGTGCTGGTCGACCCCAAGCCTTCCATCACTGTCGTTTCCAAGCCACTATGACGTTTAATATGGCCAAAGTATTTTAGTTTCCAAGATTTTTGTTGCGTATCCCTTATGGGACATTGCAATCAACACCAGCATTTTCAGCTGCTATTGATGTACTAGGCAAGTGTTATGTTCAGTAGTTTGCCATTGCTTTCTGAACGACCGGCTCCTATACCTTTTTCGAAAAAATCAGCATCGCTGTGATTCGAACCCGAGTATACGGGCTCACAAACCGCATTCACAAGCCCTTAGCCACAGGGACCGGTTTCCAAGATATGATACTTTATATGAGCTGGTTTTCTCCAATGCTCAAATCTTGCAGAATGTCAGTACTTTTCTTCTTCTTGGTTCAGCACATCAGACCTGTAACTAGAGGTATGGACAATTCTATCTGTAACTAAAGTCTTCAATAAAGAAACAGACCATTCCATATTAGATATTATCTTTTGGGTGTGAACTTAAAGGTTTTCACATTTGTTAAGAGGAGGTCAGCATCACCGAATGGAAAAGAACTCTTAAACATCCGGTGTGCTGACGCCGAGGTAGCGGGTTCAACACCTACACTGGTCATTTGACTAAAATGTTGACTTCTTTTCCCTGACTTGGGGATGTAAATTACAAGTACATCAGAAGTCACAAAGGGTTCACCTGATGGCGAGGGACATTGGTACTAGGGATAGCAAATCTACCAGCAAAAATCAGTCCAGTGCACTAGAAGCAGTAGCATCTGTAAAGACCACGCATGAGTTAAAAGTCCAGTGAACAAAAAAAAATTTTTTTCATTCCTTACCTACCTTCAAGTGTCTTCGAATGAACAAACTTTATTTTAAAAGGGTTAAGAATTGGGCACGCAGGCCCATCTTACATTCTGCCCTTCTATCACTCACTTTCATACATTATTTCATTCATACATCTTTCAAGGCCTACAGAGAGCAGCAACAATATGATGGTCTTCAAATGAAAACCTTAAATAGTTTTTTGGAATATATTTTGAAAAAGTAAAGAACAAATGTATAATTCTTTGATGTAGTCACCACTGCATTCAATACAAGTCCTCCAGCATCGATACAATGGTTGGATTCCTGTAGAAAAAATTCAGGACTTTTCCTGTGTGTTTGTGTGTTGTTATTTCACCATTCCATGTTTTACTCAAACATCTGATTCTACAAAAGATGTTTCTGTTAATTATACTAATGCTTGTTTACAAACCGGCTTGTGGCAAAGCCAGTCGGCTCTGTGGCAAAACGGTTAAGAATGCAATTTGTAAATTCCGCTCAAAACACAGCCACAGGCAATTTGGAAGCAGACCACCGTGCTTTGATTACTACAACTAACTCTAATTATATTTTTACGACAAGTGGGTAATAGTGGGCAATGTTAAACCATCGATGCCCAAACAACACGTCTTGGCAGGTGTGTCCACCTGAAGAGAGCCGAGCACAAAGCACAAGCTCAACAGCCCCTGAGATGACCTCCAGGGGTCTCCGAACCAATTGTAATCATGGTCAGAATGAGTGTGAGGCACAAGGCTTGACCATTTCATCATTGAGACCCCACCTTAGGTTAGGTCTAATGACTTTTATAAGTTAAACAAAGTGGGAAAGTCTGTATAAGAAACTATTGTAAACATTCAAAACAATTGATTATGTGGTTGCTTCGGGATTTGAAATTTAAATATTGAGCACAACCCACTACTGGCAACGCCGATCGCATTCTGGTATGAACCTAAGGCCTATCCACGTCAATATGGAAGCACTATACTCGAGTTTCGCCCTCATTTGAGCTCGTCAGTAGTGCATATCCCTGACCGGATCCGGAAACAGTCCCGGATCACGCGTGTGAAGCGGGTGTGTAACCACGCGGCACACACTGGACACACCAGTGTGTGATGTTCTGTTGTGATAATTTGGTGTGTCCAGTGTGTGCTGCGTGGTTACACACCCGCTTCACACGCGTGATCCGGGACTGTTTCCGGATCCGGTCAGGGATATGCACTACTGACGAGCTCAAATGAGGGCGAAACTCGAGTATAGTGCTTCCATATTGACGTGGATAGGCCTTAGGTTCATACCAGAATGCAATCGGCGTTGCAAGTAGTGGGTTGTGCTCAATATTTAAAATTCAAAACAATGTTTTCCCATTTTGAATTTGTATGACAAAGCACAAACAAATAGATCACACTATTTATTGCCAGACATATTGAATATTGTTGATTGTGTTATAAATATACGTAACATATCAGTGTGTTTATGTGCATTTACATGTGTGCGTGTGTGTGCATGCGTGCGTGTGAGTGTGAGTCGTTAGATTCTGCAGAAATCACGAACATAAATAAACAAAAGCAATGAGATAAATCTTTTAAGCTGAAATATATTATACACACACATTCCCACACATGTATACGTATATCACACACTTTTATTATAAAAATCATTGAACAAAAACTATCTGAGCCAGCTGATAAACCTATAACACTACTACACAGAACTATAACTTTCAGTTGTTATGTTGTCTAATGTGTCCTCTAGTATTTACTTCTGTCTTTTACTTCTATGAGCAACGAAAAATGCGTGTATGTTTATTTATGAACTGTATCACCACTAAGAAAGCTGTTTGCCTCATTCTTTTTGTTGTGAAAGTAGAACATTATATACACAGACAAATATGTATATAGGTTACAAATATATAAAGAGGTTACAAAGATATAAAGACACAAATAGCTTTCTTTGGTCATGTGATGAGAAGAGAGGCATTGGAGAACATCGTGAAAATTGGAAAGACCAAGGGGAAGATAGGCAGTGGCCGGCCAAGAGAAATGATGCTAGATGGCCTGAGATGGTGGCATGGAGGAATATCATTTGCAGAGTTGATCCAGAACACCAGATACTAAAATCTGTTGAGAGACATGTACACCAGCTGGCAGGGCACTTGATGATTATGATGATGATGGTGAACACTACTAACCTGTGTAATCGGGCAGCTCTCCAGAGCAGTTGTTGGGCACTATGGGTGCACATTTGCGATGGCAATTGAACTTGCAGTCTAGAAAGTAAATATAAGAGACATGAAGTAAATACATGCAACTGTTTGCAACACAAATATAATTACTAAGCAGAAAAAAAAGAATTCGCTTGTGCTATCATTGTTCTTTTCTTCAAAATTTTAAAGATTGCATTTTGTTAAAAGTGCCTTTTTAAGAACATGTTAACAGTCTAGCTATGCCAGTGAACTATCTGATCCTTGTACACACCTTGAGGGAGATTGGGTATATGGTGCCAGCCTCTTGTATTTGTATATATCAAGTGACACTTGATGGGTGATGTGGGGGCAGTGAACAGCCAGCCACCTTTACCCCCAGGACATTTTCTAGCACGCATTTTAGGCAGGGTTGACCTGTCAGCTGAGGTCAATTTTCTAGCACCCATTTGAGGCTGGGCTGACCTGTCAGCTGAGGTCAATTTTCTAGCACCCATTTGAGGTTGGATTGACCTGTCAGCAGAGGTCAATTTTCTAGTACCCATTTGAGGCTGGGTTGACCTGTCAGCTGAGGTCAATTTTCTAGCATCCATTTGAGGCTGGATTGACCTGTCAGCTGAGGTCAATTTTCTAGTACCCATTTGAGGCAGGGTTGACCTGTCAGCTGAGGTCAATTTTCTAGTACCCATTTGAGGCAGGGTTGACCTGTCAGCTGAGGTCAATTTTCTAGCGCCCATTTGAGGCTGGGCTGACCTGTCAGCTGAGGTCAATTTTCTAGCACCCATTTGAGGTTGGATTGACCTGTCAGCAGAGGTCAATTTTCTAGTACCCATTTGAGGCTGGGTTGACCTGTCAGCTGAGGTCAATTTTCTAGCATCCATTTGAGGCTGGATTGACCTGTCAGCTGAGGTCAATTTTCTAGTACCCATTTGAGGCAGGGTTGACCTGTCAGCTGAGGTCAATTTTCTAGCACACATTTGAGGCTGGGTTGACCTGTCAGCCGAGGTCAATTTTCTAGTACCCATTTTAGGCAGGGTTGACCTGTCAGCTGAGGTCAATTTTTTAAAATCTGCCACGATATGGATTTGAATATACGACTACTGAGCTGACAGGCAAGCAAGCTAGCCACGGCATTACTGCAGCTCTTAATAGATTTATGATGTTAGCCGTGTAATTTTACAGATCAATCAGCACTCCACGGATTCAATGATTGTGATGTACTGCATAAGGTATATTTCAGTTTCTGAAAGGCAGATTTGTCTTCACTTATCCTACTCTTGTTCTCTGTCATGCATCTTCCATCTGATTTTACAACTGCCCCTAGGTATTAAAATTTATCAGCTTGGTTAAGCACTTACTTTTCAATAATTAAACCAGTGTACAGACATGTCGGCAGTAATAATGTGTCTAAAAATATAATTTAGGTTTGTCAAATTTGCATTCTAAGCCTGTACTATTCATTTTAATGATCTGATGCATCTAGTTTCATAAACATTCAGTATTCGACAATCGTTCGCTTTGACCACGCTCGTAGTCTATCCATATGCTTCTACTTCTAGTGTACTGGATTGATCTTTGCATGTGGATTAGCTATCCATATTACCATCCTTCACTATCCGAATCCACTTTGACTTCTGAGGTACCTGTAATTTACATCCCCAAGCAAGGACAATTAGTCTACATTTTAGTCCAACTGATGGTGTAGGGATTGAACCCGCTACTTCAGCATCAACACACCGGAAGTTTATCTTCGCTCCTATATCTTAGAAGCATATGATTCCACTGGCAAACACCATGAATGCAGCACACACAAAGATCACAACCAGAAATCTCATACTAGAATGACGCTGAAAGGTATAAGAGGGAAGTTGGAAAGACGAAAGAAAAGAATAATCGAATGAACAAGCTTTATTTTTAAAGGGTTAAGAATTGGGCACAGCAGGCCCATCTGACATTCTGCCCTTCTATTACTCGCTTTCATACATTATTTCATCCATACATCACTCATTAGAGAATAACAACAACAAAATCAAAATATGCACTATAAAGGCATGGGAAATGTGCTAAAATAATTACTACATGACTCACTAATATTAATTATTGATGTGCCAATTGTTAATATACAATATTATATACAATAAACTATAGGGGACATACTGTACTACCAAATGGGGACTGACTTTTGTACTAGGGCTTTATTATTATCATTATTATTATTATAGCGATACCTTTGCACTGCGCTCCTTGTCTGATTAATCCAATCAGCAGCTTCTTACACCACTGACATTGTGTTGGCTTCTTGTAGTTGTGGACGACAAATGTGTGGGGCACTTTAATGCGGTTGGCATACTCCCATTCTCTCCACATCGGCCTTCCAACCATCGATTTGGACCTGGTGCTCGGTGAGGATGGTGGAAGGAATGGAGCAGGGACTGGAACACTCAACTGTTTCAACAGACAAATATGTACACATAAAGGTACTTTTGTTTAAGATTTTACATGTTTTCATGAATACATATTTTGCATTTATCTGTGTCTGTGATACATGGCTGTACTTACGTACTTACTAAACTAACTTAACTTAAACCTTAACTTAAACTAAACTAAACTAATTAACAAACTACTAACTAGCTAACAAACTACTAACTAGCTAGCTAACTAAACTAACTAACTAACTGACTGGCTGGCTGGCTGACTAACTAACTAACTAACTAACTAACTAACCAGCCAGCTAACTAACTAACTAACTAACTAACTAAACTAACTCATTCATTCCCTCTCTCACTCACTCACTCAACTTAAGCTCACACGCATGCATGCACATACGCACACACATGTAAATGCACATAAACTCACAGATATGTTACGTATATGTATAACACAATATTCAATATATAAGAACATTTCTGCAGCTTTATGTTATTTTCTCATATCCTCTCCTCTGTTAAGAAAATTATATATAGCACATTGAAGTCAACAGCCTGGTTACCGTAGTCTCTTTTGAGACAGCTCCATTTTTCCCAGGAAGAGAAAGCAAAAATGGGGCGTTCTGAAATTGTGAAAATAAAAAGACTATTATGACAAAAATCTCCAAACCTGATTTTTTGTTTACACATACACACATGCTCACATAAATTCACAAACATGTATTTACAACGGGAACAGAAGTAGAGGATGTTCAAGAAATAACTATGGCACACCAGCATGTTAAAAGATGCAGATTTAGACACTTGCAGAGTAGAGGTAAATAGCAGAGAACAATGGAGTGTCATGATAACATGACTTCAATGGTCTGCAAGCTGACTAACCTCATGATGATGATGATGCACAGCAAACCAAACACACAGACCATGTTAATGAACATGAGTGCTTGCTGACTTTCAATAAAACAATATATACTGAAGCGCATTAACACACCATCTGTATAATCCAGGAACAGAGTGTGAAATGTTAATATAAGTGTTTACAAGTTTACATATTTAGAATCTTTATTTACTTTTCTATGAATCCATTCTAGTCATTAATTTGTACATTTGATTGTTATAAAATTCATGAAATTCTGTGCAGACAAGGTAGAAAATGAAAAATGCAACTAATAAAAACATGCATTAACACTATCCTCAGTATCTGGTATGTCCACCATGTGCTTGCAAATAAGCTTGGTAGTGACTTCCACATGGAACGCACAAGTCTCTAAATAAAAGACACCATCAATCTTATACATACAGTTGCAACCTATTTGAACACTATCTCAATACAGACTACATGCCCCCCTAAAAAATAAAATTAATAATTATAATCTCAAATGACAACTAAAGTATAATAAACATTCCCCTAAATGTGGTACTTATACCTACCTTAGCTAAATATATTAACTATGTCAAATATTAGTTTTCGTGATTCATGTATTATTGATTATTGCACATGTTCATGTGTTTTAATTCATATTGTTCTGTTGTTATTGTTGTTGTTGCTGACTAAGATTAGCTTCATAAATGATGTATGAATGTAATAATGTATGAGATCAGGGAGACAAGAAGAGCAGAATGTCAGACGGGCCTGCGTGCCCAATTCTGACCTAAACACAGACACAATGTACACACCTTACAACAAACTCCACTACAGTAAACGTAAATCACAGAGGAAACATCCAAAATAATAATAAAATACATATAAGTATACTACTATTATTCTTTTATATTTTGTTTTATTCCCCCCAAGATTTATATTTACTGTAGTGGAGTTTGTTGTAAGGTATGTACATTGTGTCTGTGTTTAGTAAAACTCACTTTTTCGCAGGAGTTATTCATACCTTCTTCTTCTTCAGCGTTCCGAGCCATTGAGGTTCTTTGCTGCAGATACAATCCGTCTCCATTCATCTCTCTGGTTGACCCTCTCTTGCCAGTCATTGATTCCAAGTGCTTGTAGGTCTGTATATATATATTATCTCTCCACCGTCTTCTTGGTCTACCTCGGGGTCTACGGTCATTTATTTCCTGAGTGTAAGCGAGTTTTGTTTCCCTATTATCTTTCATTCTTTCTATATGCCCCAGCCATTGTAGTCTATTAGCCTTCATGATACCAGTGATTAGCCAGGACTTATACAGATCATAAATGTCTTTGTTACTTCTTCTTTTCCACTCTCCACTTTGTGTATCCCTAATGGGTCCAAAGATGCGTCTTAAAACTTTGTTCTCAAAGGTTTGTAGCAAGGCTTCGTCTCCTTTCGTTGCACTCCAGGTTTCAGAGCCATACAGCACAACTGGTCTGATCAGTGTTTTGTCTATTGTGATCTTGGTGTTACGAGATAGCGCCTTTGATTTTAGCAGATGTTGTAGTACATAGTATATCTTATTTCCAGAGTTGATTCTAGTTTGTATTTCTTCCCTTATGATGTTGGAGCAGTTGAAGATTGTACCCTGGTATTTGTATGTTTCCGTTCTTTTAATGGTCATATTATCTGTTTGTATGTGGCCAGAGTTTTTAGCCATTCCTTCATTATATTCATACCTGTTTTTATTTTTTACTGCTATCTCACTGTTTAGCCGACTCGGTGGTGAAGGCATTATGGACGCAGTTCGTAATCCCACATACCGCGTTTCAAACACAGCTGCAGGCGATTTAGCAGCAGAACGCCTTGCGCTGGTTATTTTATAAAATTGTATGAGTACTGATTATTCAGAAAGCAATAGCAAACTACAGAACGTAAACTTGCCAAGAAATCACGAGCAGCCAAAAAATGCTGGTGTTGACTGCAATGTCCTGTAAGGATATGCAACTAACTTTTCTTTATCTCACTGTTTACTTATATAGAAAAACAACACTTGTTATGACCAAGACAAGAAAAGCAATAACCTGAACTGGACTGTCTATGATCTGTGGGCTCCCAGCTTCAGATCTAGGAGATGGACTAATGGGTGCATTCACAGAGGAGCGTCGGAGCCGCCGCTCACAGTTGTTGGGAATCTTGAATGCACATCGCTTGTGGAAGTTGAGACTGCAGCCTGCAACAAAAAGTCAGGATCACAAAGTAATGACAATGTGTTCACTGAAAGTATGTAAAGTACTAGATTAAACTGCCTGAGCACTGGGTTGAAAAGTCACATGGCCAAAAGGTTAAGAGTGCTTGTTTTTAAACTCCCGGTCCTGTTGCCGGCGGGGTTGCAGGTTCTCGTCCAACAGTTGGACTGAAATGTTGAATTTATATCCTTGACTGGGATGCAGAGGTGTTTCCAAGGCACCAGGGCCAGGTTCTATACTGGCCAAGATCTACTAACACGTCCTAGTCGTGCGTCCTGGGCAACAGGGCCCTTCAGGGTCCTGGCTAATGTAGTATCTGCCTGTATGGCGAGGAACCACCAGTCTGCACACCAATAAGCCAGACATGGGACAACGGATACTCACGCAAACCTCAGTCCGGTATGACATCACACTGATGTTGGACAACAGGATGTCTTCATCCGACATACAGGACTTCACACTGAAGTTCACAGCCAAGCGAACACAAGCAAGCAAGCACATCCTTGACTTGGAAAAGTAAATTACAAGGACTTCAGAAGTCGGAGTGGATTGGTCTGATGGTGGGCTACACTAGTAATGGAAAGCTGGCCCACATGCAAAAACATGTGGACTATGCTCAAATTCAAAGAGAGCAAAGAAAACATAAAGCACTGAGCTGGAGTCTACTGACAATGAAATACCTAAAGCCTGCGGAGGGAACATTTACCAACCAAGGCCAAATCCCAGCCAGTTCACATGTGCTGTGACGAATCATGACCTGGTCATATTCTATGTTTCTCTGTAGATATAAGCCCCAATACTGGTTTTGTACACCCTGCTGGTATCTGGGCGTGGAGAGGGGAAGGACAGATCTGCAACACGGTAATCGTGGAGATGGTACTCAGCTACTGGGTTGGAAGAAAAGTCTCGGCACCAATCACACTCCGATAGATGCAAGCACTTTTCAGGGCATAGATGACAAGAATGCTGATTCATCAGAATTAGTCAAAACTCACAGTCTTCCAGAGGATTCTCAAGCAACCACCCAATAATTTCATGTATGTACTGTCTCAGTGGCCTCAAGTGTTCCACAACAAGTGATATAACCACCCAACCAACCACCCAACCATTTCATGTATGTGCTGTCTCTGTGGCCTCAAGTGTTCCCCAACAAGTGATATAACCACCCAACCATTTCATGTATGTGCTGTCTCTGTGGCCTCAAGTGTACCCCAACAAGTGATATAACCACCCAACCAATTCATATATGTGCTGTCTCGGTGGCCTTAAATGTTCCACAAGTGATATAACCACCCAACCAACCACCCAACCAATTCATGCATGTGCTGTCTCTGTGGCCTCAAGTGTTCCCCAACAAGTGATATAACCACCCAATCATTTCATGTATGTGCTGTCTCTGTGGCCTCAAGTGTTCCCCAACAAGTGATATAACCACCCAATCATTTCATGTATGTACTGTCTCAGTGGCCTCAAGTGTTCCACAACAAGTGATATAACCACCCAACCAACCACCCAACCATTTCATGTATGTGCTGTCTCTGTGGCCTCAAGTGTTCCCCAACAAGTGATATAACCACCCAATCATTTCATGTATGTGCTGTCTCTGTGGCCTCAAGTGTTCCCCAACAAGTGATATAACCACCCAACCATTTCATGTATGTGCTGTCTCTGTGGCCTCAAGTGTTCCCCAACAAGTGATATAACCACCCAACCATTTCATGTATGTGCTGTCTCTGTGGCCTCAAGTGTTTCCCAACAAGTGATATAACCACCCAACCATTTCATGTATGTGCTGTCTCTGTGGCCTCAAGTGTTCCCCAACAAGTGGTATAACCACCCAACCATTTCATGTATGTGCTGTCTCTGTGGCCTCAAGTGTTTCCCAACAAGTGATATAACCACCCAACCAACCACCCAACCAATTCATATATGTGCTGTCTCGTTGGCTCAAATGTTCCACAACAAGTGATATAAACACCCAACCAACCACCCAACCAATTCATGTATGTGCTGTCTCTGTGGACTCAAGTGTTCCCCACAAAGTGATATAACCACCCAACCATTTCATGAATGTACTGTCTCTTTGGCCTTAAGTGTTCCGCAACAAGTGATATAACCACTCAACCAATTCATATATGTGCTTGATGTTGACAGTGATGTCCTGTAAAGGATATGCGAAAAAAGTGGCCTTAAGTGTTCCCCAACAAGTGATATAACCAGCCAACCAATTCATGCATGTACTGTCTCAGTGGCCTCAAGTGTTTTCCAACAAGTGATATAACCAGCCAACCAATTCATGCATGTACTGTCTCAGTGGCCTCAAGTGTTCACCAACAGGTGATATAACCACCCAACCATTTCATGTATGTGCTGTCTCTGTGGCCTCAAGTGTTTGTGAACATTAATATATATCTCACACAATTTCTTATGTTGAACACAGTTTAAGGCCTTGCAGTGTGTATTCTATGAAATAAGTATGAAGATTTACATTATAAACACTACGTTTCTCAAAGACAGTTCTCATACTGAAGATATAGTCCTTCATTCCTCTGCCTTAACTGAAACCTGCCTGTATATCTCGTAATTCATATTCTAACTTACTTAAAATCCTTTTCATGACGATTCATAAGAGGATTTTGCCATTATGAGTAATTAGTGTGATAGTATGCTAATTTGACATTTTCTTTCTTTTGGAGGGATAAAGTTAGTCATAAGATAAAGTAACAGTAATAAGATAAAGTAACAGTAATAAGATAAAGTAACAGTAATAAGATAAAGTAACAGTAATAAGATTAAGTAACTGTAATAAGATAAAGTAACAGTAATAAGATAAAGTAACAGTAATAAGATAAAGTAACTGTAATAAGATAAAGTAACTGTAATAAGATAAAGTAACTGTAATAAGATAAAGTAACAGTAATAAGATAAAGTAACAGTAATAAGATAAAGTAACAGTAATAAGATAAAGTAACAGTAATTAGATAAAGTGACAGTAATAAGATAAAGTAACAGCAATAAGATAAAGTAACAGCAATAAGATAAAGTAACAGCAATAAGATAAAGTAACAGTAATAAGATAAAGTAACAGTAATAAGATAAAGTAACAGTAATAAGATAAAGTAACAGTAATAAGATAAAGTAACAGTAATAAGATAAAGTAACAGTAATAAGATAAAGTAACAGTAATAAGATAAAGTAACAGTAATAAGATAAAGTAACAGTAATAAGATAAAGTAACAGATACAGCCATCTGAATGTGAAGTGTTAGCTCTTCACATACTCCAGGCCAGTGGTTCTCAACGGTGGGGAATTCCCCTTTAGGGGGGAATTTTAGGGTTTCTAGGGCTGGAATTAAGATTACTTCAAGATCACGTTAATACAAGAACCGATTACTTGATATTGTTTTTCCTCCATACTTTAGAGTTCTGTGCTTCTCGCTTTTCTGAAATTTGTTTTATAAAGTAAGTAGACACACAAATCAAGTTTTATGTAGACACCCAGACTTGTTCTAGTATGTGTTATTAAATTTTCACATATAGTGTAGGGTGGGAGAGGGGGAATTTATAGGGAGGAAATAAGAAGGGATGAGGAGGGGGGGGGGGGGGAAGAATGACATTCTGAACATATGGTGAAGGGGTGCATTGGGCAAAAAATGTTGAGAACCACTGCTCTAGGCCATGTCATATCAGATAGATTGGCCAGTTCCCTCCTCGTTGCCCATCTTTCCCAAATGATTCCCAGAAAATTATTAACATTTCTCAGTACTCATATTTTGAGACTGGGTTGACCCCTAAGATGCACCTGTGGGAAAAATAATCCTGCCTCTGTTGAGGATTGAACCCGCACCCCTTATTGTCATCTACTGGGATATTTGACAAATATTTCTTGTTATCATTCACTGTAAATCTCCCTTACCTTTGCATTGCAGGCCCTGTTTGACCAGCCCAAAGAGCATCTCCCCACAGAAGTCACAGAAGTGTGGGGACTTGTATGAGTGGACATGCAGCAAGTGTGGTCTAATCTGGAACTCTTCCGCAGACGCTTGCTCTGTAAAAACATGAACAAAGTATGTTTAAATACGTTCTTCTGGACTTTGTTGAAACAAACAAATGAATTATGTTACACACCCTGCAGTTCTCCATGAAAGAGGTATCCAGAAAAAAAAAGACGGCCAGCTGCTGCCGAGCTAATACTGGAGTCAAAATAAACACAAAATATAACTGGGAAGTTTGATGTAAGGACGGACAGATGGACACTCACTCACACACACTCACACACTCACTCATACACAGTCATACACAGTTACAGGTAAACCTCCATCAATGAGCAAGAAAAATGAAACAAATCATGCACATGTTCTTATGTAAAACACAGAACAACTTGACTTTTTACAGTTTGAAAACTGAAAAATCATATTAAATATTTGTTTTAAAGATTACATATGGTTATCGCTGTGATAAAATGGCTGCATACCCATATTTTTCGTTCTATGTTAGTAGTTTGATCTGCGAACTGTCTTGTGTCATGTACATCAAGGCTCTCTTCCAGCATCTCTATCTTTCTTTTCTCTCCCCCTCCCAATAGTAGCAGCCAAGAAGAAAGAGGGGAGGAGGAGGAAGAATAATAATAATAACAAAACAAAAAAAGAACAAGACGATGAAGAAGAAGAAGAAGAAGAAGAAGAAGAATAAGAAGAGGAGGAGGAGGAGGAGGAGGAGGAAGAGGAGGTGAGGAAGAATACGAAGAAGAAAGAGGAGGAAGTGGAAGAAGAAGAAAGAGGAAGGGGAGGGGAAGGAAGAAATGAAGCAAAAGTAGGAAGACAAGGAAAAAGGAGAAGAAGAAATCTGTCTGTTTATCTCACTCTCTTCCCATATGTTTCTCTTTTTATGCTGAAAATCTCAAACAACGACGTGTTATTTTTCAACCCACCCGGACAGAGCAGAAGAGACAAGCACAGATATAAATCGTAGTCAATTACCCGTGCATAGGTAAGCAGTGACGTCAATATGTGTGTCTTCTACCCCAGGCTGTCACGCACTGCTCTGGAGTAAACTCACCCACAAGGCACCCGCACGATCCCAGATCCCTGCTAGCCATTTTTATGCAGCTGGGTCGACCCTACAGCCGTTGTGGTCTAAATAAAAAGGTTCCCCCCGCGGATACTGGGGATTGAACCACTAGACAACCACGCCTTTAGTAAATATATAATAAAGTCTACTCTTTTTTTAATGTGCTTCTTTACTGGAATTGACGCTGTGGAGAAGGGGTTACAGACGAAATATGCGATCACGCACACCGCATTCGAAACACAGCTGCGGGTGATTTGACAGCAGGCCACTTTGCGCTGCTTTCATACAGGTATGAGTGCGGGCGTCCAGAAAGCAATGGCAAACTACTGAACGTAAACTTGCCAAGAGATCGCAAGCAGCCACAATAATTATAGCAGTTCTATGCAGCCGGTTTGGGAGGACTGATAAAACGATGGGATAAGTGCATCAACATAGGTGGAAATTATGTTGAGAAATAAAGGGACAATGTGTGTATAAAAATAAACTGGTTTCAAGTTGTTATCATGTGTAGTTATTTTTCTACAGCCTTTTGTGACTTACTTATTAAATTACCCTCGTAATTAGACTACTGGTTCCTGTTAGAAATCACAGCCCAATGGTGGGAAGCGAACCAAATAGCTTTTGAGCTAGTGGCGGACACCGAAAGCACTTAGCCAGCCACACACTTGTAATAAAATAATTTTTACAAATATCATCTTCATAATTATTATACAGATAAGGTTAATCATATAGGGCTGTGACGTGCCTTTACACGTTCTAGGCTACTGTGTCATGAAGTTGGGTGACTATTTTCATTTCCTTTTCTGAATACCGATATCTACCATTTAAAAAATATGAAAAGCACCCAGCGTCCATTTAACGTTTCTTAGTCGACCTCATACCAAACTGGAAAGACAGAAAAATAACGTTTCTGCCAATACTTAGAAGTGAACCTGGACTCCTGAGTTGGTCAGCATGAGTACTAACTACTGCTACTTGCATCTGGTTTTGTTGGAAGAAGTTGCAGAAAAATCCACATGCGCACCACGCGCTTTTGATCATCGGTAGTGTCTGCCCTTCACGCAAATGTTCCAACTTCATGTCATATAGGAGTGGTCTGCGCCTGCGTTTGAGGTTTTTGAAGTGTGTGGCCTTCTTTGGCCAAGTAATAAGCTGGGCAAGACCTTTCTTCACCTGGACGCGGGGCATTCAAGAAGCCGTGTGATTACCGAAGAGAGCATCTACCATAATCGAATGATGAAACCTATTGAGAACAAAAACCATTGCACGCTGCGAGATTGCAGGATTCACAGCTTGCTTGCTTGTGTTCGTTGGCTTAAGCTCCAACGCGAAGTCCTGTATGTCGGATGAAGGCATCCTGTTGTCCAACATCAGTGTGATGTCATACAGGACCTGAGTTTTGCGTGAGTATCCGTTGTCCCATGTCTGGCTTATTGGTGTGCAGACTGGTGGTTCCTCGCCGTACAGGCAGACACTCTCTGACTTCGGAGGAATCGGCGATCCTACTGACTTTAGCCAGGACCCCGAAGGGACCTGTTGCCCAGGACGCTCGACGAGGACGCGTCAATAGGTCTTGGCCAGTATATAACCCGGCCCTGGTGCCTTGGAAACACCTCTGCGTCCCAGGATTCACAGCGATTCCAATGATAATGTATGTGTAACCTCCACTTCTTGCATACCTCGAGTTGGAACACCCGAAAGATGCAACAAATACTTCTTGCTTACTGAGGTGGAGCTACATTTAATCATTCCATAAAGTGTGGACAACTCGACACGATCGAGTTCGCAACAGCAACACGATTATAGTTTTCACAGCTGCCCATTATTATATCTGGAACATCGACGGCATGCTGTCTTTTATCACAGAGCGGCTGGCCGAGTGGATAGAACGCCGGACTCTCATTCGGGAGACTCGGGTTCGATCCCCGGTAAGGTGCGGGATTTTTTTCTGTCGGGGGCAAAAAGAAAATCCTAACCTGCACAGTTCGCGGCGACTGCACTAGCCAGGCGGCCTTTATTTCTCAGGCTCAAAGACCCCTCTGCCATACACCGCAAGGTACTATATTGGCAGTAAATGACAGAATCACTACCAATGTATTCATTAATCTTATAATAAACTTCATAGTGGTGTTGGGGGTTCAACAAAAAGCTCAATAAAATAATAAAATAAAAAATAGCCCAAAAGCTATTTGGTAAGGGGGCTAAGTGGTCTTGAGGTATGGTGACCGCCTCGAGTGTTGGGGGTCCCGGGTTCAGGCCGCGGTGAGGACCGGGATTTATTTAAAAAATCCACCTGGACTTCCAGTAATAACATTTCCCCTGGTCTCTGGGTAGTGAGATCGGACAACCGTGTGTATTGTTGCGCACGTAAAAAAAATCCTTTGGCAGTTGGAAATTGGGGGTCCCGGGTTCAGGCCGCAGCGAGGACCGGGATTTATTTAAAAAATCCACCTGGACTTCCAGTAATAACATTTCCCCTGGTCTCTAGGTAGTGAGATCGGACGGCCGTGTGTATTGTTGCACACGTAAACAAATCCCTTGGCAATTGGAAATTGAAGAAGAGTAGCCTAACGGCGCTGCCCGGGCAAAATTTCGAGTTAAAAATCTACTCAAAGTATTTCAGGATCCTCGCCGATGCAACGGAGTTCGTGCATTGAGCTGAGTTTCTCCAAACTCAGGTTTGAGTTAGGAGGAAAACGGAGCACTTATGGGTTAAACCGTGTGCCGTGATGTTGATCCAACGACTAAACTCAGTTCAGTTCAGTTATCAGTTGGGGTATCTTCGTTGCACTCCGGACATGTCCATAGGTGCTCAGATCCTCCCCCCAGCATATGCATCAGCGTCCGGTGGCTAATAGTGCCAGTTCTATGTTGGTTGACGAGGCGCTTTGTTTTCCCGATGTACCTCTCGCGTCTGGCTGTGCCGATTCTTACTCCCAGGTCTTTCATCCTGGACAGTGATGTGGAATCACTGACGTCAAAGTCCTCTGTTCTCGCCATATCTTTAAGGACGTTAATAACATCGGCACGATCCATGGGCTGGCCATCTACAGGGGGTGCAGAGCCAGCCAGTTTGTCAGCTCGTTCATTTCCCTCGACTCCCGCATGTCCCGGGACGAAGATGAAGGTGACTTTACGGACAACAGACTTCCGCAGCGATTCAGTCCACTGTCTACGTACCGATCCAGCTTCTACCTTCTGAATCATGCTCATTGAATCACTTAGTACACACACGTTGGTATAATGCGTGACTCCAGCCATATGAAAGCCTGTGTAACTGCCATCACCTCCATCGTCATGCTGCTCGTGGTCATAGAGTGGGCACCACTGGATTCTTGAACGGTTCGGCCCGCTGAACGGGCTGTAAATGCCTACGCACTTCTCTGCTGCTTTACCACAGATCCATCTGTATAGATGAGCACTTCGGGGCTATCTGAGTGTTCATAGATGAGCGCGTTAACCTCTGCATTGACAGCGGCAGGGTTCTGCTCTCTGCACCGTCTGTCGAGTGTGATAATGCAGGAGAAAGTGCACTTAAAAGCTGGAGGCACCGGCACCCATTCCTTGCCGGGGTTGATACTGGTAAGACTGCAGATCTGTCTGACGACATCTTCCGCCCGAGCCATCCATGATTTGCCCATCTTTAGCCTGTCACCCTTTTCTCTGAATATAGCGTCATGCAGAGGGTGCTGCTCATCTGCACTTATTTTTAAGTATGCACGAGCTCTCCAGATCTTGATCCTGTGTTCCATTGTCGGGAAGTCAAGGAGGTATCTCATTGCTGCACAGCTGGTGTCTCTCGTGCAGCCCAAAATGATGCGCATGGCTTCGTGTTGTACCTTTTCAAGTCTTCCAATCTGTGTAGGGCTGACAGTGAGGATGGCCAGGGCATACTCGATGCGTGAAAGCACAAGTCCTTGGAACAGAAGTATTAGCAGTCTTTGCTCGATATTGGCAGTCGCCATGACTCTCATTGCTGACAAACCTTTTCGAGCCTTCGTTATGACATAATCGACATGATCTCTGAAGGACAGGCTACGATCAAGCCTCACGCCAAGATATGTCATTGACTGGGTTCTACTCAAACTGCTCCCATCCATTCTTACTGCCGGCAGGTCTGTTTTCACAATATGGTTGTTTAGTGAGAACCATGTAACCGTTGCCTTTGCAGGGTTGACAAGGGCATCGGCATCAGCACACCATAAGGAGATTCGATCTAGTTCGCCCTGCATATCATTGGCAACCGCCTGTCTATCTCGACCCTGTCGATACACGAGGATGTCGTCAACGACTAAACCAACGACTAAACTAAACATAGTAGTGTGGTGATTTCGATCACATGAATGTGCGAAAGATAACACCGCAGTATTACGAATAAAGGATTGCCTGTAAAGTAAATTAATTAGAAAAATTAGACGCAGATCAAGAATTTTTGAGCAGGTTATAAGAAAAATACGCTTGAAAACTTAGTGAAAGCAGAAGTCGGATGTGTCGGCCTAACGGCGCAAGAACGCAGCTCTGCTGTAAACAGGCACAACGCAATCACGTCCGGAAACAAACTCCGGATGAACGAAGAAAAAGAAGAAGAAGAAGAAGAAAAGTCGGAGTGGGTTCGCCGGTTGGCGAGGGACACTGTTAATAGGGAAAGCTAATCCACATCGCAAAATGCAGTCCATCACTACCATAAAAAGTGTGTCTGGACTACGCTTGACTTCAAAGCAAGCAAGCGAAAAAAAAAACCACTTGATGGAAAATTAGCAAGAAGAAGACAAAGAGATAAATGTCTGCATAACCTGGTCAAATGGCATAATCGGACAAGATCACAGACCTTTTCAAGACTGGTGATCCTATATACAACGGAGACTCATGATCGCCCATGCTCATGGGCATGTCAGATGATGATGATGATGATGATGTACATCACTACAGGCACCAACTGCCTATTTCCTGCTCGTAGAGAACCCCCATGCAAGCATTCTGCCACACGTGCACGTCGTGCACCATCAACATTTTGACCTTCATAAACCAAGAGAACAAATCTTGCTGTGGCTGCGCCTTTTTCAAAATTGGAGGAAAGATAATGATTGTTCCAAATGTGCTGCGTTGAATATCCCGAGGCATCTAGATGACACAATGATCGTGTGAGATGATCGTGTGAGATGCCCAACCACGACTGCCCACGCTTATTGTCAAATACCATGATGATGATGATGATCTATGTGACAGGAAGTGTTTCGCTAGGCTTTTAATAAATTTAGTTGCATGTACTTGACATGAATTTGCAGTCAACCCCAGCACTTTGGTTTTTCGTGATTTCTGCGCAAGTTTTACGTTCAGTAGTTTGCCACTGCTTTCTAAACGACAGGCACCTATACCTTTTCACGAAAAAAAAAAAAAAACAACAACCCAGCATCGCAGTGTTTCGAACTCAGGTATACGGGATTACGAATCCCGAGACCGGTTCGCTAGTCACCAAACAAAAAATCGCTGCTCTCACACATTGAGATGGAAAGCCTACCACGGTCTCACTGCCATCGCTCACAAGGTGTATGTACAAAAGACTACCCCTATGAAAAACACTGAAAAAACAAGCCGCTCTGCATATTATCCGTTTTTAGAGCTCTGCCTGGAACAATGCAGAAATCGCGAGTCAAGACCATGATCCAGGAAACAGTACATTGTGCTGTGGAATGTTGCCGTACTAAAGCATAGAACCGCTCTTTGGTTGGGAAGCCACCAGAGTCCCAACGAGCCCACAAACTGCTGCTGTTTCGTCATCTGCTGCTGCTGCCTTCCATATCCTAATGAAGCACAGGCCCTCAAGCAATTGAAGACAAATCTTTTGTATATTTGTTCATGGCTAATTGCGTTTTTCAGCTAAAGTTTTCTAATGGATGAGGTAGTCAGTCTTACGCTAACCCGCCTTAGTCGCCCCTTACGGCATGCATGATAGGTAACAGTGCAACCATTTTCTGCCTCAATGCAAATTCGAACCCATGACCACGGGTCGACAGTCACTGCGCTACAAATCACAGTTTAAAATATTGGGGTTGATTGCGACGTCCTGTAAAGGTCAAGTAAATAACTGTAAGTTATGTTTGGTCTGATCGTATACCCTGCGGGATCCAAGTTTTCACAATATCCCAAACTGAGGTGGGAAGGAGAAGGCTGGGTGAGACAGTAACTACTGACTTGAAGTTATAAAAAGTTTCAAAACGATAATGAAACAATTATAACACAGCTGCACTCAGGAACAGGGAGGGGTACGACCATTGAAACTGAACTGTAATAACAGCTATGAAATATGCAACATTATCAATGGAAGCAGTTCTCACGAAGCACGTCTTAAAAGATTGCTATTTACTGTGACCATCGATTGGAATGCTGTTGCCCCGTGCTCGTCTCTTGAAATGTATGCCCCGAGCGATCTTCAGGTGAAGTTATACACAAGTCTCAACTGTGACCTTCTGTCTTGTCTGTACACCCGACTGCGCTTGTTCATGTCTGTATTTTTATTTGTCATCCCCAGGCAGGCAGAGAGATGTAGATAGATTAATCGTTAGTCGAGGTTCCAACTTCACGACAAAGGGTCACCCCATAATGCGCTGTTCCTGTGCCAGTGAATATAATACGACATGCTCCTCACTGTCCTATGTGATAAGTGGAACAGACAGCAGTCCCGACAAACCAACAGTACGCACAAGCATACATATATAAGGCCGCTGCCAGAATGAAAACATAACAGTCCACCACTAAAATTACATGTTCACCGTCGATGGAAGCGGCGGTTACTCGAAAACCAGCGGGTGCACACACATTACTGCATAAGGCAGAACCAGCTAGTTCAGCAACCAGCCGGCCGCCATTTTTTATAAGCATGCAGTTTACATGATAGATAGCTTACTATCTATAAATGTATTTCTCATATTATATCCAGCGATGCGTTCTCAAGCCATTCAGTGGACTGAAGAAACGCGAAAGAAGTATATGTCAGAGCATGAGCTAGACAAGTGGATATAAGCAGATGTCAGATGATACATTATACAAATGTACCGAAGTAGTTGAAAGAGGATAGATTACACAGATGGTAAAAGTAAATGTAGTAGTACATGCCACAAAAATGGAAGGAGAACAAGTAAGAGGATTAATCACACAAATGGGAGCAGTTAATTTAAAAGGATGTATCACGCAACTCGAGAAAGTACATCTCATAGGATACATCACATACACGGAAGAAGCAGACCTGAGGTGACTTATTACACAACTGTAAGACTCTGATGTTAGATCGCATACTCAATCAATCAGGTGCCGTCTCCATAATGCAGGTTGGCTGCAATGGATCTCCAACACTGTACTGTCTCTTGCCCTGACAGTACACTCTGTCAGACTGATGTTCGTCCATCTCTTGATGTTATCTTCCCACTTGTATCTTTGTCTACCTCTTGCTCGCTTGCCTTCAACATTGCCCTCCAGTATGGTTTCTATAAAAGCGTCATGTCTTTTAACGTGGCCGAAATATTTCACTTACTTCTGTTTTATTTCTGTCATCCTCCCTCTTTTCATCCCCAGTTTTTCTAGAACCTATGTATTTGATTGTTTTTGTTTCCATGAAATATTACAAATTCTTCTGTATCTTCAGGGCCTCTATTCGTCTGATTGCTTGTTCAATGTCCAGGCTTCCGCGCCATATAGTAGAGATCGCATACAAGACAACTGCAACGAAGTAGATAGCAAAAGACACTTCACAGCCGGAAGAAGTAGATTCAACAGCCACACTATACACCCCAACAAAAGCGGCTCACGGAGCACTCTAGACAATGGGAAAGACGCAATTCAGTAGGCACACTAGACCAACAGACCACCCCGACAGTTACAGAGACCATTAAGTTCAGCTCGCCACTTGAAAACATCACAGCGACCCTCGAAAGAAAAGACGGAAACAGCAATAGTGCCTGAAGTTTCTACATCTTTCTGTTGTTGGGTGTGTCCTCGGACATGTACTTCTTTGCCCTTGTCGACTGCATTTGTGTGTCAACAGCAATCAATATACGTAAACGCATGTACCACATGCTCTGATGAGAAGAGCGAGATTTCAAACCCTTTCCAATGTCAACCACCATTTCTATTTTTCCTGTTGTTTCTTTTGAATACTGGAGGACTAAGACAGTTTTCGTCACACTTTTTTCCAGATACCCCCATATCTACCCACTTGCATACCTATCCATTTGCGCACGTACGCACCAACCCATTTGCTTACCTATCTACCTAATTACTTACTTGTGTACCTACCTGTTTGCCTACCTTACAACCCACTCACCTGCCCGCACACTAAACTCCCTACATCAAAAGTCATCTATTCTATGTTTAGCTATCAACCCATGCACCTATCCACTTACTTCCTAAGGGAAACATCTACTCATCGATTAATCCACGCACCCAGGCAATCAGCCGGCCAGCAATCTTCCCACCTGTCTATCCGTGCACCTATATTGACAGCACTGTGTCCCAAGCTGCCACAATTGATGACGAAGTGAATGCAATTATCCCCAATGCCAGCGCGGCCTTTGGCAGACTGTACAAGAATGTGTGGGACAGAAATGGAATAAGCCTGCAAACAAAGCTGAAAGTCTACAGAGCGGCCGTATTATCCACACTGCTAATATGCTTGTGAAACCTGGACTGTTTATCAGCGACATGCTAGGAAATTAAACCACTTCCACACAGTCTGCCTTAGGAAGCTATTGAAGATTAAATGGCAAGACAAGATCCCAGACACTGAAGTCCTAGAAAGTCTATGCCCAGTATCGACACTCTACTAATGAGGCATCAGATTCGCTGGGCTGGTCACTTGACTCGCATGCCAGATCATAGGCTTCCTAAACGAATTTTTTACGGCGAGATGCGTTGTGGTAAACGCTCCCAAGGCGGCCATAGGAAACGCTTTAAAGACACTCTGAAGATCTTACTAAAAGCTTTTGGAATTATTTATGACACTTGGGAGACTGCTGCCGAAGACCGACATTCGTGGCGTGCATAATTACGCAAGGGTGCAGTCACTTGTGAAGCAACCAGGACTGCAAGAGCTGTGAAGAAAAGGCTGGACAGAAAAACCAATGCAAGAGATCCCCCTCCTTGAACGTCAAGCATTCTTTGCCCACATTGTCAAAGAACATATCGAGTTAAAATAGGCCTTATCAGCCATCTAAGAACTCACGGCTCCATACTTTCAACCCCACCGGATGAAATGAATGATCATCATCATTCTTGATGGACAAACAACAGAATCCGTGCGAGGCAATTTTTCACGCTCTTCTTTCCCCAGCTACAGAAAGTACGTGTTTTTATACGGGCGTTCTCATTACGATTTCCCTTCACACTCCTATCCGTTTTCGCGCCTTCTATTTAATTTTGACGTTTCGGTATTTGATATACGTTCGATAAACATGGCTTCCTGTTTTTGCTATTATCCGAGCAGGCTAACCATTGGAACCATTACTCACAGACCACGTGGGAGGTGTCATCATGGCTTTCTTTTAAATTGTCCTGCAATTGTATTATTTATTTATTCACTTCAGATAATATATAACTCTGCAATATACACCTGACGAGACGCAGTGAAACATGTCAGGCAATAAATCGCGCAATCTATTGCTTGGGGCTTCCCTGTTTAAATACATACTTTACGTCATAACAGAATTCAAGCACTGAACTGTGTCTGCCGTAGGTGTCCGTCAAGTTTCCCCTGCAGCAGCTGCATGTGTGCTGTAGGACATACCGTCCAGTAGACACAGCAGCCCAGCTGTTACTTGAGTTGACATTAACAGCAACACGTTAATTAATAATTATAACCATTACCACACTGGCCCCAGAGTCGTGAGACTCAGGGGGCTTGCAGATCTAGCGTGAATATAAAAGTACAATAATTTGTTTATGTTGTTCTTCTTCTCGTTCACCTTCTTGTTCGTTTTATTCTTCTTCTTCGTCATAGTCTCCGTTTTATTTGTCTTATTCTTCTTCTTATTTCCACAATTTCTCTTCTATGATTTCCCATCCCCTCCTTCTCTCCCCCTCCCCCCCCCCCTTTTTTTTTCCATCCCCGTTCGCCTAAGAAAGACTTTAATTATTCCGTGTTCCAACAAGACATGATACGCGAATTCTTATTGAAAGTGTATTTTGTGAGTCAATGTATGTTTCACATAGCTGCATAGTTAGATGCATTTAATGATGTGTCGTGATTATTTAAACAAAAATAGCCATGTTCTTTGTTAGCCGGCTATGTGGTGAGGGGGTACGAATGCATTTCGTAATCCCGCATACCGCGTTCACAACACTGCTGTAGACGATATGGAAGCAAACCGCCTTGCGTTGATTTCCATACAATGATATGAGTGCGGTCGTTCGGAAAGCAATGGCAAACTACTGAACGTAAACTTCCCGAGAAACCACAAACAGCCAAAAAATGCTGGAGTTGAATGCTACGTTCTGTAAAGCATATGCAACTACATTTTTTATGTTCTGTGTTATAAACAATACAACACAGTGAATCAATTCTTTCTTCTTGGCCGTATTTCTTAACAATCAAAGAAAACCCATGCACAGAATAGGACTCAGATGGTATGATAGAATCAGTAAAGTGGAGTTTATGAAGAGAACTAGACAAATCCCAGCGAATCAAGAGACAAGAAAAGACGCTTGCTGATAACAGTATGAACCACAAAGTTCTTTCTGAGGAACCGCAGGGCGAACCATTTCGTAAGTAAAGTGAAGGAACCCTTTAACACGCCTTAAGACGCTTTGGGTACATGGTGCTAGACCCATTATAACAAGTTTTAAAAATAGGGGGAAAAAAAAAAGGGGCCCCTGAGGGGGGGGTGCTTTTAAGGTTTCAAT
>JACEFZ010023842.1:0-180589 GCA_014155875.1 Cepaea nemoralis
TACATCACACACACAGTAGTATATATAACATCATACACACACATTAGTACATCTTACATCACACACACAGCAGTACATCTTATATCACACACAAAAGTGCATCTTACATCACACACACACAGTAGGATATCTTACATCACACACAGAGTAGTATATCTTACATCACACACACAGTAGTATATCTTACATCACACACACAGTAGTATATCTTACATTACAAACACAGTAGTATATCTTACATCACACACACATTAGTAGTATATCTTACATCACATACTCACTCAGTAGTACATTATACGTCACATGCGCGCACTCTCAGTAGTACAATTTGCATCATATTCATACACTCAGTAGTACATCTTACATCACACACACACTCAGTAGTACATCTTACATCACACACACTCAGTAGTACATCTTACATCGCACACACACACACTCAGTACACACACACTCAGTAGTACATCTTACATCACAGACACACACACACAGTTAGTAGTATATCATACACACATACACTCAGTAGAACATCATACGTCACACACACACACTGTTTAGTATATCACACACACACACACACACAGTTGTACATCATACATCACACACACACACACACTGAGTAATACATCATACATCACACACTCACACTCTGTAGTACATCATACATCACACACACACACTTAGTAAACCATCATATATCACACGCGCACAATGTAGTACATCATACAGCACCCACACACACTCAGTAGTACATCATACATCACACACACACACACACACACACTTAGTAATACATCATACATCACACACTCACACTCTGTAGTACATCATACATCACACACACACACTTAGTAAACCATCATATATCACACACACACACTGTTGTACATCATACATCACCCACACACACTCAGTAGTACATCATACATCACCCACACACACTCAGTAGTACATCATACATCACACACACACTCAGTAGTACATCATAATCACACACTCACACTATGTAGTACATCATACATCACACACACACAGTTGTACATCATACATCACACACTCTGTAGTACATCATACATCACACACACTTAGTAATACATCATACATCACACACACTCACTGTAGTACATTATACATCACACACACACACACTCTCTCTCTGTAGTACATCATACATCACACACTCTGTAGTACATCATACATCACACACACACTTAGTAATACATCATACATTACACACACACTCCGTAGTACATCATACATCACACACACACACATACTCTGTAGTACATCATACACCAAACACTCACACTCTGTAGTACATCATACATCACACACACACACTTAGTAATACATCATACATCACACACACACACACACACACTGTAGTACATCATACATCACACACACACACACTTAGTAATACATCATACATCACACACACACTGTAGTACATCATACATCACATACACACACATTGTAGTACATCATACATCACACACACACACACACTCTGTAGTACATCATACATCACATACACACACACTGTAGTACATCATACATCACACACACACACACACACACACACACACACACACACACACACACACATACTCTGTAGTACATCATACATCACACACACACTCTGTAGTACATCATACATCACACACACACACACTCTATAGTACATCATACATCACACACTCACACACACACTCTGTAGTACATCACACATCACACACTCACACTCTGTAGTACATCATACATCACACACACACACACACTTAGTAATACATCATACATCACACACACACTCTGTAGTACATCATACATCAAACACTCACACTCTGTAGTACATCATACATCACACACACACACTTAGTAATACATCATACATCACACACACACACACACACTTAGTAATACATCATACATCACACACTCACACTCTGTAGTACATCATACATCACACACTCACACTCTGTAGTACATCATACATCACACACACACACTCTGTAGTACATCATACATCACACACACACACTTAGTAATACATCATACATCACACACACACTCTGTAGTACATCATACATTACACACTCAAACTCTGTAATACATCAGACACACACTCAGTAGTACATCATATATCACATAATCACACACACACACTATGTACAACATCATACATCACACACTCAGTAGTACATCATATATCACACACACAGAGACATACTCAGTAGAACATCATACATGACTCACACACACACACACACTCAGTAGAACATGATACATGACACACATCCTCAGTAGAATATCACACACACACACACACACACACTCAATTTTACATCATGTAGACATCGTACATATGATGTTTGTATGATATCATGTATACACAATCCACACATATTCATGTGTACATGTGATGTATGTAGTATATCATGGTACATGTCTGGTCCTGTGTTTGTATGATATCATGTATACACAATCCACACATATTCATGTGTACATGTGATGTATGTAGTATATCATGGTACATGTCTGGTCCTGTGTTTGTATGACATCATGTATACACAATCCACACATATTCATGTGTACATGTGATGTATGTAGTATATCATGGTACATGTCTGGTCCTGTGTTTGTATGATATCATGTATACACAATCCACACATATTCATGTGTACATGTGATGTATGTAGTATATCATGGTACATGTCTGGTCCTGTGTTTGTATGACATCATGTATACACAATCCACACATATTCATGTGTACATGTGATGTATGTAGTATATCATGGTACATGTCTGGTCCTGTGTTTGTATGATATCATGTATACACAATCCACACATATTCATGTGTACATGTGATGTATGTAGTGTATCATGGTACATGTCTGGTCCTGTGTTTCAGTGCACAGGCTGGCTCACCACTGCGGAAACCTGACAGCCTGAACAGTTCTGTAATGACAGATCACGTATACATGCACACAGTACTCCAGGGCTCCGCCTCCATGATTTCATTTGCCTTCAGTGAGGCCAGCAGGATTTTCACAGGTGGAGGAGTGACTGTTCATATCACGGCCATTCCTGAAGAAGTGGACAGTAAAGCAGGTGATGCAGTGGACAGTACAGCAGTTGATATAGTGGACAAGAAGCAAAATGGTGATGTGGATGAAGCCCACGGTCATGTGGGAAAAGCACAAAGTGATGAAGTGGACAAAACACAGAATGATGAAGTGGACAAAACACAGAATGATGAAATGGACAAAACACAGAGTGAATCAGTCAATGACAGCACAGTGTGATGTGATCAAAATGCAGAATGAAGCAGTCGATGACAGCACAGTGTCTCATCTCATCTCATCATGTTCCTCTTGTACCTTGCGGTGTCGAGGTGAAGTATAAACAGCGGGAGAGTGCCCGCTTATGGACACAGTGTGATGTGATCAAAATACAGAATGAAGCAGTCGATGACAGCACAGATTGATGAGCGTGAAAGTCGACTCAGTTCATAGACTCACGCTTAGCAAGAGAAAAAGCAAGCGGGTCGCTGGTGAGAAGACGAGGGTCTCCTCAAAGGGTCATTCAGGATTTGACCGGGGCCCGATTTGGACCGTGGGCAGACTAAGAATGGCTGTGGTATTATTCACCCTGCCGCCAGTTATTATTTTAATAGTATCTGATATTTTAGTTATGAATTATAGTGTGATATAATTGTTCTATTGGAAAGTGAACATATGTTTATTATAGCGGTGTCAGTATAATAGAGAAGTGAAAACGGTTTCCAGTTGTTTTCTATATATAGATATGTCTCACTCTGTGACTCTTGGAAAGATGGATGGAGGAGTGTGAAAGTTGGAGAGCCATCAACAACAATGACAATATCTTGTGTGTGGCTAATATGAGAACACCGTGTTAATGAAACTACCATGCCAAAGTACTGGGCTAATATGAGAACACCATGTTAATGAAACTACCATGCCAAAGTACTGGGCTAATATGAGAACACCGTGTTAATGAAACTACCATGCCAAAGTACTGGGCTAATATGAGAACACCGTGTTAATGAAACTACCATGCCAAAGTACTGGGCTAATATGAGAACACCGTGTTAATGAAACTACCATGCCAAAGTACTGGGCCAATATGAGAACACCATGTTAATGAAACTACCATGCCAAAGTACTGGGCTAATATGAGAACACCGTGTTAATGAAACTACCATGCCAAAGTACTGGGCTAATGTGAGAACACCATGTTAATGAAACTACCATGCCAAAGTACTGGGCTAATATGAGAACACCGTGTTAATGAAACTACCATGCCAAAGTACTGGGCTAATATGAGAACACCGTGTTAATGAAACTACCATGCCAAAGTACTGGGCTAATATGAGAACACCGTGTTAATGAAACTACCATGCCAAAGTACTGGGCCAATATGAGAACACCATGTTAATGAAACTACCATGCCAAAGTACTGGGCTAATATGAGAACACCGTGTTAATGAAACTACCATGCCAAAGTACTGGGCTAATGTGAGAACACCATGTTAATGAAACTACCATGCCAAAGTACTGGGCTAATATGAGAACACCATGTTAATGAAACTACCATGCCAAAGTACTGGGCTAATATGAGAACACCGTGTTAATGAAACTACCATGCCAAAGTACTGGGCCAATATGAGAACACCATGTTAATGAAACTACCATGCCAAAGTACTGGGCTAATATGAGAACACCGTGTTAATGAAACTACCATGCCAAAGTACTGGGCTAATATGAGAACACCGTGTTAATGAAACTACCATGCCAAAGTACTGGGCTAATGTGAGAACACCATGTTAATGAAACTACCATGCCAAAGTACTGGGCTAATATGAGAACACCGTGTTAATGAAACTACCATGCCAAAGTACTGGGCTAATATGAGAACACCATGTTAATGAAACTACCATGCCAAAGTACTGGGCTAATATGAGAACACCATGTTAATGAAACTACCATGCCAAAGTACTGGGCTAATATGAGAACACCATGTTAATGAAACTACCATGCCAAAGTACTGGGCTAATATGAGAACACCATGTTAATGAAACTACCATGCCAAAGTACTGGGCTAATATGAGAACACCGTGTTAATGAAACTACCATGCCAAAGTACTGTACCAATATGAGAACACCATGTTAATGAAACTACCATGCCAAAGTACTGGGCTAATATGAGAACACCGTGTTAATGAAACTACCATGCCAAAGTACTGGGCTAATATGAGAACACCGTGTTAATGAAACTACCATGCCAAAGTACTGGGCTAATGTGAGAACACCATGTTAATGAAACTACCATGCCAAAGTACTGGGCTAATATGAGAACACCGTGTTAATGAAACTACCATGCCAAAGTACTGGGCTAATATGAGAACACCGTGTTAATGAAACTACCATGCCAAAGTACTGGGCTAATATGAGAACACCGTGTTAATGAAACTACCATGCCAAAGTACTGGGCTAATGTGAGAACACCATGTTAATGAAACTACCATGCCAAAGTACTGGGCTAATATGAGAACACCGTGTTAATGAAACTACCATGCCAAAGTACTGGGCTAATATGAGAACACCGTGTTAATGAAACTACCATGCCAAAGTACTGGGCTAATATGAGAACACCGTGTTAATGAAACTACCATGCCAAAGTACTGGGCTAATATGAGAACACCGTGTTAATGAAACTACCATGCCAAAGTACTGGGCTAATATGAGAACACCGTGTTAATGAAACTACCATGCCAAAGTACTGGGCTAATATGAGAACACCGTGTTAATGAAACTACCATGCCAAAGTACTGGGCTAATATGAGAACACCGTGTTAATGAAACTACCATGCCAAAGTACTGGGCTAATATGAGAACACCGTGTTAATGAAACTACCATGCCAAAGTACTGGGCTAATATGACAACACCGTGTTAATGAAACTACCATGCCAAAGTACTGGGCTAATATGAGAACACCGTGTTAATGAAACTACCATGCCAAAGTACTGGGCTAATATGAGAACACAGTGTTAATGAAACTACCATGCCAAAGTACTGGGCTAATATGAGAACACCGTGTTAATGAAACTACCATGCCAAAGTACTGGGCTAATATGAGAACACCGTGTTAATGAAACTACCATGCCAAAGTACTGGGCTAATATGAGAACACCGTGTTAATGAAACTACCATGCCAAAGTACTGGGCTAATATGAGAACACCATGTTAATGAAACTACCATGCCAAAGTACTGGCTAATATGAGAACACCATGTTAATGAAACTACCATGCCAAAGTACTGGGCTAATATGAGAACACCATGTTAATGAAACTACCATGCCAAAGTACTGGGCTAATATGAGAACACCATGTTAATGAAACTACCATGCCAAAGTACTGGGCTAATAGTGAGAACACCATGTTAATGAAACTACCATGCCAAAGTACTGGGCTAATATGAGAACACCATGTTAATGAAACTACCATGCCAAAGTACTGGGCTAATATGAGAACACCGTGTTAATGAAACTACCATGCCAAAGTACTGGGCTAATATGAGAACACCATGTTAATGAAACTACCATGCCAAAGTACTGGGCTAATATGAGAACACCATGTTAATGAAACTACCATGCCAAAGTACTGGGCTAATGTGAGAACACCATGTTAATGAAACTACCATGCCAAAGTACTGGGCTAATATGAGAACACCATGTTAATGAAACTACCATGCCAAAGTACTGGGCTAATATGAGAACACCATGTTAATGAAACTACCATGCCAAAGTACTGGGCTAATGTGAGAACACCATGTTAATGAAACTACCATGCCAAAGTACTGGGCTAATATGAGAACACCGTGTTAATGAAACTACCATGCCAAAGTACTGGGCTAATGTGAGAACACCATGTTAATGAAACTACCATGCCAAAGTACTGGGCTAATATGAGAACACCGTGTTAATGAAACTACCATGCCAAAGTACTGGGCTAATATGAGAACACCGTGTTAATGAAACTACCATGCCAAAGTACTGGGCTAATATGAGAACACCGTGTTAATGAAACTACCATGCCAAAGTACTGGGCTAATATGAGAAACACCGTGTTAATGAAACTACCATGCCAAAGTACTGGGCTAATATGAGAACACCATGTTAATGAAACTACCATGCCAAAGTACTGGGCTAATATGAGAACACCATGTTAATGAAACTACCATGCCAAAGTACTGGGCTAATATGAGAACACCAGTGTTAATGAAACTACCATGCCAAAGTACTGGGCTAATATGAGAACACCGTGTTAATGAAACTACCATGCCAAAGTACTGGGCTAATATGAGAACACCAGTGTTAATGAAACTACCATGCCAAAGTACTGGGCTAATATGAGAACACCGTGTTAATGAAACTACCATGCCAAAGTACTGGGCTAATATAAGAACACCATGTTAATGAAACTACCATGCCAAAGTACTGGGCTAATATGAGAACACCATGTTAATGAAACTACCATGCCAAAGTACTGGGCTAATATGAGAACACCGTGTTAATGAAACTACCATGCCAAAGTACTGGGCTAATATGAGAACACCAGTGTTAATGAAACTACCATGCCAAAGTACTGGGCTAATATGAGAACACCGTGTTAATGAAACTACCATGCCAAAGTACTGGGCTAATATGAGAACACCGTGTTAATGAAACTACCATGCCAAAGTACTGGGCTAATATGAGAACACCGTGTTAATGAAACTACCATGCCAAAGTACTGGGCTAATATGAGAACACCAGTGTTAATGAAACTACCATGCCAAAGTACTGGGCTAATATGAGAACAACCGTGTTAATGAAACTACCATGCCAAAGTACTGGGCTAATATGAGAACACCATGTTAATGAAACTACCATGCCAAAGTACTGGGCTAATATGAGAACACCGTGTTAATGAAACTACCATGCCAAAGTACTGGGCTAATATGAGAAACACCATGGTTAATGAAACTACCATGCCAAAGTACTGGGCTAATATGAGAACACCGTGTTAATGAAACTACCATGCCAAAAGTACTGGGGCTAATAGTGGAGAACACCGTGTTAATGAAATACCATGCCAAAGTACTGGGCTAATATGAGAACACCCGTGTTTAATGAAACTACCATGCCAAAGTACTGGGCTAATATGAGAACACCTGTTAATGAAACTACCATGCCAAAGTACTGGGCTAATATGAGAACACCGTGTTAATGAAACTACCATGCCAAAGTACTGGGCTAATATGAGAACACCATGTTAATGAAACTACCATGCCAAAGTACTGGGCTAATATGAGAAACACCATGTTAATGAAACTACCATGCCAAAGTACTGGGCTAATATGAGAACACCGATGTTAATGAAACTACCATGCCAAAGTACTGGGCTAATGTGAGAACACCGTGTTAATGAAACTACCATGCCAAAGTACTGGGCTAATATGAGAACACCATGTTAATGAAACTACCATGCCAAAGTACTGGGCTAATATGAGAACACCGTGTTAATGAAATACCATGCCAAAGTACTGGGCTAATATGAGAACACCAGTGTTAATGAAACTACCATGCCAAAGTACTGGGCTAATATGAGAACACCATGTTAATGAAACTACCATGCCAAAGTACTGGGCTAATATGAGAACACCGTGTTAATGAAACTACCATGCCAAAGTACTGGGCTAATATGAGAACACCGTGTTAATGAAACTACCATGCCAAAGTACTGGGCTAATATGAGAACACCGTGTTAATGAAACTACCATGCCAAAGTACTGGGCCTAATATGAGAACACCGTGTTAATGAAACTACCATGCAAAGTACTGGGCTAATATGAGAACACCGTGTTAATGAAACTACCATGCCAAAGTACTGGGCTAATATGAAGAACACCGTGTTAATGAAACTACCATGCCAAAGTACTGGGCTAATATGAGAACACCGTGTTAATGAAACTACCATGCCAAAGTACTGGGCTAATATGAGAACACCGTGTTAATGAAACTACCATGCCAAAAGTACTGGCTATATGAGAACACCATGTTAATGAAACTACCATGCCAAAGTACTGGGCCAATATGAGAACACCGTGTTATGAAACTACCATGCCAAAGTACTGGGCTAATGAGAACACCGTGTTAATGAAACTACCATGCCAAAGTACTGGGCTAATATGAGAACACCGTGTTAATGAAACTACCATGCCAAAGTACTGGGCTAATATGAGAACACCGTGTTAATGAAACTACCATGCCAAGTACTGGGCTAATATGAAGAACACCGTGTTAATGAAACTACCATGCCAAAGTACTGGGCTAATATGAGAACACCGTGTTAATGAAACTACCATGCCAAAGTACTGGGCTAATATGAGAACACCGTGTTATGAAACTACCATGCCAAAGTACTGGGCTAATATGAAACACCATGTTAATGAAACTACCATGCCAAAGTACTGGGCTAATAGTGAGAACACCGTGTTAATGAAACTACCATGCCAAAGTACTGGGCTAATGTGAGAACACCGTGTTAATGAAACTACCATGCCAAAGTACTGGGCTAATATGAGAACACCAGTGTTAATGAAACTACCATGCCAAAGTACTGGCTAATATGAGAACACCATGTTAATGAAACTACCATGCCAAAGTACTGGGCTAATGTGAGAACACCGTGTTAATGAAACTACCATGCCAAAGTACTGGGCTAATATGAGAACACCATGTTAATGAAACTACCATGCCAAAGTACTGGGCTAAGTGAGAACACCGTGTTAATGAAACTACCATGCCAAAGTACTGGGCTAATATGAGAACACCATGTTAATGAAACTACCATGCCAAAGTACTGGGCTAATGTGAGAACACCGTGTTAATGAAACTACCATGCCAAAGTACTGGGCCAATGTGAACACAGTCATTCCTACGGCCAGCTCAAATAGCTAGTGGTTCATAAACACTCATTCTACGACTAAAAACATAGCCCACCAGGCTTGGTTATGTCAACACACCATCAGTAGTACAGCTCCTCTCTCTCATCTCTCTCTCACTGAGTCATCTCTCTCTCTCTCTCTCGTCTCTCTCCTCCTCTATCCTCCTCTCTCTCTCTCTCTCTCTCGCTCTCTCACACACACACACCATACACACAGCACAGAGTAGTACATCATACATTACACACACACACACTCAGTAGTATATCATACATCACACACACAATCCGTAGTACACCATACATCACACACAACGAACGAATGAACGAACAATCTTTATTTTCAAAGGGTTAAGAAATGGGCACGCAGGCCAGTCTGACATTCTGCCCTTCTGTAATTCCTCTCATACATTATTTCATTCAACATCACTTATGAAGCTAATCTTAGGCAGCAAAAGAACAATAAGCATTAATAAGCATGAAAAATAATCAATAATAATACATGACTCACTGAGGCAATGTTTACCTTGGGCATGATAAATACCTAAGGAAGGTGTAACATGCCAGACTCATGGGAATGTTTATTAACTAGTTGTCGCTTGAGATAAGTTACCATTATTATTTTTAGGGGGCATGTAGTCTGTACTGAGACCATTATTATTTTTAGGGGGCATGTAGTCTGTACTGAGACCATTATTATTTTTAGGGGGCATATAGTCCTGTACTGAGGTAGTGTTCAAACAGGTTGCGACTGTATGTATATTGTTTGTGGTGTCTTTGATTTCTTTGTGAAGATTGTTCCACAACTGAGTGGCAGAGCAGAGCATGCTAAGCTTGTTTTATATAAGTCTATTCTAGGTTTAGGGACATGAAGTATATTTAGTCGTTACTATGTCTTGCGTTACATTTAACAATGGCCAAAGGTAGCTTGGAGCATTTTGAAATAGGATTTTGTGAATTAGTTTAGCCTTATTAAAAGTAGGGCGTTTGTGGAGTGGCAGTAACTGAAGACGTTCATGTAGATTAAAATTGTCTGTAAGCTTATCACCAATGATTAAACGCACTGCCCTTTTCTGGAGTGAATACAGGCTTTTTGTTATTGATTTGGAGAATCCATCCCTGATTGTGGAGCAATAATCAATATGTGTTTGTATGTGGGAAGTATAGAATATCTTTCTTGTGTTTTTGTCGAGGAAATTTTTAATTTTGGCAACTTGGTATAATTTTTGGGCTATTTGTTTAACTAGAGCATGAACATGGGAATTAAGGCTTAGAGTTTGATCAAGGATGAGACCCAGTGCCTTGTGCTCGGTTAAATTTTCTATAGGCGTGCTACCAATGTGCAGCTGAAGAGTTCTCTGCGAGTTTAGAGTGTGAAGTCTTTGCATGGTTCCTATTAACATAGATTTTGTTTTAGAAATGTTATACATCACACACATACTCAGTAGTACATCATAGATATCACACACACACACACACACTAGTACATCACACACACACACACACACTCAGTAGTACATCACACACACACACACACACACACACTCAGTAGTACATCATACATCACACATACACACTCAGTAGTACATCATACATTACACACAACACACCTCGTAGTACATCATACATTACACACACACACTCAGTAGTACATCATAACATTACACACACACACACACTAGTACATCACACACACACACACACACTCAGTAGTACATCACACACACACACACACTCAGTAGTACATCATACATCACACACACTCAGTAGTACATCACACACACTCAGTAGTACATTATACATCACCCACACACTCAGTAGTACATCACACAAATACACTCAGTAGTACATCTTACATCATACACCTCAGTAGTACATCATACATTACACATACACACACTCAGTAGTACATCATACATCACACACACACACACTCAGTAGTACATCATACATTACACACACACACACACTCAGTAGTACATCTTACATCACACACACTCAGTAGTACATTATACATTACACACACATACACTCAGTAGTACATCATACATTACACACACACACACTCAGTAGTACATCTTACATCATACACCACACACACTCAGTAGTACATCACAAACACTCAGTAGTACATCTTACATCATACACCACACACACTCAGTAGTACATCATACATTACACACACACACACACACACACTCAGTGGTACATCATACATCACACATACACACTCAGTAGTACATCATACATTACACACACACACACACTCAGTAGTACATCATACATTACACACACACACACACACTCAGTAGTACAGCTTACATCACACACACTCAGTAGTACATCATACATACACACACACACACTCAGTAGTAATCATACATTACACACACACAACACACACTCAGTAGTACATCTTACATCATACACCACACACACTCAGTAGTACATCATACATTACACACACACACACACTCAGTGGTACATCATACATCACACATACACACTCAGTAGTACATCATACATTACACACACACACACACACTCAGTGGTACATCATACATTACACACACACACTCAGTGGTACATCATACATTACACACACACACTCAGTAGTACATCATACATTACACACACACACACTCAGTGGTACATCATACATTACACACACACACTCAGTAGTACATCATACATTACACACACACACTCAGTAGTACATCATACATTACACACACACACTCAGTAGTACATCATACATTACACACACACACACTCAGTAGTAAATCATACATCACACATACACACGCAGTAGTACATCATACATCACACACACACACACACACACTCAGTAGTACATCATACCAGCACACACACACACACTCAGTGGTACATCATCTTACACACACACACTCAGTAGTACATCATACATTACACACACCACAACTCAGTAGTACATCATACATTACACACACACACACTCAGTAGTAATCATACACCACACACACTCAGTAGTACATCACAACACACACTCAGTAGTACATCTTACATCATACACCAACACACTCAGTAGTACTCATCATTACACACACACACACACACACACCTCAGTGGTACATCATACATCACACATACACACTCAGTAGTACATCATACATTACACACACACACACTCATAGTACATCATACATTACACACACACACACACACAACTCAGTATTACATCTTACATCACACACACTCGTAGTACATCATACATTACACACACACACACAACTCAGTAGTACATCATACATTACACACACACACACACACACTCAGTAGTACATCTTACATCATACACCACACACACTCAGTAGTACATCACACACACACTCAGTAGTACATCTTACATCATACACCACACACACTCAGTAGTACATCATACATTACACACACACACACACTCAGTAGTACATCATACATTACACACACACACACACACACTCAGTAGTACATCATACATTACACACACACACTCAGTAGTACATCATACATTACAACAACACACTCAGTAGTACATCATACATTACACACACACACTCAGTAGTACATCATACATTACACACACACACACACTAGTACATCACACACACACACACACACTCAGTAGTACATCACACACACACACACACTCAGTAGTACATCATACATCACACACACTCAGTAGTACATCACACACACTCAGTAGTACATTATACATCACCCACACACTCAGTAGTACATCACACAAATCCACTCAGTAGTACATCTTATATCATACACACTCAGTAGTACATCATACATTACACATACACACACTCAGTAGTACATCATACATTACACACACACACACTCAGTAGTACATCATACATTACACACACACACACTCAGTAGTACATCTTACATCACACACACTCAGTAGTACATTATACATTACACACACATACACTCAGTAGTACATCATACATTACACACACACACACTCAGTAGTACATCATACATTACACACACACACTAAGTAGTACATCTTACATCACACACACTCAGTAGTACATTATACATTACACACACATACACTCAGTAGTACATCGTACATTACACACACACACACTCAGTAGTACATCTTACATCATACACCACACACACTCAGTAGTACATCACACCCACTTAGTAGTACATCTTACATCATACACCACACACACTCAGTAGTACGTCATACATTACACACACACACACACACACTCAGTGGTACATCATACATCACACATACACACTCAGTAGTACATCATACATTACACACACACACACACACACACTCAGTAGTACATCATACATTACACACACTAAGTAGTACATCTTACATCACACACACTCAGTAGTACATCATACATTACACACACACACACTCAGTAGTACATCATACATTACACACACACACACACACACTCAGTAGTACATCTTACATCATACACCACACACACTCAGTAGTACATCATACATTACACACACACACACACTCAGTGGTACATCATACATCACACATACACACTCAGTAGTACATCATACATTACACACACACACACTCAGTGGTACATCATACATTACACACACACACTCAGTGGTACATCATACATTACACACACACACTCAGTAGTAGATCATACATTACACACACACACTCAGTGGTACATCATACATTACACACACACGCTCAGTAGTACATCATACATTACACACACACACTCAGTAGTACATCATACATTACACACACACACTCAGTAGTACATCATACATTACACACACACACACTCAGTAGTACATCATACATCACACATACACACTCAGTAGTACATCATACATCACACACACACACACACTCAGTAGTACATCATACATCACACACACACACACACTCAGTGGTACATCATACATTACACACACACACTCAGTAGTACATCATACATTACACACACACACTCAGTAGTACATCATACATTACACACACACACACTCAGTAGTACATCATACACCACACACACTCAGTAGTACATCACACACACACTCAGTAGTACATCTTACATCATACACCACACACACTCAGTAGTACATCATACATTACACCACACACACACTCAGTGGTACATCATACATCACACATACACACTCAGTAGTACATCATACATTACACACACACACACTCAGTAGTACATCATACATTACACACACACACACACAGTAGTACATCTTACATCATACACCACACACACTCAGTAGTACATCACAAACACTCAGTAGTACATCTTACATCATACACCACACACACTCAGTAGTACATCATACATTACACACACACACACACACTCAGTGGTACATCATACATCACACATAAACACTCAGTAGTACATCATACATTACACACACACACTCAGTAGTACATCATACATTACACACACTCACACACACTCAGTAGTACATCTTACATCACACACACTCAGTAGTACATCATACATTACACACACACACACACACTCAGTAGTACATCATACATTACACACACACACACTCAGTAGTACATCTTACATCATACACCACACACACTCAGTAGTACATCATACATTACACACACACACACACTCAGTGGTACATCATACATCACACATACACACTCAGTAGTACATCATACATTACACACACACACACACTCAGTGGTACATCATACATTACACACACACACTCAGTAGTACATCATACATTACACACACACACTCAGTGGTACATCATACATTACACACACACACTCAGTAGTACATCATACATTACACACACACACTCAGTAGTACATCATACATTACACACACACACTCAGTAGTCAGCATACATTACACACACACACACTCAGTAGTACATCATACATCACACATACACACTCAGTAGTACATCATACATCACACACACACACACACACTCAGTAGTACATCATACATCACACACACACACACAGTGGTACATCATACATTACACACACACACACTCAGTAGTACATCATACATTACACACACACTCAGTAGTAATCATACATTACACACACACACACTCAGTAGTACATCATACACCACACACACTCATAGTACATCACACACACACTCAGTAGTACATCTTACATCATACACCACACACACTCAGTAGTACATCATACATTACACACACACACACACACACTCAGTGGTACATCATACATCACACATACACACTCAGTAGTACATCATACATTACACACACACACACTCAGTAGTACATCATACATTACACACACACACACTCAGTAGTACATCTTACATCACACACACTCAGTAGTACATCATACATTACACACACACACACACTCAGTAGTACATCATACATTACACACACACACACACACACACACTCAGTAGTACATCTTACATCATACACCACACACACTCAGTAGTACATCACACACACACTCAGTAGTACATCTTACATCATACACCACACACACTCAGTAGTACATCATACATTACACACACACACACACTCAGTAGTACATCATACATTACACACACACACACACACACTCAGTAGTACATCATACATTACACACACACACTCAGTAGTACATCATACATTACACACACACACTCAGTAGTACATCATACATTACACACACACACTCAGTAGTACATCATACATTACACACACACACACTCAGTAGTACATCTTACATTACACACACACATACACTCAGTAGTACATCATAAATTACACACACACACACTCAGTAGTACATCATACATTACACACAAACACACACACACTCTGTAGTACATCATACATTACACACACACACACACTCCGTAGTACATCATACATCACACATACACACTCAGTAGTACATCATACATCACACACACACACACACAACAGTAGTAATCATACATTACACACACCTCAGTAGTACATCATACATTACACACACACACAGTAGTACATCTTACATTACACACACACACTCACTCAGTAGTACATCATACATTACACACACACACACTCAGTAGTACATCATACATTACACACACACACACACACACTCTGTAGTACATCATACATTACACACACACACACTCAGTAGTACATCATACATTACACACACACACTCAGTAGTACATCATACATCAACACACACACTCAGTAGTACATCATACATTACACACACACACACACACTCAGTAGTACATCATACATTACACACACACACACACTCAGTAGTACATCATACATTACACACACACACACACTCAGTAGTACATCATACATCACACATACACACTCAGTAGTACATCATACATTACACACACACACACACTCAGTAGTACATCATACATTACACACACACACTCAGTAGTACATCATGCATTACACACACACACTCAGTAGTACATCATACATTACACACACACACTCAGTAGTACATCATACATCACACACACTCAGTAGTACATCATACATCACACACACACACACTCAGTGGTACATCATACATTACACACACACACTCAGTAGTACATCATACATTACACACACACACTCAGTAGTACATCATACATTACACACACACACACTCAGTAGTACATCATACATCACAACACACACACACACTCAGTAGTACATCTACATTACACACACACACACACTCAGTATACATCATACATTACACACACACACTCAGTAGTACATCATACATTACACACACACACTCAGTAGTACATCATACATTACACACACACACTCAGTAGTACATCATACATTACACACACACACTCAGTAGTACATCATACACCACACACACTCAGTAGTACATCATACATTACACACACACACACACTCAGTAGTACATCATACATTACACACACACACTCAGTAGTACATCATACATTACACACACACTCAGTAGTACATCATACATTACACACACACACACACTCAGTAGTACATCATACATCACACATACACACTCAGTAGTACATCATACATCACACACACACACACTCAGTAGTACATCATACATTACACACACACACACACACTCTGTAGTACATCATACATTACACACACACACACACTCAGTAGTACATCATACATTACACACACACACTCAGTAGTACATCATACATCACACACACACACTCAGTAGTACATCATACATTACACACACACACACACTCAGTAGTACATCATACATTACACACACACACACTCAGTAATACATCATACATTACACACACACACACTCAGTAGTACATCACACATCACACATACACACTCAGTAGTACATCATACATTACACACACACACACACTCAGTAGTACATCATACATTACACACACACACACTCAGTAGTACATCATGCATTACACACACACACTCAGTAGTACATCATACATTACACACACACACTCAGTAGTACATCATACATCACACACACACACACTCAGTAGTACATCATACATCACACACACACACACTCAGTGGTACATCATACATTACACACACACACTCAGTAGTACATCATACATTACACACACACTCTCAGTAGTACATCATACATTACACACACACACACTCAGTAGTACATCATACATCACACACACACACACACTCAGTAGTACATCATACATTACACACACACACACTCAGTAGTACATCATACATTACACACACACACTCAGTAGTACATCATACATTACACACACACACTCAGTAGTAAATCATACATTACACACACACACTCAGTAGTACATCATACATTACACACACACACACTCAGTAGTACATCATACATCACACACACACACACACTCAGTAGTACATCATACATTACACACACACACTCAGTAGTACATCATACATCACACACACACACACTCAGTAGTACATCATACATCACACACACACACACTCAGTGGTACATCATACATTACACACACACACTCAGTAGTACATCATACATTACACACACACACACTCAGTAGTACATCATACATTACACACACACACACTCAGTAGTACATCATACATCACACACACACACACACTCAGTAGTACATCATACATCACACACACACACTCAGTAGTACATCATACATCACACATACACACTCAGTAGTACATCATACATTACACACACACACTCAGTAGTACATCATACATTACACACACACACACTCAGTAGTACATCATACATCACACATACACACTCAGTAGTACATCATACATTACACACACACACTCAGTAGTACACCATACATTACACACACACACTCAGTAGTACATCATACATTACACACACTCAGTAGTACATCATACATTACACACACACACTCAGTAGTACATCATACATTACACACACACACACACTCAGTAGTACATCATACATTACACACACACACTCAGTAGTACATCATACATCACACACACACACTCAGTAGTACATCATACATTACACACACACACACTCAGTAGTACATCATACATCACACATACACACTCAGTAGTACATCTTACATCATACACCACACACACTCAGTAGTACATCATACATTACACACACACACTCAGTAGTACATCATACACCACACACACTCAGTAGTACATCATACATTACACACACACACACACACTCAGTAGTACATCATACATTACACACACACACTCAGTAGTACATCATACATTACACACACACTCAGTAGTACATCATACATTACACACACACACACACACTCAGTAGTACATCATACATCACACATACACACTCAGTAGTACATCATTCATCACACACACACACACTCAGTAGTACATCATACATTACACACACACACTCAGTAGTACATCATACATTACACACACACACACTCAGTAGTACATCTTACATTACACACACACACACACACTCAGTAGTACATCATACATTACACACACACACTCAGTAGTACATCATACATTACACACACACACACACACACTCTGTAGTACATCATACATTACACACACACACACACTCAGTAGTACATCATACATTACACACACACACTCAGTAGTACATCATACATCACACACACACACTCAGTAGTACATCATACATTACACACACACACACACACTCAGTAGTACGTCATACATCACACATACACACTCAGTAGTACATCTTACATCATACACCACACACACTCAGTAGTACATCATACATTACACACACACACTCAGTAGTACCTCTTACATCATACACCACACACACTCAGTAGTACATCATACATCACACACACACACTCAGTAATACATCTTACATCATACACCACACACACTCAGTAGTACATCATACATTACACACACACACACACTCAGTAGTACATCATACATCACACATACACACTCAGTAGTACATCTTACATCATACACCACACACACTCAGTAGTACATCATACATTACACACACACACACTCAGTGGTACATCATACATTACACACACACACACTCAGTGGTACATCATACATACACACACTCAGTAGTACATCATATAACACACACACACACTCAGTAGAACTTCATACACACTCAATAGTACATCTTACATCATACACCGCACACACTCAGTAGTAAATCTTACACACCCAGTAGTATATCATACATCATACACACTCAGTAGTATATCTTACATCATACACACTAGTAATATATCTTACATCATACACACTCAGTAGTATATCTTACATCATGCACACACTCAGTAGTATATCTTACATCATACACACCCAGTAGTATATCTTACATCATACACACTCAGTAGTATATCTTACATCATACACACTCAGTAGTATATCTTACATCATACACACTCAGTAGTATATCTTACATCATGCACACACTCAGTAGTATATCTTACATCATGCACACACTCAGTAGTTTATCTTACATAATACACACTCAGTAGTATATCTTACATCATACACACTCAGTAGTATATCTTACATCATACACACTCAGCAGTATATCTTACATCATGTACACACTCAATGATATATCTTACATCATGCACACACTCAGTAGTATATCTTACATCATGCACACACTCAGTAGTATATCTTACATCATACACACTCAGTAGTATATCTTACATCATGCACACACTCATTAGTATATCTTACATCATGCACACACACACACTCAATAGTACATCATACATCACAGACACACACATTCAGTTGTATATCATACATCACACACGTACAGTAATACATCACACACACACACACAGTATTACATCATACATCACACACTCATTTGTACATCACACAAACTCAGTAGTACATCACACACACATTCCGTAGTATATCATACATCATCCGCACACAGTAGTACATCACACACACACACATACATACTCAGTAGTACATACTACACCACACACTCAATAGAATATCTTACAATTTTATATCACACACACACAGTAGTACATCATACATCACAAACACACTTAGTAGTACATCATACATATCACACGCACGCACGCACGCGCGCGCGAGAGAGAGAGTAGAACATCATAATCACACAATACACTCCGTAGTGTTGGTGGTGTTTGTCCATCAAGAATGACCATTCATTACATCCAGTAAATTGGATGAAGAATGACTTGCGCGATGAATTGGATTATAGATTATCATACATCACACACACACTTATAGAACATCATTTGTTCTGAAACGATAATGGTTGGTGTCACAGAAACATTTGCACGCTCCCGTGCAAGTTAACAACAGCAATCAAGAAGAAGTCTGAAACACGTTGTACCATAAAACAGACGTATCAAGAATAGTTCATTTTACAGCCGGCGACCGTGTTAGACTGGCTCAACCCAAACAATCTGTCAAAAAAGGTTATATGTCGGGGTGGACAGAAGAACTGTTTACCGTCAGCCGTATAAACCAAACTAGTCCGGTGACGTATGTGCTAAAAGTAAAAGGCGATGCGGGGGCAGAAGTGCTGGTGCATCCTACAAAGAAGAAATGTAACTGGTGGGTGCTAAAGAAATTTATCGAATCGAATCAGTCTTACAAGAGAGGCGAAGGAGGGGTGGTGGTAAAGAGTATTTAGTGAAGTGGTTTGGTTATCCCAATTCATTCAACAGCTGGATTGAGTCTGCCCCGAGTCTGCAAGTGTCTACATTCTGATCTGGATCTGTTTAGCAGACCCCCCCCCCCCCACCCAACAAACGGCCGTGGGAAATAGACAGTTCCTAGAAGTTCATCCATTGGCCACGTTTGCGTATAAGACGCCCTTCGAGTTCTCCATCTCTGGTGTCGGAGTATATTACATAGATTTGTTTAATACTTTTCTGCATGTGAGAGTCAAAGTTACACTTCCCAACGGTGACAACCTACCGCCCACAGCTGAAGTCGGCCGCATAAATTATTATTTGCATAGTTTGTTTTCTCAAATAGACGTGTCCCTGATCGACACTCTCATTTCACCGAGTGAAAATTCGTATCTGTACCATGCCTACTTGGAAGCTCTTCTGAATTATAGCGAAGAGGCCAAAAATCATCATAAGCTCTATGCTGTCAAAATACTCCTGCATATATGGTAGACACGTAGGGTGATGCCAATAAAGGTCTAGCAAAAAAGAAGATCTTTAGCCAGCTATAGTGTGGAGATGGACATGATGGGATACCTACATTCTGACATTTTCAATCAGGACAGGTATGTTGAATGGCGTCGAATCATACTAACCCCATCAAGATCCGTCTTTAATTTGACTGCCACGGATGTAAACACTGTGTACAAAAGGGTCATTACTTACGCCACTCACTTGGTGAGGAAAGCTAAGTTAAATCCAGGTATATCTCTGGCTTATGAAAAAGCCTTATTGAGAGCCAATGCCAGTATTCTTTTAAACGGGTAGTGGTTAAAACCTTTTCTATCCCGAAAGGTACGTTTTCCCCACACACAAGATAACCTCTTCCTCAGCCGGACGCCGACCCGGTTGGTGATCGATTTAGTGAATGCTTCCTGTTTCAACTGCGAGCTAAACACGAACCCCTTCATATTCCGTCATCATCAATTACACTATTAGAGTTTGATGGTAGATGGGCGTAAGGTAACAGGCTAACCCTTAACCATGAATTATACCACTAGTCAGTACGTGCGAGCTTTCCATGGCACCAATTTGGCCCTTGGCCTGACCGGTAAGGATGTCGGTAATGGTATCGAATTTGAAAGTTTTAGCCAAGGGTTCACTCTTTACGCTTTTGATCTGACTCCCAGCATATTAGACGGAGTAAATTTGAATTGGCGAAATCTGACCCACTGTCACTAGAACTTCTTCCTCTTCTTCTTCTTCTTCTTCTTCTTCTTCTTCTTCTTCTTCTTCTTCTTCTTCTTCTTCTTCTTCTTCTTCTTCTTCTTCTTCTTCTTCTTCTTCTTCTGCGTTCATCCGGATTTTTTTCCGGATGTGACTGCGTTGTGCCTGTTTACAGCAGAGCTGCGTTCTTGCGCCGTTAGGCCGACACATCCGATTTTTGCGGGCATTTGTTGACCGGGGTAACCTTCCCGGGTCACTAGAACTTAAATTTGCCGTTATAACTGATGCATATCTACATGTTATCGTATGCGCAGAACTCGACTTAGTCCTAGACATTTCCAATCACTACTCAACGTGTGTGCCAGGGATCAGTTGCCTAGAGACATTGATAGAACACAGCCAGTTGCTTTGATCATCAATATTGACACCAGTGCTTACTCTGGGTCAAATTGGGTTGCCCTATATTTCGATGGCCTAGGTCAGTGTGAATATTTTGATTAATTTGGCTTGCCATCATTACACGCCGACATTAGCCACGTTATGCAACTTAACTCTGACAAACCACCTATGTACAACACCCATATGTTACAAGACATTAATAACGCCACTTGTCTGTACACCTGTATTTCCTGGTGATGAAATGCTGCTGCGTGAGTATGTCATGTATCCTGTAGCCGTTTTGACACAGACAACATGTGAACGACCGTCTCGTGCCTCGATTGATTACCCGTGGTTGAAAAAGACAAGTCCAGACATGTTTAAAATCAATCTATAAACTCAGCCCTATAAAATGAGACGAATTGCCTGCATTCGTGATACGTGTCTACAATGCTTAAGATGTCTACAGCCACCTGGATATTCATGTCAAGAACTGACGAAAAGCCCAGACCACTATCCAGTGATTTGAAAGCGGCGACAGTTTCTCAGTACAGAGGAACGACGGCACTACACCTACGCAAGTATTTTGGTGAATCAGAGCTGAAATATCCCACCAAGGCGGGGATTACACTCACGAGAGCAGAATTTGAATTTCTCCTATCGATGCAGAATGACATTCTAGATGATGTTGATAAACTAACTTACGTTTACCAACCACCGGATATATCTTGTAAAGACCAGTTTACCTACAACCAAGACCCACTGATGTCTTGTAAAGACCAGTCTATATATGCCTACAGCCAAGACATGCTAGACCCTTCTACATATGTCTACAGCCAAGACATGCCCCTGAAAGATTAGACAGTTTTCTACAATAACCAATTCCATCTGATCCCTTTGGAATGCAAACGGAACAAGCTTTAGATGTAGCCAAATATATTTGTTTTTGTTGTATATCCCTTAGGGGACGTTGCAGTCAACTCCAGCATTTTTCAGCTGCTGTTGGTGTACTAGGCAAGTGTTACGTTCAGTAGTTTGTCATTGCTGTCTGAAAGACCTCTCCCATACCAACACATGATAACAACGCGACACGGTCTGCTGCACAAATTGATCGCAGTTGAACTTTGAACGCCTGGTACCCGGCTCATGAACCGCGTTTGCAAGCCTTTAGCCACGAAACCAGAGCCGAATAGATGTTTATACCAATAAAAGTCAGATGAAAATGTTACCTTTTGTTTGTTTTCTTTATTATTGTTGTTATTGCCGTCTTACCTGGGTCTTACGTCAAGCCAGGTACAAGCTCTATGAATAGCCTCACCACCCAACAGGCGACTGGAGAACCAATATGGGTTTTAAGACCCACGGGACGAGTGTCTATATCTACCAACAACATCCTGTTTCATTATCATATCCTACATAAAACGACAGGTCTGATAACGTATCCAGCACACACATCTAATGTTCAATACGCGTTGCATTGTTTGTCTATATATGTTTTCCCTTTATTGAAATTCTTATATACCTTATTTGAATCATTTGTTATTTTGAATGTTTTATGTTGTGCACTAGTTTACCACACCACCACCACGTCACTACACGTACCCTCCCCTAACCTCGAGTGGTCACTTTACCATAGCCGCCACTCTCAATGTAAAAAAAAAAATCTATTTAAAAATTCAATATCGGACAGCGAGTTGTTATAACCATTTGAGGATCAGGATCGATGTTTAGTGATAATATATAAGGTCCTCAAAAACGATCACGATAACCACGTTACTATACTACTCCCCTATTCTAAAAGAAGAAATCGCTGACGTTATGAAACATATGAAGAAAGGAAAAGACAACTGTGCCATATAAATCCCAATAGAAGAATTAGAAGTATTGGGAGAATCTGGACTAGATATATTAACCAAAACGTTGAATGATATTTACAGCAGTGGTTATTTACCGAGCAATATGCTGAAATCTGTATTTAAAAAAAGACTAGGAGCAATTGGATGTGAAGATTTTCGTACAATTACCTCATAAACCATGTCACTAAGCTTCTAATGAGAAGAACAAGAAAGAAAATACAAATGGAAATTAGTGAAGAACAGCATGGTTTTGTGGAAGGAAGCAATATATATATATATATATATATATATATATATATATATATAGATATATATATATATATATATATATATATATATATATATATCTTGTCTTTTTTGGTGAATTACAGACGGGTAGGAGATCTCAGGGTCGGCCTCTACTACGATACAAAGATGTGTGTAAGCGGGACATGATTGATACAGGCATTGATAATGCACATTGGGAGCACGTCGCCGCTGAACGTGTTGCATGGAGGGCAACTATCAGAAACGGAATAAAGACAAAGGAGAAAATGATTGCAGATAAAGCACACACAGAGCGTGAGAGACGTAAGATGGTGGAAATGACCATGTTTTCACATGCACCTACTGTGGGCAAACATTTGCAGCAAGAATTGGCCTTACCAGCCACACTCGCCACCGCCATGGATCGTAGTTATTAAGCCTTTTTGAAGCACAATGTACAATGTACCATGACTTCCATAGTCAGACTACTTGTTGTCTCAGTGAAAGCACCAGAGTCCTCTTTCACAATTCTCCCTCCGGCCAGCGCCGTAAATGCCCATGAGCTTCTCACATGTCGGACGACCGACCCATCTGTGTAGATGACAGCATCACCGTCTAGCGAATTCTCGAAAATCAACGCCTGTACTTCAGCCTCAACAGCAGCCAGATTTTCTTGTCTGCATTTTCTGCCTAGTTGGATGCAAACTGAAAAAGATGTGCAGAAATATGTTGGCACTTGTACCCACTCCTCGCCAGGTTCTAAGTCCTCAAGTGAACACACCTGTTGAAGAATGTCTTCGGCTTGACCCATCCACGACCGTCCTCTTTTTAACCTGCTGCCGTTAACCTTCATAATTTCACTATGCAGTGGATGTTGTGTGTTTGCGTTAACTCTGAGGTAGGCGCGTGCTCTGCAAACTTGTATTCCGTCTTCAATGGTTGGAACATCAAGAAGGTAGCGCTTTGCCCTGCATGCTGTATCTCTTGTACATCCAAGAATAATGCGCATAGCTTCATTCTGTATCCTTTCCATCCTTTCTATCTGCTTATGGCTGAGAGTCAGGATTGCCATCGCATACTCAAAAACAGACATGACCAGCCTGTCACAGCCTCACATAGGGACGGTACCAACATAAAAGTAAGAGATACTGGCGAAGGGACAGAACTCCAGCAAAGGGGAAAGAACCGAGTCACTCGAAGGCTCGAATAATCCAAAGCCTTCTTGAAGGACCGGTCAGTGTGTCCACAGCCCCGTGGACACTGATGGGGCCCGCCGATTGCGGGGTCCACGAGAAACTCAGAGAGAGTTGCCACCCGTGTCGGATTGCGACACGTGTGGAAGAACAGACACGGACTGGACATCGAGGAAGCAACAGGGCTTACCTTAAGGGGACTTGATAGTAGACCCAATTGTATTTAGGGGTCTTAGACATATGTTTAGATAGCTGCTAGAGTTATTGTGTTAATCATGTTCATTGTAAACTCCTGTGATACGCAACTTGTTGAATGCTGGCTTGTGAAAACTCGCTTCGCCAGCGTACTGTAATATACATGTAAATAAATGTTGCTAGATTGTATCTGAACGGAGTTTGTTGCCTGTATGAGCCCGAGTTTCAATCCCCTAGAGATCTAGGACGGTGACAGGCTATTTGGGGGCAAGCGCCGGTTTTGACAATCATAAGCAGTACTTTTCAGAACAGCTCTTGATTTTGCCAAGTAAAAAATTATATCAACTTTAACACATGACAAAGTTAGAAACTTTGCAGCTATCTGTGAATGAACTATTATAGTCCCTCTACAAAAATATTACACATGATGATAATGTTTATGAAATTTGACATGACTGACAATTACAATGACAGTTACTAATTTTTTTTTGATTCCAACATCAGATTGTTCCGCGAATTATGTGTATGTAACCTGTACTCCAGCAGTGGCGAGAAAACAAGACTACAGTCGAGAGCTTAGGGAAAATAAGATGAGTTTCATTTCATGCTCATTACATCCCTAAGCGATACTCCTCATCCTCATTCATTGATGTAACATTTTTTCTATGTATTGATTTTTTGTGTATATGCTAATCTTATAACCAAGTAAATCTCCTCATATAAATTTAAAGGTAAACATTAAGGGAAATAACCAACTGTTGTACACCAAAATTAATTTCAAAGGGATTTAATTTCAAGAAAGTAAATAATAACTAAATTACAAGATGTCAACATTAGAACAGTGCATTGAAGCAGGTATTAGGTTAGGATATAAAGAAGAAAAACTTTCAGAATGGGCACAAAAGACACATGCGGAAAATATTGTACAAGAAAGAGCAGTGGAAAGAGAAGAGAAAAAGATGCAAGCAGAAAGAGAAGAGAAGAAGATACAGATGCAAATTGAGGCTGAAGAGAAAAAGATGCAGATGCAACTGCAAGCTCAAGAAAAGAAGATGCAAATGGAAGCGGAAGAAAAGAAAATGCAACTGCAGGCTCAAGAGAAGAAGATGCAGATGGAGCTCGAGGCTGCGACCAAGCAAGCCCAATTAAATGCAGAGACACAGATAAAACTAAAACAAATGGAAATTGACTCCAACCTAGAAATGTCAGTAAACAAAATTAGAAGTAAAGAAGATGAACAAAAATACAACAAATATAAAGGCCTTGTCAAAGCATTTTGTTCAGGAGATTCTATAAGCGCTTACTTAGAGAACTTCGAGTGTTTGATGACTCACCATCAGGTCGCAAAAGTCGACTGGTCATTTTTCTAATGAGAAATTTAGCTTTAGAGCCCTTAAAAGTAATAGAGACAGTTCCACAAGACATGAGGAAAGATTATGATTATTTAAAACAGAATACTCCAATATTTTTCATTAGACACAGCAGGCTATCAACTACAGTTCTCAAAATTAGCACCATCACCTAACCAAACTTTCATAGACTACGTGTCTACAGTTCAAGATATTTGTACAAAATGGATAACCTCAGCGAAAACAAATAACAACCATGATAAACTGAAAGAGCTAATTATAATTGATAAAATTATTAGCACAATTCCAACACCTTTTTCTAAATTTTTGAAACAAATGGATTGTAAAACCATCCAAGAAATAGAGAATAAAGGGAGCGCATATTTTACAGCGAACCGCGATATTTTTCAGCTAAACATGAGTCAACATGAAACAGCAGCGGTTACAAACACAAAATTTTCAAGACCAAATGAAAATAGATTCAAACAACGCTCTAAGTTCACAACACCAGTCATGTGCCAATATTGTCATCTGACGCACGATCAGTTCGCGATGTGTGACAAATCACCAAATTATCCACATCATCTTCAAAAAGTAGTGGAAAAACAAAGGAACAAAAGGAACGCATATCAGAGAGCGGTTAAATGTTTTTTTTTTTTCTAGCTATGGGCAGTTTTCATCAGTTTGTGATGGGAGAAAGATGATGAAGCAGGCCAATGCCGCATTAATTGACACATCCTCGGATGAAGAAATTGAACAACAGAACGAATGTGACATCCAGAATGAAAGTGCGAGTGAGTCAGGTAATGCAGTGGACATCATTAATACCATCTCTGATAACAAGTGTAACACCTGTAGAAAATTTCAGCTAGATACAACTTTGTTATGTGGCCACACAATCCCAGTTTCTAACGAAATGGCCAACGCAGCCTTATCACCAACAGGCAAGTTAAATTATTCAACAGGTTTTGTTAACAACAAACAATGTACATTAATAAGAGATTCCGGGGCGACTCTTTGTGGAATTAAGAGAACATTAGTTAACGACAAAGACTACACACATAAATACGTAACGTGTCGCACATTCGCAGGCACAATTGAAAGATACCCCCTAGCACTGGCCGAAATTCGGACACCTTTTATATCAGGACAAGTGCTATGTGCAGTACTAGAAAATCCTGCCGCTGAAATCATCCTTGGGAATCTTCCCAACATAAGATCTTGCTCTGAAAAGGAAATCAGAGAATGGGAACAGAAAAACTGTATCCAAAGACCAAACAGCGATTCCAAAGTGAAAAGCCACGCGTGCTTGTCTCAAACTGCCAAAAGCACAAGGGAGACAACCAATGTCGTAATTCGAAATGAATTCACAGAGGTGCAGAATACAGGGGCGGTTGAATCTTTCAATGATACCATCAAATTAACACCTCGAACTGAGGACTCCATCGATCCACAAATTACTGAGCCTGTAAATGTGCAACAAAACACACAACACGCTAACATAGTAACAAGACAAACGACACACAAAACCCACACTGACCAACTTCAGGAAGCACTACAGATCATATCACCTCATATTACCACCACCGAGTTGATAGAAGAACAAAAAGCAGACCCAACCCTTTCACCATATTTTCGGCTAGTAGGATTAAAGCCAAAATTAACTAAAAACGCTTCTTGGACATTTAAATTAAATAACAATGTTCTAACAAGATTATATACCAAAGATCAAACCACGATACAGCAAGTGGTTCTACCTCAGTCACATCGTGAAAAAGTGCTACATATAGCCCATGACTCACCTTTTGGAGGTCATATGGGTTACGAAAAAAACCAGGGCCAGAGTCCTGAGCCAATTTTATTGGCCTAAATTTTGCCGTGACATAAAAACCCACTGTAAATCATGTGATACTTGTCAGAAACTAATCAAAAAGGGAAAAAACCCTACGGCAGAAATTCAATCAACCACAACTGCCTCAAGGCCATTTCAAATCGTGGCGGTTGATTTAGTAGGTCCTTTGAATCACATCTCAAACAAAGGAAATAGATATATTTTTACACTTGTTGATTTATGTTCGAGATGGGCAGAAATGATTCCATTAAAATCTATCTCCTCTAAGGATGTGACGGACGTATTATTACAGATATTCTCCCGTTTTGGCTTTCCGGAGAAGATAATATCAGACAGAGGAACGCAATTCATATCTAATGCCACCCAATCGGTAACTAAGTTACTAGGCATAAAACAATGTTTTACAAGTCCCTATCGACCGTCCGCGAACGGAATTTGCGAAAAATTAAATGGGGACCTAAAGCATATGTTATCCAAAGTGACAGATGAAAATCCAGCCGATTGGGATATACTTCTCCCAACGGTGCTGTTCACATACAGAGAAGTTCCACAATCAAGTACGGGGTTCTCTCCGTTTGAATTGATATATGAAGCGAACCCAAGAGGACCTCTCACTATTTACAAAGATATAACATCACAACCTGTAAACACCCAATTACCAGTTTCCACCTATGATTTGGTCATTGACACCAGAGACAAAATCATTAGATCCTGTATACTGGCCAGAACATCATTACAGGAGAAAGGTTTTAGGTACAGGCAGTATGCCAACAAAGGGGCAAGAACGATTGTATTACAACCAAATCAAGATATTTTACTATTACTACCTGACAAGAGAGATTTACTATCAACCTCTTGGCAGGGACCATTTAAAGTTGTGAGAAGGATTTCGTAAGTTGATTACGAAATTTCTTTGAATCGAAAGTTGAAAATATTCCATGTAAATATTTTAAAACCATACTATTCTAGAAATGACAGTGACACGAACAACCAGACTGACAAGGATGACAACAGAAACGAAACGACAATTACCCGACTGAATGACACCTCGACAAACGAAGCATCATTAACGACTCATTCTTGTGACAACGAATACGACGAAAACATATTCACAGTACCGACAATATGGGATAATGACAAGTACGACCAATTTACCGACACATTGACAACTATTAGTCTCGACGACGACGACAATGACATTGAAGACAATTTACAAACAGTAGCGTCAGTAATAAATCAGACAGACGTAGACAATACGGAAATTCCAGTACCAATTATGAACGACGACAGTACTATGAAGGTCATACAAATCTCTGACACTTTGACACAACAACAGCGACAAGACATTCTGTCTCTTCTGAACGACTATAGAACTATCTTCTCAAACAAACCTGGACGGACTGACAAAATAACACATTCAATTGTGTTGACAGATCTGACACCGATCAAATGTAGACCATATTCGATTCCTTTGCATTATAGAGCAAATTTAGATAAAGAAATTTTGGACTTAGAGAAAAATAGAATAATACAGAAATCTGTGTCCCAGTATTCTTCACCAATTGTCCTGGTGAAAAAGAAGGACCAAACCATTCGTTTGTGCATAGACTATAGAAAATTAAATACCATAACCACGACAGATGCTGAGCCAATGAACAGCTGTGAAGACCTCATCTTGAATATGTCTCAATCATCCTTATTTTCTAAGCTTGATTTAGCTAAAGGTTACTGGCAAGTGCCACTAGACCCCTCTTCATGGCATATAACAGCATTCGCTACACCCCTTGGGCTGTACGAATGGAGATATCTTCCGTTTGGTCTCAAGAACGCTCCCGCCACATTTGTTAGGTTAACTAGACTGCTATTGCACGGCATCAAGGACGTGCAATCTTATATTGATGACATATGTATCCATTCTTTAAACATGACTTCTCACTTACTTACACTCCAACAAGTCTTTAACCAAATCTTTCTTTTTGGACTTACTATCAAACCTTCCAAGGTTGAAATAGGCTATAAACAGATAGACTTCCTAGGTCATAGGATTTCCGAAGGCAAACTGTTGACAGATGATAAAATAGTATCAAAAATTCTCAACCTAGAAGTTCCAACTACAAAGAAGCAGGTTAGAAGCTTATTAGGTCTCATAAACTATTATGCCAAGTTTATACCAAACTGGGCAGAACTCACATCAGTTTTTTCTAATCTGTTGACAAAAGATCATCCAGAAAAATGTTGTAAGAGTATCCGCTTAGAGGATGCAATGTGCAAATTGAAATCCATTTTTTCTAACCCACCAGTATTAAGATTACCAAACATAGATATACCCTTTATTTTGACCACAGATTCGAGTGCTATCGCAATTGGAGGATGCCTGATGCAAGAATATCAGGGCTTGAGACATCCGATACTCTACGTCAGCCGCAAGCTAAGAAAGGCAGAGATCCATTACTCCACAGTTGAGTTGGAGGCATTAAGTCTACTTTTTTGTATGCGTCGATTATCTAAGTTCCTCTTAGGTTCGCATTTTGTTGTTTTAACCGATAATTCGCCGTTGCGGGTACTTAAGCAAGGTGTGCCAAAGAACCATCGTTTGGAAAGATGGTGTCTTCTTCTTCAAGATTTCGACTTTGAAATCCGCCATATCAAGGGCACTGATAACATTATTGCCGACTTTTTATCACGGCAAACTAATGCACCAGCAGACGATCACTAGGCACATTAATTATTCGCCATACAATAATCTGTGATATTTTAGTCTGTTGCATAGAACAGTGTACCTCTACACCTGCTAGAGAACTTTCATTCAGAAGTAACAACGCCCATGTGTATAGGTTACGTATAACACCCACGAACATGACACTTTGAGAACCCTATATTACCAATTGCCAAAGTGTTAAAAACAATTCGAGCGATATATAAGATCTGTGAAATGATTTCAACCAGTGAACTGACATTCATCTGTAAAGATTAAGAACACTGCATACTCGCTAAGAAACTTCGCAAACAGCCGAAATAGAACTACGTCGATTACAACATGCAAGGGACAGCTATATTAACGGTTAACGTTGATGTCACGACACACAGACAACAGGAGGACAACACACACATCGTCGATGGATTTAGTTAGTTAGTTAATTAGTTATTTATTAGTTAATATCTATTACACTTGTATTTAATTATGTATATAAAATATGTCAACCTATAACTTGTATATTTTCTACCATAATATTACAAGTATTTCCACTCATAGGTGAAATATTTTTTATAGTTTTTTTTTTCCATTTAAATTATAAACCATTTTTTGAGTACACGTACACAAAGTACTTGTTACCTTAAAGGGAACATATCGCCTAAGCCATTTTTCTAAGGGCAATAATACTTACCTCAACTTTATTTATATATTTTAACAAAATACTATTGTGTATGAAAGATGTATGAATGACAGAATGAATGAATTAAATGAGAGAGCGATATACTGAGCGGACAAATTGTACGCAAAACGTATTTATTTTAATTTGTCTGCGTCTTTCATGTAAAAATGTATTACCTGTCTACTTGTTAATACATGTTTAGTATTGAATACACTACATCTAAGCACCACTGCTTGGAATGCCCGATCATGCATTACACACATTGGGGTAATTCATGACAAGGGATATCCCAACTCGTGACGCTTGGAGATAAACCACCCAGTGAGCACACACTTTATACAAACTCAAAACTGAACACTAACAATTAAAATACAGTCACTTTATTAGAAACTGCAACATATCAGTCAATACACGAACAAGCCAACAGGAACACGTAGTCAGATGTGATAAAACAACAGCATAACTACATATTCAGCATTATACAACATACGGAAGTAAAAATGTATCGAAATACACACACGAGACAAGATGTGCAGGTGTACTTAAATAACCAAGACATTTGTCTTGTTAGAACTCTCTTACACAGAGTTTTAATATCTTGGTATCATATGGATACTTGAGAAGGGCGCGGTTGTAAAAACAACTGGGAAACGTCACGGAACTTCGGTCAGATAAGCATGTTTAAGAACATAGAAGAGAGAAACCTCTTCAGCAATCATCTTAAAGTGGTGTATGGGAGAATACATGAGTTGGTGATGCAGATGTGTAAGTTGCCAAGTTACTATCCACCAAACTACAAACACCGACTTTATGTGATCCTGTGACAGAATTAGTACAGAACTAATTACCATATAAGAACCCATCAAAGCAGGGGGGAGGGGGACTCCTGTCACAGCCTCACATAGGGACGGTACCAACATAAAAGTAAGAGATACTGGCGAAGGGACAGAACTCCAGCAAAGGGGAAAGAACCGAGTCACTCGAAGGCTCGAATAATCCAAAGCCTTCTCGAAGGACCGGTCAGTGTGTCCACAGCCCCGTGGACACTGATGGGGCCCGCCGATTGCGGGGTCCACGAGAAACTCAGAGAGAGTTGCCACCCGTGTCGGATTGCGACAACGTGTGGAAGAACAGACACGGACTGGACATCGAGGAAGCAACAGGGCTTACCTTAGGGGACTTGATAGTAGACCCAATTGTATTTAGGGGTCTTAGACATATGTTTAGATAGCTGCTAGAGTTATTGTGTTAATCATGTTCATTGTAAACTCCTGTGATACGCATCTTGTTGAATGCTGGCTTGTGAAAACTCGCTTCGCCAGCGTGCTGTAATCTCATCTCATCTCATCTCATCATGTTCCTCTTGTACCTTGCGGTGTCGAGGTGAAGTATAAACTTCGTGAGAGTGCCCGGTTATGGGCTTCGTATATCGACATTCCCATGGATTCTGTTATTCCCTCCGTCCAACGTTTACGTGGTCGGCCTCTTCCTCTGTTTCCATCTGGTCTGTATATCATTGCTTGTTGTGGCATGCTGTTGACTGGTAGCATGGCCAAACCATTTGACTTGCTGCTTTCTAATAAAATCTAGAGCAGCTTTAACCCCCACTTTAGTCCTGATTTCTTCATTTCTGATCTTATCTCTTCTTGATACATTGAGTATTCTTCTCAGGAACCTCATTTCTGTTGTTGTGATTTTTCTTTTCTCTTTTTCTGTCATTGTCCAGGTTTGGCATTGGTAGCACAGAGTTGGTAGGAAGATTGTGTTGTAAAGTGCTTTCTTAGTAGTTATTGATACATGTTTGTTCTTTAGTATTGGTGCCATTTGTCCAATGAGTTGATTTGCCTTATTGCACCTATTTTCGATCTCGTCTTCTGATCTGCCATTTGATGATATTATACTTCCTAGGTACTTGAAGCTCTTTACTTGTTTCAAGGGATGTTCGTTTAGGTGAATTGTTGCTGTTTGTTCTTCTTTAGTTATAGTCATTACCTCTGTTTTGCTTGTGCTAATTTTCATGTTATGTTCCCTACACATTTCGTTTAGACTATTCATGTGGTCTTGTAATTCAGCTTCTGATTTTGCTATTAGTGCTTGGTCGTCCGCAAACAGGAGTTCTCTAATGGTTAGATTTGCAGATGGTTCTTCTTCTGTGTTCTCGTCATGCGGTATTCTTGCTGTCTGCTTGGCTGGTTTCTTTACATATGTTGTCTATATATGTTATGAACAAGAGAGGGGACAGGACACAACCTTGTCGTACTCCAGATGTTATGGTGAAGGGTTCTGAGTGTCCTCCAGTTGCTCTCACTATGCATTCACTGTTGTTGTATAAACTTCTACATAGGTTTGTTAGATGTGTACTCACTCCATATTGTTTAAGGATTTCCCACAGCTTGTTTCTATCTACCCTATCAAATGCCTTTTCTTGGTCAACAAAGGCTAAGTAGAGTGTTTCATTGAATTCAATTGATTTTTCTATAAGTTGTCTAAGAGCAAAAATGGCGTCTGTGCATCCTTTGTTTTTCCTAAATCCAAGCTGTGTTTCGCTTAGCTGGGGTTCTAAAGTAGTTCGTAATCTTTTTTCAAGAATTTTGCAAAATATTTTCCCAGTATGACTCAACAGTGAAATGCCTCTGTATTGTGTGCAATCTCTTTTGCTGCCTTTGTTTTTCCAAATTGGGATAATTATGGCGTTTCCCCAGTCTCGTGGTGTCTGTTGTTCTACCCAAACATGGTTGAATAGTCTATGTAGCCAAGCTGTTCCTACTTCCCTTGCTGCTTTAATTAGTTCATTTGGTATTTCATCCTGTCCTGGTGATTTGTTCAATGGGGCTAATCTGATGGCTTCTATAATTTCTTCTTTTAGTATGTCTGGTTCTAGTTCCTCTGTGACATCTGTGTAGGTCTCTTGAATTCCTGTGACATCTGATGGGATGTTGAGAAGTTGTTCGAAATACTGCTTCCATCTTATTAGGATCTGTTTTTGTTCACTTATTGGTTCTCCATTTTCGCTGTTAATTATTTCAGTTGGGTCAAAGGGTTCTCCTCTGGTTCGCATTGCACTTATCTTTTTGTAGAAGTTTCTGGTTGCCTCCTTGTAGTTTTTATTTAGGGTTTCTCCATACTCTTCCCAGTCTTTCTGTTTTTCCCTCTTTACTATTCTACTCACATGTCTTCTCGCTATTCTGTATTCTCTGTAATCACATTCCTGTTTGCTCTTCAACCACTTTTTATATTTTTCCTTTTTTTCTTTTACCTCTTTCTTTACTTCTGCGTTCCACCAACTTGTTATTTTCTTTATCCGTGTTTTGCGTTTTTTCGTGGTTCCACTGTAATATACATGTAAATAAATGTTGCTAGATTGTATCTGAACGGAGCTTGTTGCCTGTATGGGCCCGAGTTTCAATTCCCTAGAGATCTAGGACGGTGACACAGCCCCTCGTACAGAAGACATAAATGGCGCTGCTCACAGTTTGCTGCCGCCATCACCCGCATCGTTATAACGCTATGCAGATGATACAATATTTGTGGCGGATAATGCAACAGACCCACAATTGTTGGACCTTGTAGTAACAGAGAGTGAAAAGAAAGGACTCTCTTTGAATATAAAGAAAACAATAACAATGGTGATATCAAAGAAAATGGTGACACCAAAATGTGATATAGAAATAGGAGGGAACATTCTTAACGAAGTGGATAATTTTAAATACCTAGGGGCATTTATAACATCAGATGGAAGTTTTACAACAGCGATTAAGAGCAGATTCAGTCATGTACCATGCCGGAAAGTGTGGGCGGTCATGACTCGCCATTTCACTCGATAACCAGAGTCGTGGATCAGCTCATTGTTCCTGTCTCGTCCATGCCATGCGGCCAAGCCATCCAGGTATTTTCCTCTCGGTCTTCCTCTTGGTCTGTTCCCTTCGATCTTGCAAGTAGTCACTAAGTTCTCTAATCCATTTCTTCTCATAACATGTCCAAAAAATTTTGACTGTCTACGTCTAATTTATCTAATAAATTTACGATTTTCATTCGTCTCATGTAGTACTTGGTCATTGGTTTTTCTGTCTGTCCGTGGTATTCTTTGCATTTTCCCCAGAAACCACAGTTCTGCAGCCATCAGATGTTTTTCAGCTTGACTGCTCATTGTCCAAGTTTCACATCCATACAAAAGAACAGGCTCTATGTATCCCATCAACACTCTTTTTCTTGTTTCAATTGACATCTTTTTATTGGTCAGAATGTTTTTCATCTTGCTAAAGGCTACTTTCGCCATGTCGATTTTTGTTCTAATTTCTTCAAGGCATCTCCCATCAGATGTTATGACTGTTCCGAGATAATTGTACCGATTCACTTGTTGAAGAATATTCCCATTTACTTGTATACAATATAAAATGACACAAAGTAGTGCAGCTTTACATAACAGATTTACGACACATACAGGACGTTGCGGCAGTTAACCTTCATCAGCAAATAAACACATTCACAAACACAACATATAGTCAAGGAGATCTCCTGTGACTACATCAAAAGGTGACGACAGGACGAGAAGAACAAAAGGATGAAAACAATGAAGAGAAAATGAGAATTGAAAAAAAATGTTCATACTTACCTCACAGTTCCGATCTGTGAGTAACTCACAGATCGGAACTGTGAGGTAAGTATGAACATTTTTTTTTCAATTCTCATTTTCTCTTCATTGCTTTCATTTTTTCATCCTTTTGTTCCTCTCATCCTGTAGTCACAAGAGATCTCCGTGACTATATGTTGTGTTTTGTGATGAAGGCTAATCGCCGCAACGTCCTGTATGTGTCGTAAATCTGGTATGTAAAGCTGCACTACTTTGTGTCATTTTATGTTGTTTACATTTTCACAGCTTTACCTAGGATCCACCCAATTTTATTCATATCATTTACTTGTATATTACATTGTGGTACTTCGTTCTTCCTAGTGACGACCATAACCTGTGTCTTTTTACCATTTAATTCTAACCCCAGTTGCTCACTGTGTACAACAACCGCATCTACTAATTGTTGCAGATCCTGCGCATTGTCTGCAATAAATACTGTATCATTTGCATCATCATCATCAAGTACCATGCCGGCTGGCGTAGGCGTTCATGGCTCTCCATAGATCTTGGTCTTTGGTTTTCTGGATCATTTGCATATCTAATGTTATTGATGTTTCGTCCTCCAATGCTGACTCCATTTATATCTTCTACATTTCTGAAAATATTTTCACTGTACAGGGAAAAAAGATCTGGAGACATTACACATCCCTGCCTAACACCTCTCTTAATAGGCTGATATTGTCCCATTTCATTATCAATCCTTATGGCGGCTTAGCAGAATTGGGCAGGCAAAAGCCGCATTTCAGAAAATGAAGAGTATCTTATGCAATAAGTCATTATCAATGAGTGTAATAAAGACAGTGATGAAATGCTACATAGAACTAGTTTTCCTGTATGGCAGTGAATTTTCGAAAGTAAATGAATAAATTAGGAACAACTTAGAAGCAAAAGAGATATAGTTTTTAAGACGAATGTTACGAATTCCTTGGACTGCCAGAGTAACTAACAACGATTGCCTGAAAGAGGCTAATGAAACTATAACGCTATATACAACAATAAGAAAGAGACAAACAGCTTTCTTTGGTCATATGATGAAAAGAGAGACATCGAAGAACATCGTGGCAACTAGAAAGGTCGCGGCAGACTAAGAGAAATGATGCTGGACGGATTGAGACGGTGGCATGGAGGAATATCAGCAGAGTTGATCCAGAACAACAAAGACCGAGATCTGTGGAGAGACATGAACGCCTACACCAGCTGACATGGCACATGATGATGATTGTCAGAGTCTAGAATAGTGCAGTGATGCAGTGACATCGTTACGCCCGCCAGGCGACTTAGCTCCCAGCAGGGATGCAGTAACTTCGTTACGCCGCCAGGCGAGTAGTAGTTACCTGCCTGCAAGATTGCTGGCTGACGAGACGACCAGCGGTCAGGCCAGGACGACGCTAAACGCACGCATGCCTCGTGAAGCCACCTGAGGTGGGAGGCAAGTGGCGAACTAGGGGAGACAGCTCTGGGACTTCGACTCGGACAGACGTATGATGAGAGAAAGGCGTTGTGTGGTTTTCTGTGCTGAAAGTCGAGTGTCTGGACATCTTGAATGTTAGACTTGTGAGCTGTATTGTGGATGTAAGTGTATTGAAGTATTAAGTATATATTGTTGTGTGTTGTGATCATCGTAATGTATTTGATCCGTGAATAAATCCATTGAACGGTGTGTCGTTGAGTCTTACGTCAAATCACGTTGTACTTGTACTGTCTCACATGTGTTAGGTTAGCGAGCCAAGTTTAAGACCCTGACATGTGTGAACGTGGTGGCATTCGTCCATCTTTGAAGTGAACGTGGTGGCATTCGTCCGGCTTTGAAATGAACGTGGTGGCATTCGTCCGACTTTGAAATGAACGTGTTTATGTGATTAACGATTTAAAACTAGAGTTTGTGAACTTAGAATTTTTGTCAAACTTTATAGTACATGTAAATGTGATCGTGGAAGGCTCATTTTGATTTATTACTACATTATTTAAACATGTGTAAGACTAGTTGTAAACGTACAGTGCATACATATTGTTTCATCTTGTAAGCATGTAAAACATTTGTGATTTGTGAAACTTGTCACCGTTTTGACCTTGTCGACATTGTGATCTTGTCGCCATTTTGACCTTGTCGCCATCTTGTAAACTTGATGTCTATGTCCTTACTGAATGTCATCTTGATGTAAGTGATGTGTCATCAATGTTGTAGAGTGTTGAGATACATTTAGATTGTCTTAGTGCATTGAGTTTGTGGAACGCAAAAAGTTTGGAAAGAAAGTAACTTGTTTTGAAAAAAAAATTGTTGACGGACAACCTTACGACCTACAACTACACTCAACGCCATACAAACCTAATCAATACTTAGTGACAAGCAGGCACACACCTACAAATAGACGCTAATTCATTTTCCTCCAAAAACAAAGCAGGTTTTCCGTACCATCCGAAACCTTGCCGTAGAGGTCATTTGTGTTTGCGAAGTACCGACCCTACAGTTCCTAGCCCGATTTCCAACCGTTCTTCACCGCATCCAGGGCACTTGAGTATATTTTTCTTTTCATTTACTTTAAGGATGCTGTCAGAGCCTAGCAGTGACATCGTTACGGCACCCGGCGGACAAGAGTTGTCGGCTGGCAAGTTTCTTACCTGACACGCGACCAGCGCTGACGACAGACGACGCAAAGCCACGTGACCCCACCTGAGGCAGTGGGCAGTGTGTGTGTTAATCTCAGACCACGCTGCGACTGGACATCTGAACGGACGTGTGTGTCGAGAGCAAGGCGTTGTGTGAATCTCCGTGGTTGTGAGCTGAACGACTGATATTGTGAGCGTCAGACCTATGAGCTGTATTGTGGTAGTGAGTTGTTATATGTTGTACATTGCTGTAACTATTGTTATGTATTTAATGTGGTAATAAATCCATAGAACTTGTGTTGCTGTGTCTTACGTCGAATTACGTTTGTACTTGTACTGTCTCACATGTGTTAGCCAACGAGCCTAATATAAGATCCTGACATGTGTGGACGTGGGTTGCTCGTCATTATTTAAGAACCTAATATATTTAGACGTGTGTTGTTCGTCTTTGTGATTTAAAACTATAATTCTTGTACTTGTAAAATTTGTCAAGGTTATAGTGATGTACATGTGATCGGAAAAGTCTCAGTGTGATCCATTACTACATTGTCTAAATATGTTTAGAATCATTAGTAAATGTACAGTACATATTGTTTGATCCTGTAAACGTGTTAAACATTTGTCAATTGTGAAACTTGTCACCGTTTGACCTTGTCAACCTTGTGATTTTGCCACCATTTTGACCTTGTCGCCATCTTGTAAACTTGATGTCTTTGTCCTTACTGAATGTCATCTTGATGTAAGTGATGTGTCATCAATGTTATTGAGTGTTCAAATACAGATAGATTGTTTTTGTGTATTGAGTTTGTGGAACGCGAAGAGTTTTGGAAAGAGTGTAACTTCTGTTGAAAGAAACACTGTTGACGACAAATTTACGACATACAATTATACTCGACGCCATCCAAACCAAATCAACACTTAGTGACTTACAGGCACACACCAACAAACACACGCTAACTTATTTCTCTCCAAAAACAAAGCAGGTTTTTGCGTACCATCCATAACCCTGCCGTAGAGGTCATTAGTGGTTCTGAAGTACGACCTTACAGTTTTTCTAGCCCGATTGCCCAACCATTCGTCATCATATCCAAGGGCACTTGAGTATATTTTTCTTTACTTTAACTTTACGTATGCATTAGTGGGCACGCATCGTATAGTCAAATCAAGTGTAAGTTGTTTTTCTACTAACCAATTATAATATATTTTGTGTGGTTGATTGTCATCGACATATTTTCTCCATCATGTCGTCATTGTTTGATTTCATCGATATGGGTTTGAAATTAAAGTTACAAGGTGATGAATTGACAAAATGGAGTGAGAACAAATACGCTGAATATCTCCTGGTACAAGAGAAAAACAATGAACGCGATGAAAGAGCAGCAGAGAGAGCTCTAAAACAAGCAGAAATGGCTGCAAAACAATCTGAGGCAGAAACAGCCGTGAAACAGGCAGAGATTGAAAAGGCTGCCAAACAAGCTGAGATAGACGGTGAACTTAAGAAAGCAGAAATAGCAGCTCAAAGTAAGAGAGAAGAACTTGAATTACAGTTAAAAATGAAACAACTGGACACTGAGACTGCAATGAATAAAGAGTCAAAGAAATCTGAAAGACTGGAAAAAGAAAACCAGTATAAAAAGTACCAAGGTATCGTTCGTAACTATACCTCGGGTGACTGCATAGCAGCCTTTACCCAAAATTTTGAGACTTTAATGGAACATTACCAAGTTCCACTTTCGGAATGGAATATTTTATATATGAGAAGTCTTTCTGGGGAACCTTTGAAAGTCATTGAAACCATCCCCAAAGACCTCAGAAAAGAGTACCATTACATTAAATCTAAAATAATGGCACATTTCATGCTAGATGAAGCAGGGTACAGAGAACAATTCAGTAAACTGAGTCCAAAGTCAACTCAAACGTTCTCTGACTACCTCTGTTTAGTCCGAGACATTTTCAGCAAATGGACTTCATCAGCCAAAATTAACAAAAATTATGATAAATTAGAAGATCTCATTATTCGAGATAAGGTTATTTCTTCTATCCCAACATCTTTTTCTAAGTTCTTGCAAGAGAATGAATGCACATGTGTGGAAGAAATGGAAAGACGTGGGTCGGCCTATTATACGGCAAATAAACAGTGTTTTGCCACTGAAGCTACTGACAGTAACTGGGTAGCAGCAGCCAACTATGAGAAAAACTATAGTAGGCAAAAACCAAACAGGCCTACCTCTGAAAAGTTTAGACATTGTGTTCATTGTAAAATGTCTCATTATTTGAACGATATGTGCGATAAAAACCCAGGGTACCAAACATACTTGCAAAATATGGTAAACAGACAAGACAGAGAACGTAAATCGTTCAAAAGCTTACGAAAATGTTTTCTCTGCAAGGCATACGGTCACCATCGCATGGATTGTAAAGGCAGGCATATGACCAACAAAGCCAATGCCGCCTTGTTCGATAGTTCAGCGTCAGAAGACGAAAATACAGAAAAACATCCTGTACATGCAGCACAGGCTTGTGACGTATTTAGTTCCAACACATGCACTGTCTGTAATACCTTCTTTGAAAATGGTATCTTAACATGCGGGCACGCCATCCCTATTGCTAATGAGGAAGGTAACTTAGTAATAGACTCAAAAGGCAAGTTAGACATCTATCACGGGTACGTTAATGGCAAGTCTGCTACAGTACTTCGCGACACCGGGAGTACACTTATTGGCCTGAAAACAACATTCATAACACCTACAGACTACACTGGTAGACACATCACATGTAGAACATTTTCAGGCAATATTGAAAAATATCCATTAGCTTGGGCATACATCGAAACACCATTCCTCACCGGAAAAGTAAAAGTCGCAGCACTTACAAACCCAGTGTGCGATATAATCATCGGGAATTTACCGGAAGTGAATGACAAACATCATAACCATGACATAACATCACTATGTATTAATGATAACACATCACCACCAAATGTCATTGAAAATGTCATATCACCAGTTGAATGTATGTTAGCTAATGCAGCACTAAGTTCTCATCACATCATTGACGATATCATTCCATCATCATCTGATGTCATTGAGTGTGTGAACGCAGTAACAAGAGCTACTGCTAGAGTGCAAGATGATAGTAACCAAACTGAGGCTATTCAAATGCTTAGCCCAGAAGTACCACCTAGTGACTCGATGAAGGAAACATTCATAACAGCTCAAAAAGCTGATCCTTCACTGTCAAAGTATTTTGACCTGATCGGCAAAAAGCCAAGAGTAACGAAAAATGCTAAATGGCATTTTGCTTTATACAACGATATACTCACCAGGTACTACACCAAAGGTGACGTTACAACAAAGCAAACTGTGTTACCAACCACTTATCGCAAGCAAGCTTTACATCTTGCTCACGATATACCTTTTGCAGGTCATATGGCATATGTTAAAACCAGGTCAAGACTATTGACACAGTTTCATTGGCCAAAATTCTGTAATGACATAAAAACATATTGCAGAAGTTGTGATACATGCCAGAAACTGGTAAAGAAAGGTAAACACCCACAGGCAAAGTTACAAGTCACTGACTTAGCCAGTCGACCTTTTGAAAAATTATCAGTTGACATTGTGGGCCCTCTTAGTCATACAACTACTAGAGGGAATAAATATATACTAACAATTATTGATCAATGTAGTCGCTGGCCAGAAGCGATTCCGTTAAAGAACATTACTGCCAACGATATCATGGAAGTGTTCTTCCATATTTTCTCCAGAATTGGGTTTCCAGATACTATCCAGTCTGATAGAGGCACTCAATTTATCGCCGCATCCACTCAAGCTTTCACTAAAATGTTAGGAGTGAAGCAAGTCTTCAATAGCCCCTATCATCCTCACTCGAGCGGGATAATAGAAAAGCTTAATGGGGATCTGAAGCACATGCTAGCCAAAGTAACTCAAGATCACCCCAATAACTGGGATCTATACTTACCAGCTGTCCTTTTTGCTTATCGCGAGGTACCACATTCTAGTACCGGTTTCTCTCCTTTTGAACTCATCTATGGTGCCAAACCACGCGGCCCATTAACAATTTATCACCAAATGTTAACTGAGTCCACTCCAGTATTGAAACCCATATCATCATTTGTGTATGTAACATCATTGCGTGAAAGGATAATGAAATCATGTGAAATTGCTAAAAGTGCACTAAAACTATCTGGTGCTACTTACAGACAATACGCAGACAAAGGTAACAGGACTATAACATTGACAGCTGGACAGGACGTACTACTACTACTACCTAGTGACAGACAGCTACTGACAGATTCTTGGCAGGGACCTTTTAAAGTGACAAGACAAATCTCTCCTGTTGACTACGAAATCCTGATAAAAGACAAACACAAAATATTTCACATCAATATGCTAAGACCATACTTCAACAGAGACAACGAACAAGACGATACGACAGCTTGCACCGTGATAATAGATCACGAAGATGACGATTCTAGCGACGAGATTCCAACACCTACATTAGACACGACAAACTGCTTGAAGGAGATCAAGATCAATCCAAACCTAAGTCAAGCAGAGACAAACAGTTGCAAACAGTTGATACAAGAGTACAACACCATCTTTTCAGACAACCCAGGACAAACAGAGTTAGTACAGCATCACATCACACTCACATCAAACACACCCATAAGATGCAGACCATACACCATACCATTACATTACAAGGAACAACTACATCAGGAAATCATCAGCTTAGAAAAAAACAACATCATCAGACGATCCCTATCAGACTTCTCTTCACCCATGGTCATTGTACGGAAAAAGGACAACACAATACGACTTTGCATAGATTACAGAAAACTGAACAAAATAACTGTTTTAGATCTTGAACCAATGGCAAATACGGACGATCTTCTGACAGAACTGACTGACGCTAAGTTCTTCACGACCCTTGACATGGCTAAAGGTTACTGGCAGATTGCTGTACATGAAGACAGCAGACATCTAACAGCTTTCGCCACGCCTTGGGGACTGTACGAATGGTGCAAACTTCCATTTGGGCTAGTCAATGCCCCAGCCACATTTGTACGCATGACACGACTCCTCCTATCTGACATTCCTAATATAGTTTCCTATATTGACGACATCTGTGTCCATACAGAGACAATGACGGAACATATAAAGATACTGGAACAGACACTAGAACGTATCAGACAGCACGGACTGACAGTGAAGCCTTCAAAGGTGAGCATGGCTTACCAAGAGATATCATTTTTGGGGTACAGAATATCCAATGGCTTTGTCATGACAGACAACAAAATTGTCTCGAAAATTCTAAAACTGTCACTTCCAACAAATAAGAAACAAGTCCGCAGTTTGCTGGGACTTATTAATTATTACAGGAACTTTATTCCTGATTTTTCAGAACTGACTGAGGTTTTTTCTAACTTACTAACCAAAAATAAACCCGAAAAAGTTGTAAACGATGAATGCCTACGAAATGCATTTGATAAAGTTTTGGCACACTTTTCTGATAAGAATACACCTAATCTCATCCTTAAATTGCCCAACATTCGTTTACCTTTCAGATTGAGAACAGATGCTAGCTCCATTGCGATCGGTGCAGTCCTTTTGCAGGAATACAACGACATCTTGCATCCCGTCTGTTTTCTATCAAGAAAACTAAGACCCCGAGAGCGGGCCTGGTCCATTCCGCAATTGGAGGCATTGGCCTTAGTAGAAAGTGTAACAAAGCTGTCCAAATATCTTCTAGGACGTCACTTTATCATCGAAACTGACAACAGTCCATTAAGGTATATCAATTCCACAGTACCATCAAATAACATGATTGCTCGCTGGTCCTTAAAGCTTCAGAATTTCAGTTTTGAAGTTCGCCATATTCCCGGCAGAATGAATACAATCGCCGACCTTTTGTCCCGTTGTCCGACAGACCCAGTAAGCAATGTCTGAGTGCACTGTGTAATATTACACTCAGCCCAACACAGCCACCAATGTGTGAATTTTTTCATTCACCTACTGTGTAAGGTCTACATGTAAAATTGTGATACGGTTTGCAAACCGACATGTATAATATTCTTATTTTAATCAATTTATGTCTTATGTAATGAGTGTAGTATAATTGTGTAGTGTGTGTTAGAATGAGAACAATATTAATTGTAGATAGACACCAACAACAATGTCACATACGCTTATCCATTTACCATAAGCGAACTTTACCATGGTGACATTTGTGGGTGATTTTTTTTCACCGTGATATTTTAACATGAGCAAATGTGGACTGAACATAGACTCCTACACCACCTCTACAGCAAATTTACTCCAAATTGTTCGAAGTTTTGAACACATCGGAAATAAGAACATTCCACCATAATCCGTTGTCATCTTCTAACATCAGACACGAACTGTGAGAACATTCTACTATCAGTTCCGAAATGAAACCGGATCATTTGTGTTCAGAAAATGTAACATCAACCAAATTTTTCGTTTCGTGTGCATTTCCGGTGTAGTTTAAAAAGTATAACTTAATTAGCAGACTATGTACAAATTTCCAAAAATTTATGACACTTGTAAAATCCTTTCGAATCTATAAAATATAATATACCAATTGGGTACATATTTATTTTGATTAGTGTAATCTTAGAATCATATCTTGATTAACGTATTCATATTACCGACTTTTTCTCGTTAATATGAAGAAACGTCAAGCAATGACGCTAAGAAATTAAATTATTATTGTAATGTATGGAATTTCTTGAATTGTCAAAATTACTTCCCTTGCATTTGTGAATTACATCAAGGGCCATAATTTGAAACATATTCATTAATGTATATTGTATAGATAGACATTTTGTTGCTCAAATGTTTGGCACAGCAGGTAGGCTTCCACCGAGCATGTCATAGAGCTGCCAACATTGCAAACCAACATAAGAGCTCCTGACCAAATGAGGGCAGAGTTTAAGTGTTTAATACGACTAATACAAAGCCGTATTTCAGTCTGGCCTAGATGGTTGTTGCAAAACAATCATATTATTACGTTTTTTTCAAAATGGCTGCGAGGTAGATGCGTGAAGCTGGAACTACTGATCTGACTGGGTATTATTGCAATGAAGGTAACCAGGCATCAGGGGGATGAAACCTGAATTGTGTTAAAAATTGTACTTCATTTGTCATTTCGATGCAACTTACATTTTTTTTGTATATATTTCTATGCCTTATATGTAGTTTCATGCATAGCACTGGGAAAAAGGTAGTCTCTGACATGATATTAACACTACCCGAGTATATACATACATCATGAATGAAAGATGGCATCTTTCATTGAAGTACCCGGGGAGAATGTCAGAGCCTAGCAGTGACATCGTTACGGCACCCGGCGGACAAGAGTTGTCGGCTGGCAAGTTTCTTACCTGACACGCGACCAGCGCTGACGACAGACGACGCAAAGCCACGTGACCCCACCTGAGGCAGTGGGCAGTGTGTGTGTTAATCTCAGACCACGCTGCGACTGGACATCTGAACGGACGTGTGTGTCGAGAGCAAGGCGTTGTGTGAATCTCCGTGGTTGTGAGCTGAACGACTGATATTGTGAGCGTCAGACCTATGAGCTGTATTGTGGTAGTGAGTTGTTATATGTTGTACATTGCTGTAACTATTGTTATGTATTTAATGTGGTAATAAATCCATAGAACTTGTGTTGCTGTGTCTTACGTCGAATTACGTTTGTACTTGTACTGTCTCACATGTGTTAGCCAACGAGCCTAATATAAGATCCTGACAGATGCAATTTTAGGCACGTATTGTCAGTAGAAGTATATTGTAAATTGTTGATTACTAACCACTTATAACATATTTTGTGTGGCTGGTATTTCATTGACATTTTCCATCATGTCTTCATTATTTGATTTCATCGATATGGGGATAAAATTACAGTTGACAGGTGATGAATTAACAAAGTGGAGTGAGAAGAAATACTCTGAATACCTACTAGTACAGGAGAAAGTTAATGAACGTGAAGAAAGGGCAGCTGAAAGGGCCGCCAAGCAAATAGAGGCAGAAACAGCCTTAAAGCAAGCTGAGATAGATAGTGAGTTGAAGAAGGCAGAAATAGCAGCTCAGAGTAAGAGAGAAGAAATGGAGTTACAGTAGAAAATGAAACAACTTAACACTGAGACTGCCATTAACAAAGAAGCAAAGAAATCTGAGAGACTGGAGAAAGAAAACCAGTACAAGAAATATCAAGGTATTGTACGTAATTATACCTCGGGTGATTGCATCGCAGCCTTCACTCAAAATTTTGAAACTTTAATGGAACATTACCAAGTTCCACTGTCTGAATGGAATATTGTTTATATGAGGAGTTTATCAGGGGAACCTCTTAAAGTCATTGAAACCATCCCCAAAGACCTCAGAAAAGATTACCATTATCTGAAATCTAAGATTATGGCACATTTTATGTTAGATGAGGCAGGTTACAGAGAACAATTCAGTAAGTTGAGCCCAAAACCGACTCAAACGTTCTCTGATTACCTCTGCTTAGTCCGAGATATATTCACCAAATGGACTTCAGCAGCTAAAATTGACAAAAATTATCAGAGACTAGAAGATCTGATCATTAGAGATAAAATCATTTCATCCATTCCATCAGCATTTTCTAAATTTTTGCAGGAGAATGAATGCACTAGTGTAGATGAAATTGAGAGACGTGGTTCGGCATATTACACAGCCAACAAACATTGTTTTGGCACTGAAGCTACTGACATTAATTTTGTAGCAGCGGCTAACTATGACAAACCCTACAGTAGGCAGAAACCTCATAGGCCTACCTCTGAGAAGTTTAATCACTACTTTTTGTAAATTTTCACATCATCAGAATGAAATGTGCGATAAGCACCCAGGATACCATACTTACCTATTAAACATGGTAAACAGACAAGATAAAGAGCGTAAATCCTTCAGAAGTTTGCGTAAATGTTTCCTCTGTAAGGCGTACGGACACCATCGGAAAGATTGTAAAGGCAGGCAAATGACCAACAAAGCCAATGCCGCCTTGTTTGATAGTTCGTCGTCTGATGAAGAACAGCCAGAGAAACATCCTGTGAACTCAGCACAGGCTTTTGACATGTTTAGCGCAAATAAATGCTCTGTTTGTAACACCTTTTATGAAGATGGTATTTTAACATGCGGTCACGCCATCCCTATTGCCAATGAAGAAGCTAATTTGGTAGTAGATTCAAAAGGCAAGATAATCGTCCATCACGGATATGTGAATGGCAAGTCTGCTACGGTCCTTCGTGATACGGGCAGTTCACTCATTGGTCTGAAGAGAACGTTCATAATGCCTACAGACTATACAGGCAGGCACGTAACATGCAGAACATTCTCAGGCAATATTGAGAAATACCCACTAGCGTGGGCATATATTGAAACACCTTTCCTCACTGGGAAAGTAAAGTGCGCTGCGTTAACAAACCCAGTGTGTGATGTAATTATTGGAAATTTACCAGAGGTGAATGACATAACATCTATGTGTATTGATGATACCATACCATCACCATCCAATGTCATCATTGAAAATGTCACACCACCTATTGAATGTATGGTAGCTAATGTAGCACTAAGTTCTCATAACATCATTGATAACATTGTTCCATCACCATCTGATATCATTGAATGTGTGAACGCAGTAACTAGATCTACTGCTAGAGTGCAAGATGAATGTAATCAAACTGAGGCTATACAAATGCTTAGCCCATTATCACTACCTACTAACACCATGAAGGAAACGTTTGTAACAGCTCAAAAAGCTGATCCTTCATTATCAAAATACTTTAACCTGATCGGCCAAAAGCCAAAGGTAACCAAGAATGCAAAATGGCATTTTGCTGTGAAAAATGATATACTCACCAGGTATTATACCAGAGGTGACCATACAACAGAGCAAACTGTTTTGCCAACAAATTATCGCAAGCAAGCCTTACATCTTGCCCACGATATACCTCTTGCAGGGCATATGGCATACGTTAAGACCAGATCAAGGTTACTGACACAGTTTCATTGGCCCAAATTTTGCAATGACATTAAAGAATATTGCAGAAGTTGTGACACCTGCCAGAAACTGGTAAAAAAAGGTAAACACCCACAGGCAAAGTTGCAAGTTACTGACTTAGCCAGTCGACCTTTTGAAAAACTATCTGTCGACATAGTGGGCCCTCTTAATCATACAACAACTAGAGGGAATAAATATATTCTAACTGTCATTGATCAATGTAGTCGCTGGCCAGAAGCTATTCCGCTAAAGAACATTACTGCCAATGATATAATGGAAGTGTTCTTCCATATTTTTTCTCGGATAGGTTTTCCAGATACTATCCAATCTGATAGGGGCACTCAGTTTATTGCCGCATCTACCCAAGCTTTCACCAAAATGTTGGGAGTGAAGCAATGTTTCAATTCCCCGTACCATCCTCACAGTAGTGGAGTAATAGAAAAATTTAACGGGGATCTAAAGCACATGCTTGCCAAAGTAACGCAAGAGCACACCAATAACTGGGATTTATATCTACCAGCTATTCTTTTTGCTTATCGCGAGGTACCTCATTCTAGTACCGGTTTCTCTCCTTTTGAACTTATCTATGGTGCCAAACCACGTGGCCCATTAACCATTTATCACCAAATGTTAACTGACTCTACTCCAGTACTTAAACCCATATCATCATACGTATATGTTACATCATTGCGTGAAAGAATCATCAAATCTTGTGTTATTGCAAAGAATGCACTAAAATTATCTGGTGCTACTTATAGACAGTATGCTGATAAAGGTAACAGGACAATAACGTTGACACCTGGACAGTACGTTCTTCTTCTACTACCTAGTGACAGACACTTATTGACTGATTCTTGGCAGAGACCTTTTAAAGTGACGAGACAGATTTCACCTGTAGACTACGAAATCCAAATAAAAGACAAACACAAAATATTTCACATAAATATGCTAAGACCATACCACAACAGAGACAACGAACAAGACGATACGACAGCTTGTACAGTGATAATAGATCATGAAGATGGCGATGCTAGTGACGAGATTCCAACACCTGCATTAGACACGACAAACTGCTTGAAGGAGATCAAAATCAACCCAAAGTTAACTCAAGCAGAGACAAACAGTTGCAAACAGCTTATACAACAGTACAACACCATCTTTTCCAACAACCCAGGACAAACAGAATTAGTACAGCATCATATCACACTCACATCAAACACACCCATAAGATGCAGACCATACACCATTCCATTACATTACAAAGAACATTTACATCAGGAGATCATCAACTTAGAGAAAAACATCATAAGACGATCCCAATCAGACTTCTCATCTCCAATGGTGATAATACGCAAAAAGGACAATACAATAAGACTGTGTATCGACTATCGAAAGCTAAATAAAATAACTGTTCTAGATTTGGAGCCAATGGCAAACGCTGACGATCTTCTGACAGAACTGACAGACGCTAGGTTCTTCACGAAGATAGATATGACTAAAGGATATTATCAGATAGAAGTAGACGAACAGAGCAGACATCTGACAGCATTTGCCTAAAAATTGCATTTCATAAAGTAATAGCATGTTTTTCTGATAACAGTTCAAATAATCTCATCCTGAAATTGCCCAACCTCAATTTACCTTTCAGATTGCGTACAGATGCTAGCTCCGTGGCGATTGGAGCAGTCTTGTTACAAGAGTACAATAACATCCTCCATCCAGTGTACTTCGTATCAAGGAAACTAACACCCAGAGAGCGGGCGTGGTCTATCCCTCAATTGGAAGCCCTAGCTTTAGTGGTGGGTATAACCAAATTGTCCAGATTTCTTCTAGGACGGCATTTCATCGTGGAATCTGACAGCAGCCCGTTGCGTTTTATAAATTCAGGTGTACCGTCAAACCATATGGTAGCGCGCTGGTCTTTGAAACTTCAAGATTATAGCTTCGAGGTTCGACATATCCCAGGCAGATCCAATTCAATTGCCGATCTTTTGTCCCGTTGTCCGACCGACCCAGTAAGCACCAATGTCTGAGTGCAGTGTGTACAAATACACTCAGACCGACACAGCCATTTATAAGTGAATAATCTTTTCCATTCACAAAAAGCTGTGCAATGTCTACAATATATTGTGATAGGGATTACTCCCACTATATATAGTGTTCTTATTTTACTAATTCATGTAGTGAGGTGTACCCTGTGTAGTGTATTGTTCCAGAATCCGGAGCCTGCATCTCTGGTATGGCCGACAGCTGCAGGCTGTATCTCCACGAGGCACTCAATGCTTGTGAGCAGTACCGATTTCAGTACGTGTATTCCGAAATTAACTGTTTTTGGTTGTTTATTTCCTATGTTTTTAGCAGGATCCAAGTCGCTTCTTTTTCCCCCCTTTCTCCCCCATTGGTATATAGGCACCACCCCACTCAAAGCCGTTCTATATATAGCTATCCCATGCAGCTTAATGAATTGCCTCCCCTTATTATTCATTTCTGGCTCTACTTATATTCTCCGTGGGTTTTATTTTTGGGGTCTTCCCCTATTTATTTTGCCATGTGGATCTCAGACAAAAGTCTTTGTAGTTATACTATTCTCAGGTTATCCTAATGTATTCATATCTAGCTATAATCATGTCTTGACTCACCAGTATTTGTCTAATTCTCTCCATGAGATGGTGATTCTGTAACACCAGTCTAATTCTTCTATTTAGCGCATGCAGTAAATAAATAATACACGTTTGTAAGTCACTTTGCGCCCAAGATAACATTATATACGCCAGCATCTTCAGCAAGCTTTAGACGATTGTTTGGTAGAACATAAGAACCATCTTGATCCCAGTGTGGTTCCCCATCTGGGCATTGGGGTTTAGTCTTCTGATAATGACATACAAATGAGGACAAGTCGCACAATGATATACAACAGGTAAGACATTGTTGTCGGTAGTTTATACAAGTGTCACTGTGTGCCTTATCCCTGGAGTTTGATGTCTATGTGTGGCAGATAATAATTGCCGCATGCACATAAACATTTAACATTAACAATGTTCATGGGCGCCAGAACCTCTGATCACTCAGTGCTAATCGATCCCCTTCTTAGTATTTGGTTGAGAGTCCATTAAATTTCTTAAAGAGGTGGGTTGGGTGATTTATGAAGATACTGAATTTATTGGTTGAGAACTTCTGAAGCTATTAAAAGTAAAGGCTTCGAAATTGGAGAGGATGTCAAAGGCAAACAATGAGAAACCACTGATCATATACACTGCAAAGACTTAGACATTTATGATTCTATCAAAGACAAAACCTGAGAAACCACCGATTCTAACAAAGACAAACGCTGAGAAACCACTAATTCTAACAAAGGCACAAGCTGAGAAACCAATTATTCTATCAAAGACAAAAGGCTGATAAACACCTGATTCTAACAAAGGCACCATCCTCTTGCTATCAAATTAATAAGCTGTGTAATCAATGAATTAAAAACAATGTTTTCCCGTAGTGAATTTGAATAACGAAGATACAAACAATAGATTACACGATTACAAGTAATTGCCTGGCATATTTCACTGCATTTCTTCATGTGCATTTTTATTTTACTTGTTTGTTTGTTTGTTTGTTTTTTCCATATCCTATTTACAGAACATTGCAGTCAATACCAGAATTTTTCAGCTGCTGTTGATGTCTTGGCAAGTTTTACATTCAGCAGTTTGCCATTGCTTTCTGAACGACTGGCTCACATACCCTTCCGTAAGAAACCAACGCGACGCCATCGCTGCCGAATCTCGCGCAGCTGTTTTCGTACGTGGATATACAGAATTACGCACAGCGTCCTTAACGTCTTCGCCAGGCACCCCGGCTTGACGTGCCTACTGCAGCGAATACTACCGTGGTAGAGATGCAATCTAATTTACTTGTTGGAAACTGTGTGTTGTATATTTCAGCTTGAAGGATTTATCTCATTGCTTTAATTTATGTTGTGTGAATTCTGTAGCATGCGAAATATTCCAGAAATAAATTGTGCAGTCTGCTTTGTCCTAATCCATGAATACCAAATACCGAGAGTAAGCATTTATCTAGTGTATGTGAAGTTCTATCACTTGGCATCCATACAGTGGTATCAGGTTGGGGATTACTGTTTGTTTTAAGTACCCACTACAGCCAGCGCATATTTTAAAGTGTTGCGAACGCAATTCGCAATCCCGCGTACCGAGATTGAATTACAGCTGCGGGAGATTTGAAAGCAGACCCACTTGCGATGGTATTTTCATACAATGGTGTGTGTTCCGGTCGCTCAGGAAGCAATGGCAAACTGCTGAACGTAACATTGCCAAGAAATCATAAACAGTTAAGAAATAATGGGGCTAACCGCGATATCCTGTAAAGGATATGCAACTAACTTTAACTACCGGTTCCTGAATTAATGACTGACGTTACGTCCTTTCTTTTCATCAGGAGACAAAAGTCACCAAACGTCTTACTTGTTGATTACCCAGAAGTCGGAAGTCATGAGGTGACGTCAGTTTTCCATGCAGTATACCACCAGAATCTGAGGAACGTCATCGCCCATTTACCTAGAAAATGTCAGGTAGGCGTTGTTTCTCCATAGTTAAGATATAGCAGGGAATCTCATCTCATCTCATCAATGATTGAGGGAAACGGGGGGGAAGAGGCAGGGAAAGATAATTCTCAAGTGATAACACGAAATAATGGATAAGATGCAATATTTCTACATGTACATGTGTTGTTGAGGACAGAGACTAGTGGGAACTCTCATTGTTGAAGCTTCATTCATGGCTATAACATAAAATCTACTATGAGAATTGTCGTGGAAGTTGACACACCGACATTCGGCTGGCTGGATGACAAACAGCACCCAGATTCCGTGATTGTAACAGACTCGCAAAGTATGGTGAGAAAGGTGAAGACAGGCATGCTTCAGGCAGAGTGGCAGGCTTCCATTCAACAATAAACAATAGAGATCATCTGTTGGATTTGTTCCTCAAGACATGCTGAATTTGTGGGAAACGAACCGGCGGACAGGTTGGCTGGATCTGCACCGCTGGGGGAGTAATAGTGCGTACGTGGCAGACATGGTTTGTGTCCTCTGGTGTCCTCTGGTCTCGACTTCTTTCTTCTCCTACTGTGAGCGCCAGGCAATACTACGTGTGTTTATTTATGTAGAGTTCTCTTGGGATCGTGTTTACAGTGGAGAAAAGAAGGTAGATCGTCACCGCCTTGAGTGAATGGTGCTGCCATAGGAACTAGCCGACATTCAGGACTCGGAGGAAAGGTCAGATGGACGTACAACAGACTGCTGCTGGTACCATTAGTACTGTTACTCTTCGCTGGCTGTTGCAGATGATAATGGAGCGCGTATAGAAATATCTCAAGTGCTGTGATATCAGTTCTTGACTCAACTCAACTCTGTTATGACTAGGGCTATCAACCGCCCTCATTTCCCCCCAAAAACTTGTCCTTAGTTTTCACATGTCACGAATTGTCGGTTAGAAATTTGTAAAATTCCATCTTTTCCATCTTTTGATTCGTAGCATTTGAAAATGTCCTCATAATTATGATTGCTTACATATGCATAGCGTGCAATCATCATCATCATCGCCATCATGTGCCATGCCGATAAGCCGCGCTGGCCTTGGAGATTCTTGCATTCACTTCGTCATCAATTTGGCATTTGTGACTGCACCCTTGCGTAATGATGCACACCACGAATTTCGGTCTCTGGCTGCAGTCTCCCAGGTGTCATGATGAATTCCAAAAGCATTCAGTGAGTTTTCAGTGTCTTATAAGCGTTTCCTCTGGCCGCCTTTGGGAGCGTTTATCACAGCGCAACACACAGTAAAAAAACATTGTTTAGGGAGCCAGTGATCTGGCATGCGAGTTAAGTGACCAGCCCAGCGAATCTGATTCTTCATTAGTAGAGTGTGGATAATGGGCATGGACGCTCTTTCTAGGACTTCAGTGTCTGGGATCTTGTCTTGCCATTTAATCTTCACTAGCTTCCTCAGGCAGACTGTGTGGAAGTGGTTTAATTTCCTAACGTGTCGCTGATAAACAGTCCAGGTTTCACAAGCATATAGCACTGTGGATATTACAACTGCTTTGTAGACTTTCAGCTTTGTTTGCAGGCTTATTCCAGTTCTGTCCCATACATTCTTGTACAGTCTGCCAAAGGTCGCACTGGCCTTGGAGATTCTTGCATTCACTTCGTCATCAATTTGGCAGCTTGTGACAGTGCTGCCAAGATAGGTGAATTTGTCCACAACACTTAGTCTATGACCATTCACTTTGATATTCGGCACAGTGTGATTATTCCTTGGAGCTGGCTGGTACATAACTACAGTCTTCTCCAAGTTGATATTGAGCCCAAAGTTGGCACATGCATGTGAGAAAGCTGAAACATTGTGTTGCATGTCTGCCTCTGAGTTAGCATATAGAGCGCAATCATCAGCAAACAGGAGCTCTCTGACGGTGTCGCTGTTAATTTTTGTTATAGGTCTCAGCCTTCTGAGATTGAATAACTTTCCATCCATGCGGTAGTTGATGTCTATTCCAATGTCGCTGTTCTCGAAGGCATTTGTCAACATAGCTGAAAACATGAGGCTGAACAGTGTTGGTGCCAGGACACATCCTTGCTTCACCCCATTGGTGACAGGAAAGGGCTCAGACAGTTCACCATTTTCCTGTACTCTTGCCTGCATACCATCATGAAATAGCCGCACTATTTGGACAAACTTTCGTGGACAGCCATATTTTGCCATAATCTTCCACAGACCATCTCTGCTGACTGTATCAAAAGCCTTGGTAAGGTCAGTGACAGTGGAGAAATTCCGCAGTTATGTTCTTGACATTTCTCTTGCCATTTCGCCTTGCAGCGAAAATCATGTCAAAAGTTCCTCGTTCTTTTCTGAAGCCACAATGGCTCTCAGGTAGAAGACCTTGATTGAGACGGGCCGTGAGGTGATTGAGAAGAATTCTGGCGATTATCTTCCCTGCAATTGAAAGCAAGGAGATGCCTCGGTGGTTGTCACAGGATTGGCTGTTTCCTTTACGTTTGTACAGGTGGACTATTGACGCGTCCTTACAATCTTGTGGCATGGTCTCCTTCACCCATATGTTTACTGCTGCTGCTGCTGCTACCACTACAACCATTATTCCTCCTGCTGCTACTACTACTACTACTGCTGCTGCTACTACTACTACTACTACTACTACTACTACTACTACAACTACTACTGCTACTACTACTACTACTACTACTACTACTACTACTACTGCTGCTGCTGCTACTACTACTACTACTACTACTACTGCTACTACTACTACTACTACTACTGCTACTACTACTACTACTACTACTACTACTACTGCTGCTGCTACTACTACTGCTACTACTACTACTGCTACTGCTACTACTACTGCTACTGCTACTGCTACTACTACTGCTACTACTACTACTACTACTACTACTACTACTGCTGCTGCTGCTGCTGCTGCTGCTGCTACTACTACTACTACTACTACTACTACTACTGCTACTACTGCTACTACTACTACTACTACTACTACTACTACTACTACTACTACTACTACTACTACTTCTACTACTACTACGACTACTACTACTACTACTACTACTACTACTACTACTACTACTACTACTACTACTACTACTTCTACTATTACTACTACTACTACTGCGTCGCTTTGCGCACCACATGGTGAAACAGCTGATAGCTGTGGAAATGTGATTTCTGAGGAAAATGCAGAGAATACCATGGACAGACAGAAAAACCAATGAACAAGTACTTCAAGAAACAAATGAAGATCGTAAACTGATTAGAGACATTTGACGTAGCCAGTCAAAATCGAAGGGAAGAGACCAAGGGGAAGACCGAGAAGTAAATACCTGAATGGCTCTCCCACGTGGCATGGTCGAGATAGGAACACAGAGCTGATCCACGACTCCTGTGATCGAGTGACATGGCAGTACATGACCGCCCACGATTATCGGCATGGCACATAATGGATGGATGGTGCGATAAGATCATGTTTGTTTTTTTAATTGTGAAAAGCCACTGTATATGTAACCTATCAGACTAGGGCAACTCTTTGAAGTAAGTGTTGTGTGACATTTGCCTGTGACATGTGACCTAGAGTGTGCATTTATTGAAGCATAAGGCCTGTAGTATTCTATAGTTCAGAATTTAAGTTGACAATAGACCAGACCACAGGTGGCTAATTTCACCGTAATGTTTGGTCTAGTTCAAGGGTCACCAAACTACGGCCCGCAGGCCGGATCCGGCCCGCTATGTCATTTCATCCGGCCCGCCGTCGGTACTCGAACTTGCTTGATATAACTATGAAACACGAGACGTTGTGATACAATTTAAATGTAAATATTATGTTTAGAATAATAGGAGATCTTCACACGTGCGGAGACCTCCTGGCTGCACAAGGTTGTTTATTTAGGTGGCCCTATTAATAAATTTTGCGAACCTTATTATGAGATATATTCTATTACCAAATGAAGCCGCCTGCCGCGACTCTACAAGAGTATGGAGTAGCATATCCCTTGATAACCTGGTAAAAATGTATAGGATGCTGGGATGTTGTGTTGGCATGCCTATAACAGTCCAGTAAAGCCATGTTCCCGCCTCTGTGGCCTTGGGAACAACTTAGGCCGAAGAGATGCTGATGTCTAATTTTCAGCAGAGGATTTGAACTTAAACCCCTGAGCCGCTACCAAGTAGATGGGCGAACATGCCCCAGGCACGACCGAGCGTAGCCACTGTTTTTCCAGACCGCAGTTGAGAGGGTAGACAGGCCCTGTGAAGATCCAAAAGATCCAAGAAGATCTTGATTGTGGATTGAAGATTATCTGCTGTGGGGTGAGTTTTGAACGAACCTTCATAGTTTAAATAGGAATATAGGAAAATAATAGCTATGTCTGTGCCTGAGAACAATAATGGAGGAATATATGCCTGGGAAGAGAGGAAGAGGAAGGCCAAAGAGAAGATGGGTGCACGATGTGGCGGATGATTTCCAGATGGATGTATCTGAAGCGGGAAATCTTGCTTATGATCGAGAGGTTTTCCGGAAGGTTGTTAGGGGAGCGAGGTTCTGCAAAGGACATGCTACTAAATGAATGACCATTGTTCCATCTTGTTGTCTGATAATTTCTGGTGTTGTGTATCAGACTACAGTTACAGTGTTGGATGCTTATCCTTGCTGTGATGAGGATCACTGGTACTGTGTTGGATGACTACCCATGCTGTGATGGAAGATCACTGGTACTGTGAAGGATGATCATGTGTATGTTTATTCATGGGGATGCCTAGTTTGTCGTTGCGTCTAATCATGAATTTATATATTAGGGCATTGGCATTATTAATCAGATGTTGTTGTATCTTTATAATTACATTATTCTGATTCCCTGTACACTGATCTGAATTTCTTCTGATATCTCTAAATCGTTGTTTTTTTCTTGTTAGCCGTAGAGATAGAATGAGATTCTCTTTGTCTTCTTATTCCTCTCTTCTTCTACGGCCCATGAGCAGTCGGCGTTGTGCTATTATCTCTATCATCTCTGTGCGGTTAAACAAAGGTACCTATAAACTATATGTGTACCTTTGATGAGCTGTAGCTTCACCAGTGACCCCTAGTCCTCTGCTTTTCTTGTGTTTCAATAGGATTTTAGTTATGTTTCTGTCAACGTGTTAGGTAGGACATAGATAGGACAGGAGACAGAATAGGGGTAAGGACAGATAGGACGTAGATAAGGACCTCTACAAGGGAGTAGATAGAATAGAGACAGACTGCAAGGGATAACTTAGAACAGTTATAAGACAGAACTGAGATGAGGACACGGACGTGTCATATCTAGGACACCAGCGGGATCAACCCTGAGGATAGGAGGGGGGGGGGGAAACGCTAGTTCACGGGACAACACCCGTAACGGAGTTAGCAGTAGGACAACCCAAGGTTGACACGGACAGGACTACTGTACGACGTGACGAGTGGGACAGCACGAGGTTTTGCTGACCGCACGGAGTTTAGAACGAAAAGGGCAGCGAGTGGACTGAGGTTACTCAGACAGGACCCGACAGTCTTCCAGACAGGACGTGTGATTGTTTTCCGAAGCCAATGTGTAGTTTACGAGGGTGCATGTTCTAGATCGCGAGTGTGAGATTGTATTTGAGTATGTACGGGTTGTTGTGAGGAAAGGCGACATGTATATTTAAGCAGGCAATTACCGCCTGATCTTGTGTATGTAAATATAGCAGGTTCGCCTGAAATAAATAGATAATGTCCATTCACACATGAAGTTTCGTTGAGGTGTGAATGAAGTGGCGAGAGTGCCTGGATGCAATTTGAGTTGTTGACAGGCAGCCCAACATGGTTTCAAAAGTTCGAATGAAGTCACAATCTACAAGAATGTGTGCCAACATGGTATCAGAAGTTCGAACGAATTCACAGCTTGCATGAATGACCAAACAAGAATGTTTAAATATAATTATGATGAATGTTTCAGATCAGAGAGTAAGAGCGAAATAGCAAGTTGCGCTTGAGTGTATAGTTCGCATAACTGAAAGAAAGATTGCGAGTGTGAGCACAGTGTTAAAACGCATGAAATTGTGATCACGATATTATGTAAATTATGTGCACAGATACGTTTCAGTTGATGCCCAAGCCAGTGAAGACTACACGACACAGACAATACGACGACAGACACGACGACAGTCACATGTAACAAGATTTCGTATTTCAGGTTCCTGTTGGAAGACATAACTTGACAGACAAACTGTACACTGTATTATCAATATCTTCGTTGAGTATTAATTGTTCTTGCTCTACACACGAGAGAGCAGATTGAAAGTGTTCCTAACATCCCGTGTGTGTGACAGGGAAGGTCCAGTAGATAACTCCGAAGAGCTGCATGAAAAGCTGAAAGTGTCAAAAGCAGCAGATGAGTACCCTATCTTTTTGACTTTGTACATTAAGGCAGTATCTTTTTTTGGGGGGGGGGGGGATTTTCTGAATGCTGTAAATTACCTACTGTATTATTGTCAAATATTATAAATTGTCAACTGTAGTATCATTTAACAGTGTAACAGTTACTCGTGTGTAAGATAACTGTTAACAATGTCAACATTACAGGAATGTATAGAAGCTGGAAAAGATCTAGGGTTTAGTGGAGACAAATTAGAACAGTGGGCAAGGAAAGATTACAAGGAATATACAGATAGTAAAGCAGCTGCAGAGAAAGAGGAAAGGGTACAGGAACGAGCTCACAAAAAAGAGCTAGCAGAGTTGGCGGAAGCTAACAAGTTAAAACAACTAGAATTAGCGGAAGCGACTAAACTTAAGCAGCTAGAAATTGAGGCACAGACCCAGTTAAAAATGAAGGAACTGGAGGTAGAGTCCCATGTGCATATTGCAACGACTAAGTTGAAAAGTAAAGAAGAGGAAAATAAGTATAGCAAATACAAAGGGATAGTGAAACCCTTCTGCCAAGGCGATTCAATTTCTGCCTGGACCGAAAATGTAGAGTTTCAGTGAAAGTTCCAAGAAATACCAAGGGAACACTGGGCCATGATATACATGAAGAACTTGTCAGGGGAGCTCTTAAAGGTAATAGAGTCTATTCCCCAAGAACTAAGGAATGATTATGATTATATTCACCATCGTATTATGCAGCATTTTCTTTTAGATGCCCCAGGGTATCAAGTTCAGTTTTCAAAATTGAAAAATAAAAGCAATGAAACCTTCATTGACTACGTCTCTCACGTCCAAGACGTATACAATAAGTGGCTGAACGCTGCAAAAATCAATACAAACTACGAAAAACTTAGGGATTTAATGATTATGGACAAAATTATTTCAACCATCCCAAGTCCTTCTGCCAAATTCTTACAGCAAGCTGATGTAGATTCTTTAGAGCAGTTAGAGAAAAGGGGGTCAGCTTATTTTCTTCTAACAGGGACATATTTAAAGCTAACATCGAAGAGAGTGAGATAGTGGCAGCTGCCAACAGTAAACCCCAAAAACCATTCAAAATTAGGGAGAAGCAAAAACCCAATCTACCACAGTGTCCATACTGTGGATTTTCTCACCCTCTGTTCGGAATGTGTGATCGTAACCCGAATTATCCGTCTCATCTAGAGACGATGATAAAGAAACAGCAGAATAAGAGAGAAACCTACAGACGTGCTGTCAAATGTTTGTTTGTTTTTTTGCCATTCTTACGGGCACTATAGTTCACGTTGTAAGAGACGACAGAGATTGAGAGCAGTAAATGCTGTGCTTATTGACTCATCGAGTGAAAGTGAAAGTGCGCAAGGAGAAATGCGAGTGAGTGAAGAAAATGTGGTAGCAGCTATTGATGTACTTAATTACGATAGATGTGCAACTTGTCATCAGTTTCATAAAGACGGAGTACTAAAATGCGGGCACACCGTGGCGTGTTCAAGTGAAAACGCAAACGCAGCAGTTTCCTCCAAAGGCAAACTAGAATTCCACGATGGAATGGTGAATGATAAGCCTTGTCAACTCTTGATCGATAGCGGCAGTACCTTGATCGGTCTAAGAAAGGAACTGTAAGCCAGAAGACTACACAGGCGAGTTCGTGAATTGCCGAACTTTTTCGGGCAATATAGAAAAGTACCCACTCGCAACAGCTCGTATAAATACTCCTTTCTTATCCGGCACATTTACGTGCGCAATCTTGCATAACCCGTGTACGGATCTAATAATCGGGTGTCTGCCAGAAGTGAAGTAATGTACCACTAACGAAATAGAAGCCTGGAGAGAAACCTATTCCAATAAGGCTAACGCTGTAACTAGGTCTGAAACAAACAGATAACAAGACGACCTACAGAAAGAAATGCTCCATCTCATTTCACCTTGTCGTACAGTAGACAAAACCACCACGGAAGAGTTTATAAAGGCTCAACGCGCCGAGCCAACAGTGTCTCCCTACTTTAAATTTGTAGGCGAAAAAACCTTACATCTTGAACCTGAACAAGAGGTTTTATTACTTTTACCTGATAAGAGTGACTTATAATTAACATCATGGCACGGGCCATTCAAAGTAGTGAAAAATGTATCTAATGTTGACTATGAAATATCACTGAACAACAAACTCAAGATATTCCATATCAACATGCTCAAACCATACTACTCTAGACAAGAACTACAGACAGAAGACGAACACAGTGCAACCACAACAAGCAACCAAACAGAAGACGAACACAGTGCAACCACAGCAACCGACCAAATAGAATACGAACACGGTGCCACCACAATAATCAACCAGACAGAGGACGATGACATTGAACTACCAGTACCGACAGTTGACACTACAACGACGATTAACAGCATACATCTAGGACCGAAAATGACAGACGAACAAAACCAATAGACAATAGCATTACTGACAGAATACAAACAAATTTTTTCAGACATTCCAGGTAGAACAGATAGGATACAACACTCCATCATTCTCTCTGACTATACTCCGATTGAATGTCGACCATATTCCATCCCTCTGAACTATAGGCATAATCTTGACAAGGAAATTCTTAGTCTTGAATTTTCTGGGATAATTCAGAAATCCCAATCAGAATATTCCTTTCCAATCGTCTTAGTGAAAAAGAAGGATTCTACTATCAGACTCTGCGTCGACTACAGAAAACTTAATTCAGTAACCAAGACAGACGCAGAACCTATCCCTTCTTGTGACGATCTGATCTTAAACATGTCAACTTCCACCATCTTTTCAAAACTTGACCTAACCAAAGGATACTGGCAAATTCCTATGCATAAAGATTCCATCCATCTTACTGCCTTTAGGTCTGTACGAGTGGCGTTTTATTCCTTTCGGCCTTCGCAATGCGCCTGCGACTTTTGTCCGTCTTACCATGGATCTCTTGCATGGAGTAACAAACACCCAAACTTATATAGACGACATTTGTGTACATACAACAGACTGGACTACACACATACAAACCTTAAGACGGGTCTTCGAAAGAATTAAGTTGTTTGGACTTACAGTCAAACCAACCAGAGTGGAGTTGGCACTGGAGGAGATAGATTTCTTAGGCCATACTATATCAAAGGGCCACTTGAAAAGTGACAACAAAATTGTAACCAAAATTTTGTATCTCACTATGCCGACAACCAAGAAGCAAGTGAGAAGTTTACTTGGTTTAGTTAATTACTACAACAAATTTATTCCAAATTTGGCTCAGATTACTAGTGTATTTTCTGATTTATTGAAACTGAATTAAAAAATAAATGTACAAGATGCTACTTTAATTAGTGCAATGTCAAAACTGAAATATCATTTCAGCAATATCCCTATTTTGAAATTACCTAACCCAGAATTACAATATATTCTCAGGTTTGACGCGAACACTACTACCATTTCTGGCGTGCTCCTTCAGGAGTATGATGGAATCCTTCATCCAGTATTGTATTAAGTCGCAAGCTCACCCCAAAAGAATCCAAATACGATGTTTCTCAGTTGGAAGCACTAGCGATTGTATATTGTGTGAGTAAATTACATAGATTTCTGGCAGGAACACACTTTTTCGTACAAACTGACAATTCCCCGTTGTTAGCTATGGAAACAGGGGTCCCAAAGAATAAGAGGATTTACCGTTGGTCCCTGATACTGCAGAACTATTCTTTTTCTGTAAGACACATTAAGGGAAGCAACAATACGTTAGCAGACTTGCTAACCAGACTGTCAAGGTCTTGCGTAAGGCAAGTACTGAAGCTCGTTTGCTGACAAGTGAGAAACTAATTACTGTCACTAAATAACTATAATAATAACACTAAATAACAATTCAAACACTATATTCACGCAACGCACACTTTACAATCAATGCATACATCACGCAATCATAATTCATAATGTCATCATATAATCAATACAAACAATCAATAGATACATCAATGCAATACACTTACAAGTCAATCACACAGGCGTTCAGTCTCCAACACTCGTACAGGCTAGCTATCGGTTCACGCTAAAACACTCAACCCAATACAGCTCATTCAACCCGTCTGTTCGATACGACGTCCCAAGCCTGTCTGCCGAGCCGTTCAGCATTCTCGTCAGTCTGGGTAGAGTCCCCCTGCGTGAGGCACTAGTTTCACGCTGTGTTCCGACTGACCAGCAACGGGCTTAGCGTTGCTCAGAGTTGAGCCTGGCTGGACTTCGCTGACGCCGTCGAAGACGCTGCGTTGTACCTAGTGTGTTTAACATCGATCAGAGTGGAGACCGGTTGCATTTGTCTGGCGTTGGTACAGACGACGCGTTGCAACCATGGGTGAGAATCTGACATTCTCCCGCCTTCCTTTTCATGAAAGGGGATCCTTTCATGTACTTTATATAGTGTTTATTTATCTTGTCAGAATCGAACCTTATCATTCATCTGACGTAACTCTTTGGTTTAAAATGTATAGGTAATTGCAAGCTATATCTACACAATCGACAATGTTGAACTATCAAGTACACTCGTCAAGTACAATCACTTCGATGGATATTACCTTGGCTGAAATGTGACACAGCCAGTCCGGTAGGTTACGGCAAACACGCCCTTACCTCTCAACCAATATAACAAAAATTCAAAAACATCAGGTCAGACTGCGAGTATCTACCTGTAAGATTACTCCAACATTAGACTTCCAACCTCATTTAGTCGGAAAGTCCAATGAAGGTCTACAGCTTTGACAATTCTCTCCATACACAACTGACGTCATCTTGACGTGTTACCCATCAGGCAACATGATGATGGTTTCAATACATGTTTACATATTACCAACAATTTTTAGTTATGTCCCTTGGTTGTAATACAAAGGTTAGGGACTATAATTTTACCTTGCTTTCAACAAAATAAATTACAATTATAAATTCATTTCTTAGTGTCATAATTTGATACTTACTGACAAAAGTGAACACAATGTCACTATTGTGACCAAGTTAATCAACTTCCGATGCTGAGATTACATCTAACAAAAATCCTCACATACAATTCCGTATATGGAAATATTACACACACAAAGTTTATTACAATCGTCAAAGCTTTGTGAGACTTTTAGTATCGTCTGCTAACTTTCTAATTAATATGCAAAAATACCGGAAGTTTATAGCTGGTGTGTTGCCAAAGTGTGTTAGGTTGATCGTAACACTAAGCTCTTCCGTTTTGGATGGATTTTGAATACGCGGAGTAACCAATTCTTGAAAACAGCTGTTGGATAATTTCTTCCATGTGGCTTGCAGTGTTCTTCTAGGATTCGGTTGTCACAGTCTCTTTCACGCTGATTATAATGCGGTGGACATTCTGCGGTGTAGGTACTCAGGATTACTTGAAGAAGTTCGAGTTCAGTAAGTGTTTGGATCCTGTAGTACTGTCCTGTGACACTCGTATTACATGTTTAATACATATTTAAAACAATATACACATTCTATCACATCCATCCATCATGTGCCATGCCGGTAAGCGTGGGCGGTCATGTTCTGCCATCTCACTCGATCACCAGAGTCGTGGATCAGCTCCGTGTTTCTGTCTCGACCATGCCACAAGGCCAAGCCATCCAGGTACTTGCTTCTAGGTCTTCCTCTTGGTCTGTTCCCCTCGATCTTAGCAGTCGTCACCACGTTCTCCAATCCATTTCTTCTCATAACATGCCCAAAAAATTTTGACTGTCTACGTCTAATTTCTCTAATCACATTTCTTCTATCACATATCTCACACATATTCGACACACACACATTCTCATAATAATAATGATATATGCAATGTATTTACACTGGGAGATTAACTCAGCCCTATCACATCGTTCTTCACAGCGTTACTGACACAATTTCAAAATTGGCTGTGGTGTTGAGCACTATTACTTTGCAGTTTGCACAATATCTGCAGTGTGCTCAGGTGCTAACTGGCTACTGGGTAAGTCGTATGGGCATCTAGATAGAAGGTCGGCCAATGAATTTTGTGAGCCACTTATGTGTCTTACTTCAAAGCTAAAATCCTGCAGAAGAATTGACCATGTTGCCACTTTGTGATTACTTGGCGTACCCCTGGTGATAATGGTCAATGGGCTATTGTCTGTTTCTACAATGAAATGTTTCCCTAAAAGAAATCGGGAAAGTTTACGTACCGAAAACACAAGAGCGAGTGCTTCAAGTTCCGGCGTGCTGTAATTTCGTTCTCTGTCTTTCAACTTACGGCTGACGTAGTAGACAGGGTGTAGAATTTGATCGTGGTCTTGGAGAAGTTCACCTCCGATCGCTACGGAGGTCGCATCACATCTTAACCTGAAAGTATTGTTAAGATCAGTCAATTTGAGAATCGGTTTCTTTGAAAAAATAAGATAATACTTTGGGAAACGCAGGTCTTAAGCATTTGCTGTTCACAATAACATTTGGATGGTTCTTTGTTAGTAAATTGGTAAAACATTCGGTCAACTCAGCAAAATGTGGAATAAATTGTCTATAATAATTTAAGAGACCTAAGACACTTCGCAACTCTTTCTTAGTTGTCGGAAGTGACAATTTTAGAATCCTGGTCATGATGTTATCGTCAGTCGAGATAAAACCATTTGAGATCTTGTAGCCCAAAAATGAAATTTCTTGAAAGGCTATCTCGACTTTCGATGGTTTAACTGTCAGTCCGTGTTGCCTGATCCTGTCGAATGTCTGTCGTAATGTCGTTCTGTCGTCTTTTCACAGCAATCAACAACTCACTTTCCAACCTTTCCAAACTTTCCGCTTACACTACCACTCACTCCTATTTTAAAACAACTGATTTAAGCTACGTTCGTACTTCTTTTCTTACTCAATGACGGTTCAAGGACATAGACGCCATGTTTGTACTTTGCACTTATTTCCTATAATTTCACTTATACCGTTCAAATCCACTGAAGACGAAGACCCCACGTTCGCACTTATTTAACACACCCGGTTCAAATTCCCTAAGGACGTAGACCCCACGTTCGCACTTATCAGGGTCTTGCGTAAGGCAAGTACTGAAGCTCGTTTGCTGACAAGTGAGAAACTAATTACTGTCACTAAATAACTATAATAATAACACTAAATAACAATTCAAACACTTTATTCACGCAACGCACACTTTACAATCAATGCATACATCGCGCAACCATAATTCATAATGTCATCATATAATCAATACAGGCAATCAATAGATACATCAATGCAATACACTTACAAGCCAATCTCACAGGCGTTCAGTCTCCAACACTCGTACAGGCTAGCTATCGGTTCACGCTCAAACACTCAATCCAATACAGCTCATTCAACCCGTCTGTCCGATACGACGTCCCAAGCCTGTCTGCCGAGCCGTTCAGCCTTCTCGTCAGTCGGAGTAGAGTCCCCCTGCGTGAGGCACTAGTTTCACGCTGTGTTCCGACTGACCAGCAACGGGCTTAGCGTTGCTCAGAGTTGAGTCCTGGCTGGACTTCGCTGGCGCCGTCGAAGATGCTGCGTTGTACCTAGTGTGTTTAACATCGCTCAGAGTGGAGCCCGGTTGCATTTGTCTGGCGTTGGTACAGACGACGCGTTGCAACCATGGGTGAGAACCTGACACAGACCCTCAGACTTTGAAGTGTGTCAGAAGAACAACGACGTTACATCGTCACCAGCATCTGCAGTTACAACAGATTAGCTATTGTATATAGAACTGTGATAGTAATATTAAGACAGAAGGACGACGTTACATCGTCACGGGCATCTGCAGAAACTATAGACTATCCATGGTATATAGAACTGTGTTAATAAGAGTAAGAAAGAAGGGCGACATTATATCGTCACCGACATCTGCAGCTACGATAGAAATTAACCAGTGTATATAGACTGTGATAACAAGTTAGCACAGAGGAGGACGCGACATCATCACCTTCACCTGGAGCTACGACCAAGTTAGTTAGATATTGTGTTAATATAATATGTATTAATGGATAATGCATAACATGATTTTTAATTCAGGTGCATGAATAAATAAATTTTCTTTACGTTTAAAATACACGTAAAGAAATGTGACAGTAATCGGAATTAAATTAGTTTAGTGTTAGTTAAAGTCAGTTAGTATACATAAATATAGACAATAGTTAAACCAGTAACACCGGTACACTAGTATAAATAAATCATACAGGTCTCTTAGGAGACTACTGTCTTAAAAGTTAATGATAGTCGTTAGCTTAATGTAGTTATAATTTAGATTTGTTGGCAAGTAAATATATTTAGTATTTATTAGGCTCATTTACAACATTTTACTTAAAGGAGCCAACACATTTCTCCTAAATTTTGTTTAGTTAGATAAATTACCTTTCCTTTGTTAGTAACACCCATTAGAACACATTATAGAAAACAAGTTAGAAAGAATAGTTTGTTCCTTAGCATTGCCTTACGCAATCCAACAACAGTGTAAATACTTTAGTTCAACATAAAAATACTATTAAAAGGTACTACTATCGGCTCGATAATTGTTTAAAACGAGCCCATTTTTATTTTAATCAGACAAAAAATATTTTTAAACTTGCAAACTTTGAGTCTGTGAACAAAAGATGAGTTAGAGGAAGCGTGAAAGGATTAAATATATTATGAATGTTCAATGGTGCATTTTTTTCGCGCAATTGAGTTTTTATGAATTGTCTTCGTCTTCTGTGTAACACATGTGAGCGTGTAGTTTTATATGTGTTACAGCCACTATTGCATTACAACGATAGGAATGTTTTCTAGCGTCTCAGTTCGGGCATGCATCTCACAAATCAAGCATACGCATTTATTTGTGACTTGCACAAAACTACCTGCGACACTTGAAAGCATTGAACACATGAATTATTAACATACACATATGTTTCTAATTTAAACATACATAAAGTATACATTAACACGCATACAAACAGGAATACAAACAGATAAAAATGCAAACAGCAGGATTTCCTAAGGGACAGTACACATGCAAAGGGGACACTATAAACTTTTAAAAATGTTGAGAACACGGTTGAGAAATTATCCGCAAGCGATAGTCAGATAGGTGAACATCAGCAAACACACAACTTGTTAGAGATGTTGAGATACATTGCATTGGAGTCATGAATTTTGTATTCATGAATTGTTTCCATAACAGGAACAATCTGTTCGGGATATCCGTTTTCGGTAATTAGAGAGGCAGTGTGTTTTTTTGTTATTTTTGTTGTTTTTTTTTGAAAAAACAAACTGGCCTTGGGTCGATACAGCTTCCAAGAGTGTAATGTGGAAGAGTAGTGACTCTTATCAACAGTACAGGTGTGGGACACTGATTATAAATCAGTGGGTAGATATATCAACTGGGTAGCAGACTGGTATAAGTTAGAAGTGGTACCTAAGGACATGAGTAGTGAACCCCTACAAACACTTTGACACATTAGACCCAGCTAATTTTTACATGCTTCGACGACCTTGCGTCACACCTACTAGTTGAAATTTGGTGACGCAATACTGGGGAGCCACGGGAGTATGTCAACGTGTTAGGTAGGACATAGATAGGACAGGAGACAGAATAGGGGTAAGGACAGATAGGACGTAGATAAGGACCTCTACAAGGGAGTAGATAGAATAGAGACAGACTGCAAGGGATAACTTAGAACAAGTTATAAGACAGGACATAGATAAGGACACGGACGTATCATATCCAGGACACCAGCGGGATCAACCCCGAGGATAGGGGGGGACGCTCGTTCACGGGACAATACCCGTAAACAGAGTTAGCAGAAGGACAAAGTTGACACGGACAGGACTACTGTACGACGTGACGAGTGGGACAGCACGAGGTTTTGCTGACCGCACGGAGTTTAGAATGACAAGGGCAGCGAGTGGACTGAGGTTACTCAGACAGGACCCGACAGTCTTCCAGACAGGACGTGTGTTTGTTTCCGAGAGCCAATGTGTAGTTTACGAGGAGCGCATGTTATAGATCGCGAGTGTGAGATTGTATTTGAGTATGTACGGGTTGTTGTGAGGAAAGGCGACATGTATATTTAGGCAGGCAATTACCGCCTGATCTTGTGTATGTAAATATAGCAGGTTCGCCTGAAATAAAATAGATAATGTCCATTCACACATGAAGTTTCGTTGAGGTGTGAATGAAGTGGCGAGAGTGCCTGGATGCAATTTGAGTTGTCTTTTTCATTTTCAGATCCCGTGTACTTTACCGTTAATTATGGCTAGTAGGAAAAGAAAAGTGGATACCGAGTGAGGAGTAAAGTACTTCTTTGTGGAAACAAAGGACCAGAAAACCAGCTGCGTAATATGCAGCGAATGTGTTGCCGTTTTGAAAGAGTACAATCTTCAGCGTCACTACGAAACAAACCATCCATCAACATATTAAAAGTTTTCTGGAAAATTACGCTCTGGGAAATATGAGACCATTAAACGTGGTTTTAAAACGCAAATGAAATCTCTTGAAGAGAAAATTTGCTGAAAATGAATGTCACACGTACAAGTTACAAAACAGTGCATACGATGGCAGAACGAGGAAAATCGTTTACTGATGGCAACGTCATTAAAGAGTGTGTGTGATCGAAGCAGCAAATGACTTGTGTCCTGAGAAAGCCAATTTGTTTGGAACTATCAGCCTTTCGGCAAGTTCAGTTGTGCGGAGAACATAAGAACTTGGAAAGAAAATAGTGCTACAGATACTCGAGAAAGCTAGGAACTTGTTGTAGTATTCTCTGTCGCTGGATGAATCTATTGATCTCTCGAATACGTTACAACTTCTCGTGTTCATTTGTGGTGTCAATTTGGATTTTCAGATAACGGAAGAGTTGTCGTCCGTTTGCAGCATGCATGGAACAACAACTGGGAAAGTCATTTTCGTGGAAGTGCAAACAGTTTTCCAAGACTATAACCTTCGGTGGAATCAGTTTCGAGGTGTTACAGTTGATGAGGGGAAAAAAACATAACTGTAGTGAGGAAGGGTCTGTTGGGGCAGATCAGGACTCATTTGGAAGATTGGGAAATTCCGGGTGCTCTGTTCATACACTGCATCGTACATCAGCAAGTACTCTGTGGGAAAGATTTAGATATTTCTTGTGTACTGAAACCAGTAGTTTCTGCTGTGAACTTCATTCGGGAACATGCATTCATTCACCATCAGTTCTAGGATTTTCATGAAGAAATTGATTCTGAATTCTATGACTTGCCTTATCACATACCAGTCAGGTGGCTCAGCTGCGGTAAAGTTCTGCTTCGTTTTTACAAGCTCCGAAACGAAATAGATGTTTTCCTCACTGAATAAGATAAAGCTGATTCACAGCTGTCAGATCCTACCTGGCTGTCAAAGTTGTCAATTTTGGTCGATATGAATGAACTGAACTTGAAATTTCAGGGAAAGGATTACCTCGTCTGTGATCTCTACAGAACCATCAAAGGATTTCGAAGAAAGCTGTCATTGTTGGAAGCACAACTGGAAGGAGAATACCTTTCTCATTTTCACTGTTTCAAAGAGTTTGGAGATATTTTCAGATCTTGACAGATTTGAGAGTGACATCCTTCTGTTCCAGAATCCGTTTGATTGTAACTCAATGGTGTGCCAGTTGAATTACACTTGGAGCTCGTTGAGAAGGAATTACCGCTGCTTACCTGATGTTGAGTTTCCGAAACTTAAGAAATTTGCCGCTGGTAAGACATCATTGTTTGGAACAACATATGTCTGTGAGCTAACATTTTCAAAAAATACGTCTGTGAAGTCACCACATCGAATGAGATTGACTGATGAACATTTGAAAGCAATTCTCTTGATTGGATGCAGCAATTCCAAACCAAACATTGATGGTATTTTGAAAGCCACACGTCAGTTTCACAAAACTCACTATCCTCTTTTGCTGCTTAGTTTGTGAGATTCGGATATGTGCACAATATGTCTAACTATCGTTTTTCTAACGTCGCCTTCTTTGATAACTTTGTTTAGTAAATAAATATAAATATGTTGGTTGCCTTTGTTTGTTTGTTTGTTTGTTTGTTTGTTTGTTTGTTTGCACGCCCTTTCCATGATTAACTTAGTTTTTCGTCTTTTTTCCCAGAGCTTTCGTTCTAGCTTAAAATTATTGTTAAACTTAGTTGCATATCCTTTACAGGACGTTTTCAGTCAACACCAGCATTGTTTGCTGTTGTTGATGTCTTGGCAAGTTTATGTTCAGTAGTTTACCATTGCTTTTCGAACGACCGGCACACATAACATAGCATAAAAACCAGCGCAACGTTGTCTGCTGCCAAATCGCTCGCAGCTGTATTTCGGACGTGGGTATACGTTATTACGAACCGCGTCCGTAAGGCCTTCGCCACGGAGCAGGCGCAAGTATTGTACAGAATGAGTATCCGGCTCGCGCTCGTCATTTTTTCAGTTGTCCGGCCCGCCGTGAAAAAAAGTTTGGTGACCCCTGTTCTAAGGCATTGATCATGTCTATTGTGATGTTATCTGTAGCCGGGGTCTTGCCAGTTTTCATATGGTTAAGAGCATTCTGAACGTCCATCTTCAAAATTGTTGGTCATTCATTATTATTCCGATGATCATATTGTTCTTCTCTTATATCATCATAAAGGTCTTTCACATAATCTGACCACGCATGTAAAATCTGATCGTTTTCTATTATGATTTTGCCATCTTTGGTTTTTAGGCAACCCGTTGATGTGTGTGTTCTTTTGTTAGTTTTATGTTTTGTTTTTTCCCTCGTTTCCATCCTGTTTCAGGATATTGTGGTCAACACCAGCATCTTTCAGCTGTATGTTGAATCCTAGGCTAGATTACGCCCATCAGCACGCCACGACTTTCTGAGCGACCGGCTCCATACTCTCGTCTGGCGCGACTCGAACCCCTTCAAGTTCTCGTGCGCTCACGTTAACCACGAGAGTATTCGGGGTTACGGAGAAAGCTGCTAATTGTTAGTAATGTCATTAATTCTTTTGTGCATTAATTTGGTATTCCGGGTGTTGTGTTGGTGTTCACTTTCCTTGCAATTTTCCTCAAGTCATGTTTCTTTTGCCTCTTTGCATAGCTTCCTAATTTTCCTATGAATCTCTTCATATGTTTCCTTGTTATTTTTGTTATTTCTTCTTACTTCCATGAGTTTTAAGATGTCTTCCGTCATCCATTTCTTGCGTCCTATTATCTTTATTTTTGGGATGGATTTTTCTGCAGCTTGGTTGACTGATTTCTTTAACATTTCCCATTGGTCACTGACGTCTTGAAATAATATTTCCATATCGGACAATGCATCGAATCTGTTTTTTACCTCTACGTTGAATTTAACTATATTTATCTTTTATCTCCTCACTCTTCAGTGCCTGTTGATCAAATTTTTGCGTTTCTATTTGTATATTTGACTTTATTTAAGTTTATATGTAAATTGCCTTAAGATTAATCTATGGTTGCAGTAGCAGTCTGTCGCTTAGTAGAGGGACATAAATCATCTAATATTATTATAAGGGCGGTTACTAGAACTTGAAAAAGAAAATAGTGTACCTAGCTACTAATACCTACTTAACTAACATCAACATCTTTTATTTTTATTTGATAAATAAAATAGTTAATACCGCAGTTCACTTTTTTGCAATCACTGAGAAGAAATCTATTAAAGTTTTTATACAACATTTGTTTAATCTTTTATTTACTTACATTTTATTATCAACTTTTTCAATTTCACGTGTATGTTTAATATCTTAAAACTGTTACTTTTAATGATAAGACTACTTGTCGTTATACTTCCCCTATTGCTGGTAAACATTTTTTTACTGGCCTCTTAAGGCCATCCTACAATTTACAGATAAATTTACTTACATTCAACGGCGAAAGATCCTTGGAAGTCTATGGGCTTTATGTTGATAAATATGTTTAGAGGAAATGCCATTTATGTTTGTAAATTTCATTCAATTTGAACAAATAGTTTTCTCTCTCTCTCTCTCTCTCTCTCTCTCTCTCTCTCTCTCTCTCTCTCTCTCTCTCTCTCTCTCTCTCTCTCTCTCTCTCTCTCTCTCTCTCTCTCCCAAATGCTGGTGCAATTACGTTTGCTTAGAGAATATTTAAAATATCATAATAACATGATAGTAATGCCTTGATGGGGTGCCTCCTTCCCTCCGCTAGCCTATGGGACACCCTTGGGCAAGGTGGAGTACCCGTTTAGCCTCCCGATCAGGGTTACGTGAAGCCATGGGTGCAGGTGGTGGATGAAGTTGAAGAGCAGCCGACAGATAGTTGTAGGTTATGGTCTCCAGCTTCACGACGGAAGGCAGAGGATCTCTTTTTTGGGAGACATTGGCTACGGTCATCGATCAGTATGGTCACTGCTAGGAAGGAAAGCAATGGCAAATTACCTACTTTACAGATGCCAATAATATCATGTACTGCAGTCTTATCGATAATCCGTAGAAACGGCGTAAATGGGTGCTCCATAGGAGTAGCCTCGCCCGGTAGGGGTAGTCATGTGCACCAGGTGACTCCAGACCGTCACCAGGAGACTTAGTGCAAAAGAATATCAACATTGAAAGAAGGAACTTGGAATGTAAGAACTATGAGTTGGGATGGGAAATTTGATAACATTAAGAATGAAATGAGAAGATTAAATATTAACCTGTTAGGTGTACGTGAGACCAGATGGACAGGAATGGGCATTATGACATCTGAGGAATATAGAATAATCTATTCTGATGGAGAGAAACAACAACGAGGAGTAGCAATTATAATAGATACAGAGAGAGCAAAATCGATCAAAGGATATTGGACTGTATCAGACAGAGTGTTACTGGTGAAGTTGAGTGGAAGACCTTTTGATGTCAATGTCATCCAAGTTTATGCACCAACAGCAGACAGTAGTGATGACAGCATCGATGAATTTTATAGTGATTTAGAGAAAGCCTTCAAGAAATGCAAGAATTCTGAAGTAACTATCATAATGGGTGACTTGAATGCCAAAGCTGGAAATCAACAGGACGGATGCATAGTGGGCATGGACTAGGGGAACAGAATGAAAGAGGCTGCAGACTAGTACAGTGGGCAAAAGGGCAAGATTTGATTATTGGAAACACCTGGTTTCAACAGCACCCAAGGAGATTATGGACATAGAGGAGTCCTGATCATAAGATTAGAAATCAGATTGATTGCATCCTCATCAACAGAAGATTTCGAAATGCCTTAAAAGTCGCAAAAACTATACCAAGCGCAAACTGCTACCGCGACCATAGATTAATCTTAAGTAATTTACATATAAAATTAAAGAAAGTCAAATATTCACCAAGAAACACAAAATTTGATCTACAGGCACTGAAGAGTGAGGAGATAAAAGATAAATTCAACGTAGAGGTAAAGAACAGATTCGATGCATTGTCCGATATGGCAATGCAATATTATTTCAAGACGTCAGTGACCAATTGGAAATATAAAAGAAATCAGTCAAGAAGCTGCACTAACAACAATGATAATCCCAAAAATAAAGATAATAGGGCGCAAGAAATGGTTGGTGGAAGACATCTTAAAACTCATGGAAATAAGAAGAAATAACAAAAATAACAAGGAAATATGCGAAGAGATTCACAGGGAAATTAGGAAGCTACTGCTATGCAAAGAGGCAAAAGAAACATAGCTTGAGGAAAATTGCAAGGAAATTGAAAACCAACACAACACCCAGAATACCAAATTAATGCACACAAGAATTAATGACATCACTAACAAAAGAACAGACACATCAACAGGTTGCCTAAAAACCAAAGATGGCAAAATCATAATAGAAAAAGATCAGATTTTACATGCGTGGTCAGATTATGTGAAAGACTTTTATGATGATACAAGACAAGAACAATATGATCATCAGAATAATAATGAAGGACCATCAATTTTGTTTGTCGGGGTGTTTTTCTTTTAGATATCTAGCAATTCCGCGGAGAAGTCTCCCTGGCGAAGGTGTTAACGATTTTCTCCGTAATCCCGTATATCCACGTGTCGGGAAACAGCTGCGCGAGAATCGGTAGGGAATCGGGTCGCGTTGGTTACTTACAGGGGTATCTGAGATTGTCGCTCAGTAAGCAATGCAAAATACTGTGCGTAATCTTGCAAAGACATCAACAACAGCGGTAAAATGCTGTTGTTGACAGCGATGTAAATAGGATATGCAAAAAAAAAAAAAAATTCCGCAGAATGCTTGAACATAAGTGTAGTGATCAGTCAAGGCATTACTATCATGTTATTATGATATTTGAAATATTCTCTAAGCAAACGTAATTGCATCAGCATTTAGCAGAGAGAGAGAGAGAGAGAGAGAGAGAGAGAGAGAGAGAGAGAGAGAGAGAGAGAGAGAGAGAGAGAGAGAGAGAGAGAGAGAGAGAGAGAGAGAGAGAGAGAGAGAGGAAGAGTGGGGGGGGGGGGGGACTATTTGTAATATTTGTCAACATCAGCCCCATAAGCTTGCACGGTCTTTCACCAGTGCGAAAATAAGTGCATGCAGGCCTTGATTGTGTCACACCAGGTTTTGTCCTACTCACTTCGCCTATTAATTGCCATCTCTCTCATTCCTATCACCTAGACCAGGGGTCACCAAACTACGGTCCGCGGGCCGGATCCGGCCCGCGACGTCATTTCATCCGGCCCGCCGTCGTTACTCGAACTTGCTTGATATAACTATGAAACACGAGACGTTGTGATACAATTTAAATGTAAATATTATGTTTAGAATAATAGGAGATCTTCACACGTGCGGAGACCTCCTGGCTGCACTAAGGTTGTTTATTTAGGTGGCCCTATTTATAAATTTTGCTAACCTTATTATGAGATATATTACCAAATGAAGCCGCCTGCCGCGACTCTACAAGAGTAGTGGAGTAGCATATCCCTTGATACCCTGGTAAAAAATGTATAGGATGCTGGGATGTTGTGTTGGCGTACCTATAACAGTCCAGTAAAGCCATGTTCCCGCCTCTATGGCCTTGGGAACAACTTAGGCCGAAGAGATGCTGATGTCTAATTTTCAGCAGAGGGTTTGAACTTAAACCCCTGAGCCACTACCAAGTAGATGGGCGAACATGTCCCAGGCATGGCCGAGCGTAGCCACTGTTTTTCCAGACCGCAGTTGAGAGGGTAGACAGGCCCTGTGAAGATCCAAAAGATCCAAGAGGATCTTGATTGTGGATTGAAGATTATCTGCTATGGGGTGGGTTTTGAACGAACCTTCATAGTTTAAATAGGAATATAGGAATATAATAGCTATGTCTGTGCCTGAGAACAATAATGGAGGGATATATGCCTGGGAAGAGAGGAAGAGGAAGGCCAAAGAGAAGATGGGTGCACGATGTGGCGGATGATCTCCAGATGGATGTATCTGAAGCGGGAAATCTTGCTTATGATCGAGAGGTTTTCCGGAAGGTTGTTATGGGAGCGAGGTTCTGCAAAGGACATGCTACTGAATGAATGACCATTGTTCCATCTTGTTGTCTGATAATTGCTGGTGTTGTGTATCAGACTACAGTTACAGTGTTGGATGCTTATCCATTGCTGTGATGAGGATCACTGGTACTGTGTTGGATGACTACCCAATGCTGTGATGGAATATCACTGGTACTGTGAAGGATGATCATGTGTATGTTTATTCATGGGGATGCCTAGTTTGTCGTTGCAGTCTAATCATGAATTTATATATTAGGGCATTGGCATTATTAATCAGATGTTGTTGTATCTTTATAATTACATTATTCTGATTCCCTGTACACTGATCTGAATTTCTTCTGATATCTCCAAATCGTTGTTTTTTTCTTGTTAGCCGTAGAGATAGAATGAGATTCTCTTTGTCTTCTTATTCCTCTCTTCTTCTACGGCCCATGAGCAGTCAGCGTTGTGCTATTATCTCTATCATCTCTGTGCGGTTACACAAAGGTACCTATAAACTGTATATGTACCTTTGATGAGCTTTAACTTCACTAGTGACCCCTAGTCCTCTGCTTTTCTTGTGTTTCAATAGGATTTTAATTATGTTTCTAATGTAATGTCTTTTTCATTTTCATCTCCCGTGTACTTCACCCTTAATTATGGCTAGTAGAAAAAGAAAAGTGGACGCCGAGTGAGGAGTAAAGTACTTCTTTGTGGAAACAAAGGACCAGAAAACCAGCTGCGTAATATGCAGCGAAAGTGTTGCCATTTTTGAAAGAGTTCAATCTTTAGTGTCACTACGAAACAAAACATCCATTAACATATTAAAAGTTTTCTGGAAAATTACGCTCTGGGAAATATGAGACCATTAAACGTGGTTTTGAAACGCAAAGAAATCTCTTCACGAGAAAATTTGCTGAAAATGAATCTGTCACTCGCACAAATTACAAAACAGTGCATAAGATGGCAGAACGAGGAAAACCGTTTACTGATGGCAACGTCATTAAAGAGTGTGTGTGATCGAAGCAGCAAATGACTTGTGTCCTGAGAAAGCCGATTTGTTTGGAACTATCAGCCTTTCGGCAAGTTCAGTTGTGCGGAGAACAGAAGAACTTGGAGAGAACATAGTGCTACAGATACGCGAGAAAACTAGGAACTTGTTGTAGTATTCTCTGGCGCTGGATTAGTCTATTGATCTCTCGAGTACGTTACAACTTCTCGTGTTCATTTGTGGTGTCAATTTGGATTTTCAGATTACGGAAGAGTTGGCGTCCGTTTTGCAGCATGCATAGAACAACAACTGGGAAAGTCATTTTCGTGGAAGTGCAAACTGTTTTCCAAGACTATAACCTTCGGTGGAATCAGTTTCGAGGTGTTACAGTTGATGAGGGGAAAAAACATTACTGGAGTGAGGAAGGGTCTGTTGGAGCAGATCAGGACTCATTTGGAAGATTTGCAAATTCCGGGCGCTCTGTTCATACACTGCATCTTACATCAGCAAGTACTCTGTGGGAAAGATTTAAATATTTCTTTTATACTGAAACCAGTAGTTTCTGCTGTGAACTTCATTCTGGAACATGCACTCATTCACAATCAGTTTTAGGCTTTTCTTGAAAAATTGATTCTGAATTCTGTGACTTGCCTTATCACATATCAGTCAGGTGGCTCAGCTGCGGTAAAGTCCTGCTTCGTTTTTACAAGCTCCGAAACGAAATAGATGTTTTCCTCACTGAATAAGATAAAGCTGATTCACAGCAGTCAGATCCTACCTGGCTGTCAAAGTTGTCAATTTTGGTCGATATGAATGAACTGAACTTGAAATTTCATTGAAAGGATTACCTCGTCTGTGATCTCTACAGAACCATCAAAGGATTTCGAAGCTGTCATTGTTGGAAGCACAACTGGAAGGAGAAAACCTTTCTCATTTTCACTGTTTCAAAGAGTTTGGAGAGATTTTCAGATCTTGACAGATTTGAGAGCGACATCCTTCTGTTCCAGAATCCGTTTGATTGTAACCTTAATGGTGTGCCAGTTTAATTACAGTTGGAGCTCATTGAGAAGGAAATACCACTGCTTACCTGATGTTGAGTTTCCGAAACTTAAGAAATTTGCCGCTGGTATGACATCATTGTTTGGAACATCATATGTCTGTGAGCTAACATTTTCAAAAAAGAAATCTGTGAAGTCACCACATGGAACGAGATTGACTGATGAACATTTGAAAGCAATTCTCTTGATTGGATGCAGCAATTCCAAACCAAACATTGATAGTATTTTGAAAGCCACACGTCAGTTTCACAAAACTCACTATCCTCTTTTGCTGCTTAGCTTGTGAGATTCGGATATGTGAACAATAGGTCTGATGTAACTATCTTTTTGCTAACGTCGCCTTCTTTGATAACTTTGTTTAGTAAATAAATATAAATATGTTGGTTGTCTGTGTTTGTTTGTTTGTTTGTTTGTTTGTTTGTTTGTTTGTTTGTATGCATTGCACGCCCTTTCCATGATTAACTTAGTTTTTCGTCTTTTTTCCCAGAGCTTTCGTTCTAGCTTAAAATTATTGTTAACTCAACCCAATACAGCTCATTCAACCCGTCTGTCCGATACGACGTCCCAAGCCTGTCTGCCGAGCCGTTCAGCCTTCTCGTCAGTCGGGGTAGAGTCCCCCTGCGTGAGGCACTAGTTTCACGTTGTGTTCCGACTGACCAGCAACGGGCTTAGCGTTGCTCAGAGTTGAGTTTGGCTGGACTTCGCTGGCGCCGTCGAAGATGCTGCGTTGTACCTAGTGTGTTTAACATCGCTCAGAGTGGAGACGGTTGCATTTGTCTGGCGTTGGTACAGACGACGCGTTGCAACCATGGGTGAGAACCTGACACAGACCCTCAGACTTTGAAGTGTGTCAGAAGAACAACGACGTTACATCGTCACCAGCATCTGCAGTTACAACAGATTAGCTATTGTATATAGAACTGTGATAGTAATATTAAGACAGAAGGACGACGTTACATCGTCACGGGCATCTGCAGAAACTATAGACTATCCATGGTATATAGAACTGTGTTAATAAGAGTAAGAAAGAAGGGCGACATTATATCGTCACCGACATCTGCAGCTACGATAGAAATTAACCAGTGTATATAGACTGTGATAACAAGTTAGCACAGAGGAGGACGCGACATCATCACCTTCACCTGGAGCTACGACCAAGTTAGTTAGATATTGTGTTAATATAATATGTATTAATGGATAATGCATAACATGATTTTTAATTCAGGTGCATGAATAAATAAATTTTCTTTACGTTTAAAATACACGTAAAGAAATGTGACAGTAATCGGAATTAAATTAGTTTAGTGTTAGTTAAAGTCAGTTAGTATACATAAATATAGACAATAGTTAAACCAGTAACACCGGTACACTAGTATAAATAAATCATACAGGTCTCTTTGGAGACTACTGTCTTAAAAGTTAATGATAGTCGTTAGCTTAATGTAGTTATAATTTAGATTTGTTGGCAAGTAAATATATTTAGTATTTATTAGGCTCATTTACAACATTTTACTTAAAGGAGCCAACACATTTCTCCTAAATTTTGTTTAGTTAGATAAATTACCTTTCCTTTGTTAGTAACACCCATTAGAACACATTATAGAAAACAAGTTAGAAAGAATAGTTTGTTCCTTAGCATTGCCTTACGCAATCCAACAACAGTGTAAATACTTTAGTTCAACATAAAAATACTATTAAAAGGTACTACTATCGGCTCGATAATTGTTTAAAACGAGCCCACTTTTATTTTAATCAGACAAAAAATATTTTTAAACTTGCAAACTTTGAGTCTGTGAACAAAAGATGAGTGAGAGGAAGCGTGAAAGGATTAAATATATTATGAATGTTCAATGGTGCATTTTTTTCGCGCAATTGAGTTTTTATGAATTGTCTTCGTCTTCTGTGTAACTTTTTTTTTTTTTTTTTTAAACTTTTATTGAGTGTTAAGAAACATTTGCATTTGTATTGTTCGTGTTGTTACAGAGCGTTGCATGTGGGCGTGTAGGTGACATATGCGCAAATTTTTACAACATTTATTTCAACATTTTTACATTTGATATGGGGGGTAAAGAAAAACGAGTACAAACAACAACAGGACGGTAGTATACCATTTTTTTTCCCTCTGCCACCTTTTCACCTGTCAGCTCCAACCCCACCAATACCATCATCACCACTTGGTAATGAGGCAAATGGCAGTAAAACTTGTTAGAACCGACCGGTGAAGGCAGCAGCAGCATCAAAACCAAACATTATCGAAAAGGTGGGGGGGGGGGGGGGGGGTTGTCAAGGAGTATCCTAGTTTACAATGCAGGAGGGGTAGTTGTTGCATTTGTATTGTTTGTGTTGTTACATGCGTACTGTGTGTTCAGTATTTGTGTGCGTGTTTTTACAGAGCGTTGCATGTGGGCGTGTAGGTGACATATGCGCAAAAATTACAAATATTTTATACATTTAAACATTTCTCCATTGACATTGTTGTAAGGAAATATTTTAAATCCAAAGCATGATGGTATCGGGCTGTTATTTTTCCCCTGCCGCCCCGCTCTCCTGTCAGCTCCAAAAACTCCTACCAAGTTACCATCACCCTCGGCGATGATAAACATGGCGGTGCAGAACTGAAACAAAACGGTGAGGGTGGCGGCAGAGACAACAATCACAGTATCAAAAGGGTGGGAGAGGGGGATGTGTTTGTATACGCGTTTACAAAGCCATATATATTAATAGTGATTACAATGATAATAATGCAAAGTAACAACCAAATACATAAATAAATATCATAGTGACAAGGAATAACAACAGTGCTGAGACTAGTGATAGACTCAATGATAATAAATAATAGTTTTAACATGTGATTTTATGTGCTAAATTGATTACCTTAGGAATGGTGTTTACATGAAATACATCTTATAATAATAATGACAAGGAATAAAAACTACTAAGGGTGATAACAGCAATGCTAATAAACACAATGATAGAATTTGTTATGATAATGATCACATTTTCCAAAAACTGATTCCATTTGCTAAATGATTTCCTTAGGAATGGTGTTAAAACATGGCAGGTACATACAATAACAATTGCATCCTGCACTGTTAAATAATATCGTAGGTGTAAAAAGGAGTTGGTTATCTTTTTTCTCCTTGCTTATTGTTTCTTTTTTTTTTTTTTTTTTTTACATATGCATGCAATGTTCAATAATAGTAGAAGTAAAAGGAGTTGGTTTTCTTTTTCTCCCTGCTTATTTTTTTTGTCATATTTGTAAGGGTTCATTCATTTTTTTCCCTTCCTCTTATTTTTTAAAAACTTTTTGTAAAAAGTAAAACAAGCATCAGTATTAGCACAAACTTTTTTACAATCTTTACATTTTTGTTTCCCTTGCCATCTCCTCACCAATTTGTTTCATTCCACCAATGCCTTCATCACCCTTATCTGGGCAATGATGGTAAAGGCAGGATAAATTATTTGAACCAAACCGGTGTGGGTATCAGCAAAGGCAAACACAAACCATGAGCAAGGGGAGGGGGGCACATGGGAAAGGGTTTTTTGTTTATTACTAATGATGACAATAATAATAATGGCAAGAAGAGGCATACTGAGGGTAATAACAGCAATTATAAAAAACAGCAAGGGTACTAATAGTTATGAAAATGATAACATTTTTACAATATGTGATTCCATGTGAGCGTGTAGTTTTATATGTGTTACAGCCACAATTGCATTACAGCTATAGGAATGTTTTCTAGCGTCTCAGTTCGGGCATGCATCTCACAAATCAAGCATACGCATTTATTTGTGACTTGCACAAAACTACCTGCGACACTTGAAAGCATTGAACACATGAATTATTAACATACACATATGTTTCTAATTTAAACATACATAAAGTATACATTAACACGCATACAAACAGGAATACAAACAGATAAAAATGCAAACAGCAGGATTTCCTAAGGGACAGTACACATGCAAAGGGGACACTATAAACTTTTAAAAATGTTGAGAACACGGTTGAGAAATTATCCGCAAGCGGAAGTCAGATAGGTGAACATCAGCAAACACACAACTTGTTAGAGATGTTGAGATACATTGCATTGGAGTCATGAATTTTGTATTCATGAATTGTTTCCATAACAGGAACAATCTGTTCGGGATATCCGTTTTCGGTAATTAGAGAGGCAGTGTTTTTTTTTTTTTTTTTTTTTTGAAAAAACAAACTGGCCTTGGGTCGATACAGCTTCCAAGAGTGTAATGTGGAAGAGTAGTGACTCTTATCAACAGTACAGGTGTGGGACACTGATTATAAATCAGTGGGTAGATATATCAACTGGGTAGCAGACTGGTATAAGTTAGAAGTGGTACCTAAGGACATGAGTAGTGAACCCCTACAAACACTTTGACACATTAGACCCAGCTAATTTTTACATGCTTCGACGACCTTGCGTCACACCTACTAGTTGAAATTTGGTGACGCAATACTGGGGAGCCACGGGAGTATGTCAACGTGTTAGGCAGGACATAGATAGGACAGGAGACAGAATAGGGGTAAGGACAGATAGGACGTAGATAAGGACCTCTACAAGGGAGTAGATAGAATAGAGACAGACTGCAAGGGATAACTTAGAACAATTATAAGACAGGACATAGATAAGGACACGGACGTATCATATCCAGGACACCAGCGGGATCAACCCCGAGGATAGGGGGGGAACGCTCGTTCACGAGACAATACCCGTAAACAGAGTTAGCAGAAGGACAAAGTTGACACGGACAGGACTACTGTACGACGTGACGAGTGGGACAGCACGAGGTTTTGCTGACCGCACGGAGTTTAGAATGACAAGGGCAGCGAGTGGACTGAGGTTACTCAGACAGGACCTGACAGTCTTCCAGACAGGACGTGTGTTTGTTTCCGAGTGCCAATGTGTAGTTTACGAGAGCGCATGTTATAGATCGCGAATGTGAGATTGTATTTGAGTATGTACGGGTTGTTGTGAGGAAAGGCGACATGTATATTTAGGCAGGCAATCACCGCCTGATCTTGTGTATGTAAATATAGCAGGTTCGCCTGAAATAAAATAGATAATGTCCATTCACACATGAAGTTTCGTTGAGGTGTGAATGAAGTGGCGAGAGTGCCTGGATGCAATTTGAGTTGTCTTTTTCATTTTCAGATCCCGTGTACTTTACCGTTAATTATGGCTAGTAGGAAAAGAAAAGTGGATACCGAGTGAGGAGTAAAGTACTTCTTTGTGGAAACAAAGGACCAGAAAACCAGCTGCGTAATATGCAGCGAATGTGTTGCCATTTTGAAAGAGTTCAATCTTTAGTGTCACTACGAAACAAAACATCCATTAACATATTAAAAGTTTTCTGGAAAATTACGCTCTGGGAAATATGAGACCATTAAACGTGGTTTTGAAACGCAAAGAAATCTCTTCACGAGAAAATTAGCTGAAAATGAATCTGTCACTCGTACAAATTACAAAACAGTGCATAAGATGGCAGAACGAGGAAAACCGTTTACTGATGGCAACGTCATTAAAGAGTGTGTGTGATCGAAGCAGCAAATGACTTGTGTCCTGAGAAAGCCGATTTGTTTGGAACTATCAGCCTTTCGGCAAGTTCAGTTGTGTGGAGAACAGAAGAACTTGGAGAGAACATAGTGCTACAGATACGCGAGAAAACTAGAACCTTTTTGTAGTATTCTCTGGAGCTGGATTAGTCTATTGATCTCTCGAGTACGTTACAACTTCTCGTGTTCATTTGTGGTGTCAATTTGGATTTTCAGATTACGGAAGAGTTGGCGTCCGTTTTGCAGCATGCATAGAACAACAACTGGGAAAGTCATTTTCGTGGAAGTGCAAACAGTTTTCCAAGACTATAACCTTCGGTGGAATCAGTTTCGAGGTGTTACAGTTGATGAGGGGAAAAAAACATTACTGGAGTGAGGAAGGGTCTATTGGAGCAGATCAGGACTCATTTGGAAGATTTGCAAATTCCGGGCGCTCTGTTCATACACTGCATCTTACATCAGCAAGTACTCTGTGGGAAAGATTTAAATATTTCTTTTATACTGAAACCAGTAGTTTCTGCTGTGAACTTCATTCTGGAACATGCACTCATTCACAATCAGTTTTAGGCTTTTCTTGAAAAATTGATTCTGAATTCTGTGACTTGCCTTATCACATATCAGTCAGGTGGCTCAGCTGCGGTAAAGTCCTGCTTCGTTTTTACAAGCTCCGAAACGAAATAGATGTTTTCCTCACTGAATAAGATAAAGCTGATTCACAGCTGTCAGATCCTACCTGGCTGTCAAAGTTGTCAATTTTGGTCGATATGAATGAACTGAACTTGAAATTTCATTGAAAGGATTACCTCGTCTGTGATCTCTACAGAACCATCAAAGGATTTCGAAGCTGTCATTGTTGGAAGCACAACTGGAAGGAGAAAACCTTTCTCATTTTCACTGTTTCAAAGAGTTTGGAGAGATTTTCAGATCTTGACAGATTTTAGAGCGACATCCTTCTGTTCCAGAATCCGTTTGATTGTAACCTTAATGGTGTGCCAGTTTAATTACAGTTGGAGCTCATTGAGAAGGAAATACCACTGCTTACCTGATGTTGAGTTTCCGAAACTTAAGAAATTTGCCGCTGGTATGACATCATTGTTTGGAACATCATATGTCTGTGAGCTAACATTTTCAAAAAAGAAGTCTGTGAAGTCACCACATCGAACGAGATTGACTGATGAACATTTGAAAGCAATTCTCTTGATTGGATGCAGCAATTCCAAACCAAACATTGATAGTATTTTGAAAGCCACACGTCAGTTTCACAAAACTCACTATCCTCTTTTGCTGCTTAGCTTGTGAGATTCGGATATGTGAACAATAGGTCTGATGTAACTATCTTTTTGCTAACGTCGCCTTCTTTGATAACTTTGTTTAGTAAATAAATATAAATATGTTGGTTGTCTTTGTTTGTTTGTTTGTTTGTTTGTTTGTTTGTTTGTTTGTATGCATTGCACGCCCCTTTCCATGATTAACTTAGTTTTTCGTCTTTTTTCCCAGAGCTTTCGTTCTAGCTTAAAATTATTGTTAAAGCTAGTTGCATATCCTTTACAGGACGTTTTCAGTCAACACCAGCACTGATTGCTGTTGTTGATGTCTTGGCAAGTTTATGTTCAGTAGTTTACCATTGCTTTTCGAACGACCGGCACCCATAACATAGCGTAAAAACCAGCGCAACGTTGTCTGCTGCCAAATCGCTCGCAGTAGTATTTCGAACGTGGGTATACGGGATTACGAACCGCGTCCGTAAGGCCTTCGCCACGGAGACCGGCGCAAGTATTGTACAGAATGAGTATCCAGCTCGCGCTCGTCATTTTGTCAGTTATCCGGCCCGCAGTGAAAAAAGTTTGGTGACCCCTGGTCTAGTTAGTCAGTCAATCTCACATTCAGTCGGACAATCAGTTTGTCAGTCAATACGCCTGTCAGCCAGACAATCAGTCAGTGAATCTTTCAGTCTGTCAATCGGTCAGTCAGTCAGTCAATCAGTTGGTTAGTAAATCAGTTAGTCATTAAATCAGTCAGTCAGTCAGTCAATCAGTTAGTTAGCTAGCTAGTTAGAAATTATGTATTCATTCAGTAAATTTGTCAGCCAGACAGTCAGTCAGTCAATCAATCAGTTAGTTAGTTATTTAGTTAGTTAGTTAGTTGGATAGCTAGTTAGTAGTTAGTTAGACAGTTAATTAGTCAGTTAATCAGTCACTTAATCAGTCACATAATTAATTAATTAGTTAGTTAGTTAGTAATTAGTCAGTTAATTCGTTAATATTGTGCCAACGACTTCGGGCAGAGGAGTACAATGTGGAGGGTCAAGCCTTACTCTAGTAAGAATAAATGCACCCTAAAGACTAAATGGGATAACAATGAAGAACACGCCCTAAACTTGGTCAGCAACTGATTTAGCATCGAATCTTCGACAGGCAGACAATTAGAGCATTGCTTTGCTGATCCTGCAGTTTCTGCAGCCTGTCTTGTTCCAGGCGTATTGCTGTTACCTTTGCTCTTAAATAAAATAATCAGGTCTAGAAATGGATCATGCTGCATGGGCAACACATAGTCTCTACATTTTGCCCAGGCTTTGTGTTATGTCCGTTCTCGGTGGCGGTGTTACAGACGCGGTTCGTGATCCAGCATACCCGCGTTCGAAACACAGTTGCGCGCGAATTGGCAGCAGCATGCGTTGCGCTGGTTTTTTGCGAAATGGTATGGGTGCCGATCGTTCAGAAAGCAGTGGCAATCTACTGAACGTAAAACAAGCCAAGACATCAAAAACAGAAAAATAATGCTGGTATTGACTGCAAACATCCTGTCAAGGATATGCAACTGACTAACTTTGTGTTATGGAGAGGTATCTCCAGTTTACAAACTATTGTCTGTCAAGACGTCAAGTTGCCAGTCAGTAATTTGTTAATCATTTAGTCAGTCAGTCAGTCAGTCAGTCAGGCAATAACTTAATTAGTTGGTTATTTCTTTATTTATCGAGATGTTGGCATGGTCGAGGGAGAAGCGCTCTCGCTATTAAAATTCCGGTGTGCTGTGGACGAGGTAGCGCGTCGAACTCTCCTTTTATGGACTAAAATGTTGACCTCTGATCCTTGACTTCGGGTAGTAAATTACAAGACCTCAGAAGCCGGAGTGGGTTCATCTGATGGGGAGAGACACTGATAATAGGAAAAACTAGCCCACGGATGGAACACGCCGAGGTTCTGAGAATGAACGAATCACCAAAAAATAAAATAGGAAGTAGAATCGTTAAGCTTTACTAGAACGCGATTACAAGCAACAATATGGACACTGAGGTCAAAGTCTTCGTCAACACACATACAATAAACATAAACCGATACAACTGCATGAAAAAAACTACATTAATATATATATATATATATATATATATATATATATATATATATATATATATATATATATATATATATATATATATATATATATATATATATATATATATATATATATATATATTAGTTAGTTAGTCTTTCCTCTTGAGCCTAAGGCGGCGCATAGGGCAGAAGTCCTGTCTCTCCATGCCTGGCGGTTCGCTGCTATCTGTTGTAGATCTTGGATATTTACTTGGCCATTGAATGAGCCTTCTCTAATGATGGTTCTACGCAGGGTCTCTCTTGGTCTTCCCCGTTTTCTTTTCCCGACCGGTGACCATATGAGGGCTTGGTAGGGGAGTCTTGTCTTGTCCATTCTGAGTACATGGCCGATGTAGTTCCAACGGCGTCTTCTTATGAAATTGGATACTGTATCTTGCTTAGTCTTTGTCTTATTTGCGAATTGGTTCTGAAGTCTGTCCAGTGGATGTTTAGAAGTCTTCTAAGACATTTGTTCTCAAAATTGTCTAATTTTTTATCTAAAGCTACCGTTGATTTCCAACTTTCACATCCATACGTTAACACTGGAATCACACAAGAGTTGAAGATTTTAAGTTTTGTGTGTTTGCTGAGTGTCTTTGACTTCCAGATGTTTGACAGTTTATTGAAGGCACTAGATGCCAGTGCGATTCTAGATGATATTTCTGGTGTTGAGTCCCCTGTGGATGTCATTTTGCTTCCTAGGTATGTGAAGCTGTTGACTTTTTCAAGAACGTAGCTGTTCAATTTGGTCTCATCTGAACTGTTGGTAAGATCAATAGTCTTTGTTTTTGTGGTGTTAATTTGGAGACCAATTTGCCCTGAAACATTTTGGAGGTGGTTTATTTTCTCTTGGGCATCCGGATGTGTTGAACTCAAAAGCACTATGTCGTCGGCAAAGTCCAGGTCTTCTAGAATTTTGTCAACCCAATGGATACCCATATTTGTGTTGCTTGTGCATTTGCGCATGACCCAATCGATAGCTATTCCAAAAAGCATCGGTGATAAGACACAACCCTGTTTCACTCCTGTTTCGACTGAGAACCAGTCAGAGTTGCCTGTTTCTGTTCTTACGCAGCAACGTGTCTCTTTGTAGAAAGATTTTATGACGTTGGTATATTTGGTAGGAAAACCATAGATGTTAAGTAGATTCCAAAGTGAAGGACGGTGGATGCTGTCGAAGGCTTTTTGAAAGTCGACAAAGTTTGTGATTAATATATATATATATATATATATATATATATATATATATATATATATATATATATATATATATATATATATATATATATATATATATATATATATATATATATATATATATATATAACTTACTGATCTGTTTTCTTGGTGAGGAGACTAGATAGGTCTGTTGTTGAATACCGTATGTATGGTTCTAACATCACGGCTAGACTGGAAACATGGTACTGACAGCGAAGGTGTGATTAGGTCGTTCATTACAACCATCAGGGACCGGTGATTCTTTGAGATTAGTACATTCACGGGTTTCTATTGTGGGTTTCTGCCTTCCCTAGAAACCGTTGGCGAAATTATGTGGGATTGAATTAGCACAGCCAAAGAATGATGACGTGCAGTGATCTGCCTCCCTCCACCGTAAATATCCAATGTGTCATCTGATATCCTTTAAGTCAGCATGGCTGAATGATAAGAACACTCTTATACATCCAGAGTGCTGATTTCGAGGTAAAGGGTTCCAAGCCTACATCAGTTAGTTTGACTCATATGTCGAGTTCTCGTCCTTGACTTCGGGGCACCAATTAAGAGTACTACAGATGTATTTATTAGTGGGTTCGCCAGAAAGCAAGGGACACTGGTAATAGGGTCAACTAACCCACACGCAAACATCAGTCGAGTGCACTAGAAATAGTAGCGAATGTATGGACTACGCTCGTGTTCAAGTCGTGTGAACGCATAAAATAAAGCAAAATATGATATGTTGCAAGAGAAAAACGGGCTGTTCATGTGATATCTAACAATACATCTGCTCTTTTTTTGTTCAGGTCAAAGTGGACGCTGCGGTCAGGATCCCAGGATCTCAGTCTTCTTTGTTTTTTGTGGGTGACAAGATATTGGTTTACAGCCACAGCAAGAGAGCCCAGGTATCATCCAGGCAAGTGTTTGCACCTTTATTTTTATATGACGCCTCCCAGTCTGTAAGGTGATTCAGTCTGAAACGACAGTCGGGCTTATCGTTGGTCAAGAGTAGATACGTACACACATGTTAGATTCTAGCGGGCGCGCTACTGAAGTTAATAAGGAAGTGCGCTGAAAATGCCATGAACACGGTCTTATGAGGAGGCTTTACATCTTGGCTTGTCTCATGCAAAGTGAGGGAACGATTGGCCACCGATTCATCCCCCGACTCAGGACTAAATGTTGGGGCCCTATCACAGCAGAGACCCATAGCAGGAAATGAAATTTCTCTGGGACACATTTTTAAATGGAATATAAAGAACCGTTTTACAAGCTTCAAGGTGCATTGGACATATGGTGTTAAACCCATATTTGCATAGAATATTCGACACTCGATGAGTGATGTGGTGAACCTTGGTGAAACTTGGTGACAGCTTGCAAGATCGAGGGGAAGAGAACAAGGGGAGGACAGAGAAGTAAATACCAGTATGGCTTGACCACGTTGTATGGTCGAGAAAACTGAGCTGATCCACGACTCAGGTGATCGAGTGAGTTGGCAAAACATGACCGTCCACGCTTCCTGGCATGGCACATGATGATGATGATGATGATGATGATGATGATGATGATGATGATGATGATGATGATGATGATGATGATGATGATGATGATGATGAGTGATGTGATCAGTATCATACAGATCGCATTTATTCCCGGCTCCTGTCTACGTCTACCTTATCATGGATTGATACCCCGCCCAGCGGTGCAGACCCAGCTAGTCTGTCCGCTCACTCGTTTCCCACCACACCAGCATGTCCCGGGGGACACAATCCAACACATCCGTGTCCTGAATAATGCGATAATTCTTTCCACTAACACAGCCTAGAGCAGTGTTTCCCAACCTTTTTTGTGCCATGCCCCACTTAAGCCTTTCTAAAATTCATATTGCCCCCCTCCCTCGCCCCATGTCCCCCCCCCCCCCCCCCCCCCTCAACATGTACATTATTTTTAATATTCAAAAATTGAAATGTTCACTAAAGAAACTTGAATGATAGGTTTTAGGAAGAAATCACTAGGTAATTATTGAGCAAACACAGTAAGTAAATTTTCAAAACATATAATGGAGAACTGAAATTCAAGTACAAAATAATTTTAATGAAAGATTTTTCTATATTATTTTAATTATTAGTAATTATTTATTATTTAAATTTAGTGAGATCCTTGCGCTTGATGCTTGCTGCAAAGAGATCTTATGTCAGGTTCCAATTTAGTTAACTTCAGTGTCAAGTCTCCCCGTTTTGTTATATTCAGCCGATTTCTTCCATTTTCGAATTGCCCCCCGTAACAGTCGAATTGCCCCCCTGTGGGGCTTGGGCCCCACGTTGGGAAACACTGGCCTAGAGTAATGGCCAACTTCTACTACCAACATAACCCAGAGTAATCAGGCAAACACAAAAGAAGTCCCGTAGTAAGAACTTGATGTGGGTATATGAAGTGTTCGGACAACCACATTTATGTAGGCCACAGAGAAGGGGGAATAGGTGGCCGGTCTTTCCCTTCCTTAGCAAGCGATGAGAGCTGGCATCTAACCCACGCTCGACATTACTCATGCTGTTGTCAGCGTAACGACCTAACCGTTACATCAGTGTGCCCGCTGTCTTCTAGAGTATTTACAATGTTAGTTGCATGTCCTTTACTGGACGTCACAATCAACTTCACCATTGTCCGGATGTTTCTGAATTACTAGGCGCAATCAAGACGAGAGACAGACAATGTTGGAGACCCATTGCAGCCAAACTCCATTGTAGAAACGGTACTTGATTAGTTGAATGATTTAATTGGTAATGTATACATGCAGTAGTTTGTGAGATGCCTTAGAGAAGCCTTAGTAGATGAGATTTCTTGGAGACGCTGCAGGAGTAACTCGTGAGAGATAGAATTAGAAATATGGGAATTAAAAGACGACTAGATCTGAAACCAATCATGCAGCTCACCGAGGAACAACAAACTAAATGGTTTGGCCACCACATAAGAATGCATTGGTTCCATCTTCCACAAAGAGACACATTGGAGAAATGTTAGTTAGTTAGTTAGTCGCAGTTCCAACTTCACAGCAACGGGTCGTCCCCATTATGCTCCGTTCCTGTGCCAGTGAATATCACACAAAACGCTCCCCACTGCCCAATGTGAAATGTGGAAAAGACAGGAGTCTCGGCAAACAACAGCCTGCACAGATACACTGTGCATAATGCCGCCGCCAGAATGTCAACACAATAGTCCCCCACGAAACATCCAATTTATCTCTGATGGAATTGACAGTCATTTTCCCATCTGGATGTTTCCTAGATGTTCACCCACACAGTACACGATAATACAGTTCATCTCGATGGCAGTGGCAGTCAACCAGAAGCCCAGCAGCCACGCATTTCTGCATAAGGCAAAAACTGGTCAACTCTGGGACATAACCAGCTGCCATCGCTCCGAACATGCAGTCACGTTTCAAAACACCTCGGGCAGATTCAGAAGCATTTCACACGAAACTCACAGCTCACAGTGTCGCGCCACGCACTCACTCAGTAGCAGGGCGACGGAACCATGAAGAAAGGGAGACATTGGAGAAATATAATGGTGCAGTGCAAGGGGAAGGCTACGTAAAAGATGGAGTGATGGTATCAAAAAGTAGAATTACTAAGAGCGCATAAAAGATCTTTACATCTCCCCCCAACATTTCAATTAGGTAAGAGGAGGAAGAAAATGGGGAGGTAAATGTGAAAGACCACTTTACACGTTTTAAAAGTCATTGGTCACATGGTGCCCGATCCAGTATCAACGCCGGCCGTTTTACTCCATACAACATTTCCTGACACTCATTGTTGGCTCCATAAGACATTTCCTGACACTCATTGTAGACTCCATACATTTCCTGATACCCATTGTAGACTCCATACATTTCTTGACACCCATTGTAGACTCCATACATTTCCTGATACCCATTTTGAACTACATAAGACATTTCCTGACACCCATTGTAGACACCTATAAGACATTTCCTGACACCCATTGTAGACACCATAAGACATTTCCTGACACCCATTGTAGACACCATAAGACATTTCCTGACACCCATTGTAGACACTATAAGACATTTCCTGACACCCATTGTAGACACCATAAGACATTTCCTGACACCCACTGCAGACACTATAAGACATTTCCTGACACCCATTGCAGACACTATAAGACATTTCCTGACACCCATTGTAGACACCATAAGACATTTCCTGACACCCATTCTAGACGCTATAAGACATTTCCTGATACCCATTGTAGACTCCATACATTTCCTGATACCCATTTTGAACTACTTAAGACATTTCCTGACACCCATTGTAGACACCATAAGACATTTCCTGACACCCATTGCAGACACTATGACATTTCCTGACACCCATTGTAGACACCATAAGACATTTCCTGACACCCTTTGCAGATACTATAAGACATTTCCTGACACCCATTGCAGACACTATAAGACATTTCCTGACACCCATTGTAGACACCATAAGACATTTCCTGACACCCATTCTAGACGCTATAAGACATTTCCTGATACCCATTGTAGACTCCATACATTTCATGATACCCATTTTGAACTACTTAAGACATTTCCTGACACCCATTGTAGACACCATAAGACATTTCCTGACACCCATTGCAGACACTATAAGACATTTCCTGACACCCATTGTAGACACCATAAGACATTTCCTGACACCCATTGCAGACACTATAAGACATTTCCTGACACCCATTGCAGACACTATAAGACATTTCCTGACACCCATTGCAGACACTATAAGACATTTCCTGACACCCATTGCAGACACTATAAGACATTTCCTGACACCCATTGTAGACACCATAAGACATTTCCTGACACCCATTGCAGACACTATACGACATTTCCTGACACCAATTGTAGACACCATAAGACATTTTCTCATGTCCATTTCAGGGCTGGGTGAAACTGTGCACCCCTGGGAAAATTGTAAACATCCTCCCCCGATGCGGGTTCTAACTCACAACCACGAGCCTGCCACTACCGCTATGGCAGCTCTGTAATCTCTCAAACAAATCATCATCCAGTGCCTAGCCGGCAGGCGCGGGCGATCATGCTTTTCCAAAATTTGCGATCTCCGACGGCATGCCACAAGATTATTAAGAATTGTCTCACGTTGTCTTCCCATGACATAAAGCTGTCAAGAATTGTCTCACGTTGTCTTCCTCTATCTCTCTTTCCACAAATCTTTACGGTTGTCACAACATCTTCCAATTTTTGTCTTCTCATAATGTGGCCAAAAATTATGACTGCTTCTTTCTGATGTTTGTGATTGTCGTTTTTTGCTGTCTTGGCGACTTAGCTTCCCTCAAAAGTATCCAAAATGCTCATTTTGGCTGCCCGATTGATATTCAGTATTCTTCTATAAAACCACATCTCCAAGGCTTCCGGGGATTGTTTCGCATGTTTACTGGTTGTCCAGGATTCGAAGTCGTATTATTTCTATGTAACATGCAAGAACTCTTTTTCTAACTTTCAAGGACGAAGACGTATTGCATAAAATGTTGTTCATTTGTTAGAATGTAGTTTTTGCTTGTCCTATTCTGTTCTTTATCTCAGTGATGCATCTTCTATCTGATGTTGTCCGTGTACCTAGATATCTGAATTTCTGAACTTGCCCCAAAATAACGTACTGTACTTTAATTGCACATTTAGGCAAAATCTGTTTCTTTGATATCACCATGATCTCTGTTTTTCTGTTGTTCAAAATAAAGCCCATTCTTTTCACTTTCCACAACCACTGTATATATCATTCTCTGTAATTCCTTATGACTTGTTGCTATCAAGACGGTGTCATAAGCATAACGTAAGTTATTTATATTATGTCCACCAACCAGGATCGCTGACATATTTTCTGTAGATCTCATTATATATTCACTGTACAATGAGAACAAATCAGGAGACACTACACAACCTTATCTGACGCCCTTTATATGCTGAAATGTTGCTACCAAGTTGTTGATTCTAATAGCTACTGTTTGCTGTCAACTATATGTTCTTTATTATTTGTACGTTCTAGCCGTCAATGTTAAGTTACTTTAGACTTTGTATTATTTCCTTGAGACAATATAAATATATACATCTGACTGCATGTTGTAAATTGTGGACATTACATTTGCTTCTTTCCTTCAGTGACATGCCAAGGATACTTGAGAATTATATTGATGCTGCGTACATCTTGGCAAACACCACCATCCTGAGAATCATTAAAGGTCTGGGGACATTATCTTGATTTGATTTGTTTGTTATAATAGTTTGCCTGTATATGTCGACATGTTGTTGGTTATATAAAATAATATATAAATATTAGGGCTGCGGAAGTTAACGATTAATTAATCGATTAATCGTTAATTTTTTTAACGATTAATTTGTTTTTTTAACGATTAATCGAAAACTTTTCTCTTATCACTTATACAAATGAAATGTCGAAAAATTGTCGGACATTTTAAACATAGTGCAAACACAACCGAGTTGCAAAATTGTACTGTGTCACCGTTTTGTAAGCTGCAGCAAGATGTACCAACAAGATGAAACAGTATGTTTATTATGCTACAGAGTCTTCTATAGGTCAGAGAAGCATTAACTGTCTACATGTCAAATGAAAAGGAGCAATACAAAGCTCCAATACTGTCAGGTTCAGATTGGGAGAAGGTTTCGAAATACGTCAAAGTTTGGACTTATTCTGTCAGACCACGGTTCTGCTTGATTATGTTTCATGTCGCTGTGTATTGCCACTGCTATCATCGTTGACAAAGCATATGACTGTACACGATGATGATCCGGGCTACATAGCTAAATTTAAGGTAGCATGTATTAATGACTTCAGTGAACGTGTAGCTAATATGACTAGTATTTAATTACTACAGATTGCAACAGCACTTGATCCACGCTACAAATACCTGAAGTGTTTGTCAAAGGATGCAAAAGAACGAACTTGGTCACGTATTGAACAACAAATAGCAGTTAATGTTCATGATGAGCAGATGGAGACTGCTGCAACGAATGACGCTGACATTGACAATGAAACTATATGTGAACCAAATGAAGAGAGTATTAAGCTAATTGAGTGTGAAATGGATAAGAAAGTTGCTGAATCGGTTGACCCTTTACAATGGTGGAAACTTAATGAACATCGATATCCAAAATTGGCATTCCTTGCCAAGGACCATTCTGTGCATACCAGCTACCTCAGTTCCATGTGAACGATTGTTCAGATCTGCTGGTTATATTGTTAATAAGACGCGCTCGTCACTTGAAGCAAATAGTGTCAACATACTCGTCTGTTTGCATAGTTGGTTATTAGATGACATATAAACAAAACAATCCAGTGTTATTTCGATTTTTAACAAATACGACTATAATGCGAGTTATATGACTATAATTGTTTTGCTTTAATCGAAATTAACGATTAATTAATCGTTAATTTTTCAACAGTTAACTATTAAATTTAAATTAATGGGTCGCAGCCCTAATAAATATAAGAACTGCTTTTTAAGAGTCGTCAGAGTAACCGGGAGAGATAGAAATGGGAACGAGGAAATTAGAAAACTAGGTCTGAAAGCTTCCAGGTCAACACAACCTAAATTAGGTACCAGAAAATGTGGGAAATAAAGGCGGCTGGTCTCATGCTACCACATTACCCACCTATCTCCGATTAGTGTATACAAATATTGACCATTACGCCTTAAAGCGTGTAATAATGGTCCTTTTAAAAAAGCTAACAGAAGGGAGATAACGAAATAACTTTCTTCGTTATAAATTCCAAGAGTTATCCCCCTTGTTACTTCACTTGAGTATATACATGGAAGAAGAGAAGTAGTAGCGAATCTCCCTTACAACCTCCATAGCAACGGTTGTTGCAAATACACACAACTGCCAGAGTAACAAGGATTGTCTTTGATAGGAAAAAAACGGCTAATGGCAGGAGACCATTGTGTGCAAATATAAAAAGGCGATAATGACGTTTCTTAGGCCATGGAATGAGAAGAGAGGCATTGGGACATATCGGGAAACACCGTGACGACTGGAGAAATCAGAGCTAGAAATGGCAGGCGTAGATGGAGAGAAATTATGCTGGATGGACTGGGGCGTTGAAATAGTTGAATATCATCGGCGAGTTTGATCAAGAAAACTATGGACGTTGTGTTTATCATGCGGCATTCACTTTGTGTTTTTGTTTACGATGTAACGTTCAGATTATTGCTTCTGTTTACTATGTGACATTCACATGTGTTTTGGTTTTCCATATGTTTGCATTCACTTCATGTGTGTTTTTTTTTCACAATGTAGCATTCATATAATGGGGTTTTTGTTTATGACGTAACATTTACATTCTGTGTCTTCGTCACGGTATAGTATTGACAATATGTAGCATTAACAATATAGGTTTTTGTTCAAGATGTAGCATTGGCAAAATGGGTTTTTGTTCACGGTGTAACATTAACGATATGGGTGTTTGTTCACTTGTAGCATTAACAATATATGTTTTTGTTCACGGTGTAGCATTAACAATATGAGACTTCGTTCACGGTGTAACATTAACGATATGTGTTTTTGTTCACGATGTAACAGTCACATTATGTCTTTTTGTTCACAAAGTAGCATTCGCATTATATGTTTTTGTCCACAAAGTAGCATTCATATTATGTGTTTTTGTTCACAAATTAGCATTCACAACATGTGTTTTTGTTCACGATGTAGCATTCACAGTGTGTGTTTTTTGTTCACGAATTAGCATTCACATTATGTGTTTTAGTTCATGAATTAGTATTCACATTATGTGCGTTACGTCGCCAGGATGTGAGATGTGGGATATAGATGCTGTCAACATCAGTCATGTTGTTACACCAAGGTCAACCATGGCGCCCTGTGTGCAACCTGATGATGCTGTAGTTTGGCAATCTAAACTGTACACATTTAAAGGTGAGAACTTGAATCGAAGTAAATGTATAGTTTCGTATATATTTATAAGTAAGAACGCGAATCAAACTCAATTTATAGTATAGTTTCGTACGTATTTACAGGTTAGAAAGTTAATCAAAGTTAATGTATTATTTCATTTTCGCTATATTATATTATCAAACAGACGTAGTGGTTGGGTAAAAGGCGATTCATGAAAATTTAGTCCGGCATATGAGACTACGAACTCCAGCATGAGAAGAGAGGGGGAAGCAGTCACAGCGGCAGTACGTTGGTTAGAGGAGACCACTGCAACACACATTGTATTCGTTACAGACTCAGGGAGTATGCTTAGTAAGGTGGAGCCCATTTACTCGTATATCACATTGCGGAATTTCCTTCTTCCCAGTGATGACCATAATCTGTCTTCTTACTATTCAGTTCTAACCCTAGTTGTTCACTGTAGTGTATGTAGTATATAGTATCGAAGTAGTATATGTGATATATTCAAGAAAACGTCTGCCACAATTATCCCCATACACATATATACGTAACTGCTTTAAAGACACTCTGAAGACATTCTAAAGATCTCACTAACAGCTTTTGGAATTCATCACGACACTTGGGGGACAGCTGCCAAAGACAGAAATTCATGACGTACATCATTGCACAAGGGTGTAATCCCTTGCAAATAAAACCGGACTGCAAGCCCTGTGAAACCAAAAAAAAAAAGAATGACAAAAATAAAAACCATCGCAGGAGATCCTCCTCCTGGAACGTTAAGCATTCTTAGCCCATATTGTGAAAGAACATTTCGAGCCAAAATATGCCTTGCCAGCAATCTTAGAACTCACGGCTCAAAACTTTCAAGCCTCACTAGATATAATGACTTGTCATCATCATACCTGATGGAGAAAAACCAAAGGTTGTGTAAAATAAAACGATGAGGGTCGCTGTAGCTTACATACCTGACTGCCTGCCTGCCCACTCGATGGCCAAATGTTCAAATCCACAAAGTGAATGAGTCAGATTAGTTTCAAATTAATGTTTTCGCAATCACACAGATATGATATTAAAAAGCAAAGTATTGGAAATACGGGGGAAGGGAGGGGTGTTGGGGGGGGGGGGGGTGACGGGTTGTTCGACGCTCAGTCTCCGCAGATGGATAGGACACATTAGGAAGGTGGGCACCAGTAGAATACCAAAGGACCTCTTTCCTCTCTCCCTCTCTCTCTCTCTCTCTCTCTCTCTCTCTCTCTCTCTCTCTCTGTCTCTTTCTCTCCAGTGTGTGTGTCTGTGTGTGTGAGAGAGAGCGAGAGAGGAGAGAGAGAGAGAGAGAGAGAGAGAGAGAGAGAGAGAGAGAGAGAGAGAGAGAGAGAGAGAGAGAGAGAGAGAGAGAGAATTTCAGATGGGTAACAGATTTCAGGGTCGGCCTCTACTACCGTACAAAGATGTATGTAAGCGGAACATGATTGATACAGGCATTGATATTGCGCCTTGGGAGCAAGTCGTCGCTGATCGTGATGAATGGAGGGCAAAGATCAGAAACGGAATAAAGACAAAGAAGAAAATGATTGCAGATAGGTCATACAATGAGCGTGTGAGATGCCTGATGGTGCGTTAAGATGGAAATGACCATTTGTTCACATGCATCTAGTGTAGACGAACATTTACCGGTCCAATTGGTCTGATCAGTCACATTCGCTACCATCATGGGTTGTAGTTATTATACCTGTTTTGTAGCACAGAGTAACAAACTATCATCTGTCCAGAAGGTAAGGTGCCAGTGTGTTCTAAAGTCTTATTGGAATTTGTCGTACTGAATAACCTAACATGGCATTCTTGTTGATGCCATTTTAGCTAGGGTGCCCTTTCCTCTTGGTGCATTAATCACGTACGCACTTTATTAAATGGATAACCCAACCTTGGAATGAGCAGTGATTGCTCCCGCTGTACATTGATATGAGCACGTCTAGAAATGTCAGGAATACATTCCTACACGCTAGTGTCCCGAGTAACCCAAAATGTCAATGTGCTGTGTGAGTTTCATGACTCCATGAAAGACATGACAACCTATAATCTCACTAAATAAAACGAAATCGCAAACGTAATTTAATGAAAGCAGAAATAAAATGCCGGTCTCCCTGGCTTCGAGGTTAAATGACTTTCTCCGCAATTCTGTTTATCCACGTAGGGTAAAGCGATGTCCTGTAAAGGATATGCAAAAAACAACATAATAAATAAAATGCACATACAAAATCGGCTTGATGGAAGTTGCGTGTGGTGCGTTCATGTGTATGAATGGGAATGATGGGTAGTGAAATTGTGAAGTTGTGTATGGGTGCGAATGTTGAATGATAAGTATTGAAATGATAAGGTTCTACGGTGCATTTTAATTACTGTAGGGATTTTGAAAATATTGCCGTTTCATGTTTTGTATTTACCTTTTGTGTCGCATGAACTCCGCAGAGGATGAATACAAAACTTGAAACGGCAATATTTTCAAAAACCCTACAGTCATTAAAATTATACAACATATATGGATGCAAGTGCTGGACAATATGTAGGAAAATGCTGTAGTTCTGTATGGATACACATCTTGGATAATATGTAACGAAATGGATGTAGTTCTGTATGGATGCAAATGATGGATAATAAGTAATGAAATGTTGCACTCCTGCATGGATGCGAATGATGGACAATAATTGTTGAAATGATGAAGTTCTATGCTCATCTGGAGATTAGGCAATGAGTAATGAGATGATAAAGAAACTGCAGACATTGGAGAAGTGATTTTTTTAACAGAATGTTGAGGATATCGTGGAAAGAAGAAAATATTTAATTAAGAAAGTAATTAAGTAAGAAAGTAATCAAACAAGAAACTAATTAAGCAAGAGATTTAATCAAGCAAGAATTTAATGAAGCAATTAAGTAAGAAAGTTATTAAGTAAGAAAGTAATTAAGTAGGAATGTATTTAACAAAGAAAGCAATCAAGCAAGAAAGTAATTAAGTAAGAAAGTAATCAAGCGAAAACGTATTAAAGTAACAAATTAGTCAAGCAAGAATGTAATTAAGTAGGAAAGTTATTAAGTAAGAAAGTAATAAAGTACAACAGTAAGGGAATAAGACATTAATAAAGCGAGAAGGTAATAAAATAATTACGTAAGAAAGTGATAAAGCAAGAAAATAATTAAACAAGAAATTAATCAAGCAATAATGTAATTACGTAAGAAAGTAATTAAATAAGAAAGTAATCAAGCATATAAGTAATCGAGTAAGAAATTAATCAAGCAAGAAAATAATTAAGAAAGTAATTAAATAAGACATTAATTGATCAAGGAAGTAATTAAGTAAGAAAGTAATTAAGTAAGAAAGTAATCAAGAAAGAAATTAATTAAGTAAGAAAGTAATTAATTAAGCATGTAATTAAGCTCGGCAATATTTAAGTACGAAAGTAATTCCCCAGGGTGAAGAAATGCAACCTAGAGACTAAATGTCATAGCAGGGTAGACCAGACCCTAAACCTTGGTTTGGCACGTGGTCTAAGATCAAAGCTCCGACAAGCGGATAGTTAGAGCATTGCTTTGCTGATACAGCAGCTTCTGCATCTTCTCTTGTTCTAGATGTACTGGTGGTACATATCCTCTGGGATAAACTATGCAGGCCGAGAGAGGGATCATGTTGTATGGGCAACACGTGGTCTCTACAATTCAGCCAGGCTTTGTGCTATGGGGAGTTATAGCTCCATTTCTGGTCTTAACCGGTCTCGGAATCAAAGCGAGAGTTAGCAGTTACGGGTTATAAGTCCTTTTCAATTTAAATCACAAATGCTGAAATATTGGAAAGATTGGATTATGTGACGGTTTGTTCCATGCTCAATCTTTGTAGACTTAGATGGATAGCAGATTAGGAGGATGGACGACGGTTGAATACCAAATGACATCTGTTTTGTTTATTTGTTTGTTTGTTTTGTTTGTTTTTTGTTTGTTTGTTTGTTTGTTTGTTTGTTTTTTTGTGAAGTAAAGAAAAGTAGCCTTTAGCAAGATGAAAAACATACTGACCAATAAAAAGATGTCAATTGAAACGAGAAAAAAGAGTTGAGATTCTACATAGAACCTGTACTTTTATATGGATGTGAAGCTTGGACAATGAGCAGTCAGGCTGAAAAAACATCTGATGGCTGTAGAAATGTGGTTTCTGAGGAAAATGCAAAGAATACCACGGACAGACAGAAAGACCAATGAACAAGTCCTTCAAGAAACAAATGAAGATCGTAAACTGATTAGAGACATTAGACGTAGACAGTCAAAATTTTTTTTTCACGTTATGGGAAGAAATGACTTGGAGAACTTGGTGACGACTGGTAAGATCGAGGGGAACAGACCAAGGGGAAGACCTAGAAGCAAGTACCTGGATGGCTTGGCCTTGTGGCATGGTCGAGACAGAAACACGGAGCTGATCCACGACTCTGGTGATCGAGTGAGATGGCAGAACATGACCGCCCACGCCTATCGGCATGGCACATGATGGATGGATGGAAGTACAGATGGGTAAAAGATCTCGGGGTCGGCTTCTATTACAATACAGAGATTTTTTGTAAGCGGGACATGATTGATACAGGCCATGATATTACACATTGGGAGCAAGTCGCCGCTGACCACGTTGCATGACGAGCAAAGATCAGAAGTGGAATACAAAGGAGAAAATGATTGCAGATACGTCACACACTGAGCATTAGACGTCAGATGATGGAAATGTTCACATGCATCCATTGTGGATGAACATTTACAGCGCGAATTGGTCTGATCAGTCACATAAGCTACCGCCAAGGGTTGTGGGTTAACTTATTATACATTTTTTAAAAGTACAATTTAACCAACTATCGTCTATCAGGATGGCAAGGCGCCATTGGTAATTGCCTAGAAAATAAACCTCGGGTTGATTGCAATGAGAAAAAGGGTGTTGAAGTGCTACATAGAACCTATACTTTTGTATGGATGTGAAGCGTGGACAATAAGCAGTCAAGCTGAAAAACAGCTAATGGCTGTGGAAATGTGGTTTCTGGGGAAAATGCAAAGAATACCATGGACAGACAGAAAAACCAATAAACAAGTCCTTCAAGAAACAAATGAAGATCGTAAACTGATTAGAGTCATTAGACGTAGACAGTCAAAATTTTTTGGGCATGTTATGAGAAGAAATGAATTGGAGAACTTGGTGACAACTGGCAAGATCGAAGGGAAGAGACCAAGGGGAAGATCGAGAAGTAAATACCTGGATGGATTGGCCACATAGCATGGTCGAGACAGGAACACGGAGCTGATCCACGACTCTGGTGATCGAATGACGTGGCAGTACATGACCGCCCACGCTTATCGGCATGGCACATGATGGATGGACGATTGCAATGTTCTGCAAAGGATTAAGAACATGCATGTAAAAATCAAATCTAAATATGTGATGTGAAAATTATAGATCGGGATGGTCGAATGAATAAGAGCGCTTACTTGTTAAAACTTCCTATGCGCTTATTTCGATGTAGCGGGGTTAACCCCTGCATCGGCCATTTCGACTAGAATGCTGACTTCTCGTCGACGTGCTTGCTTGCTTGCTTGTGTTCGTTGGCTTGAGCTCCAACGCGAAGTCCTGTATGTCGGATGAAGTCATCCTGTTGTCCAACATCAGTGTGATATCATACAGGACCTGAGGTTTTCGTGAGTATCCGTTGTCCCATGTCTGGCTTATTGGTGTGCAGACTGGTGGTTCCTCGCCGTACAGGCAGACACTCACCGACTTCGGAGGAATCGGCGATACTACTGACTTTAGCCAGGACCCCGAAGGGACATGTTGCCCGGGACGCTCGACGAGGACGCGTCAATAGGTCTTGGCCAGTATATAACTTGGCCCTGGTGCCTTGGAAAGACCTCTGCGTCCCTTCTCGTCGACGTAAAAACAAGTACCTCAGAAGTCGGAGTGGGTTCCCCTCATGGTGAGGGACACTGGTGTTAGGGCAAGTAAACCCACATGCAAACATCAGTCCACCGTGTTCTACGCTCGAGTTCAAATCAAAATGTGACTATTAAATGTTTTCTTGTAACTAACACTAACTGCATACCATTAATCTCCAGGTTGTCACGTGATTCCACAAGACCTGGCTCCCATACCCCTGGCGGACTGGGGCTTGCCGTGCAACATTGATGCCGCCCTCAACAGCGGCGATCACATGACCGTTTTCAAGGGAAATAACTACTGGAGATACACTGGCCAAGGAAAGGCAACCAGCGAAGGAGCGACTTTGGACTGGACGGTTGATGTTGTACAATGTTTGCCTTGAAATGTCTGCAACTAAATATTGTGTGAAACGCAGGAAACATTAGAAGCCATTAAAATAACAATATTAATCTAATTTACAGCTTATTGGTTTGACTCATAAATGACAACAACGTGGGAAAGTAAATTGTAGACAACATTTACTGTCTACCCCAGTCAATTATTATTTTAACTCGCTACATTAAACCCTTTAGACAACGGTTTCTTTCAGACTAATATCCAACATGGCCTTTTAGCTGAGTTCTAAGTGTAGATTTATCTGCTCTTGTTCAGGACTTAACATCATTGGAAGAATCATAAACACTCTTAAGTTTGCTGACGTTTAGCAGAAAGCCAGCAAGAGTTACAAGACCTAGTGGACCACGTAAACAGGCGTAGTACAGAATGTGGCTTAGATAATTTTGTTTTATTGCATATCTCTTACAGAACACTGCAGTCAACATCAGCATTTTTCAGCTGTTGTTGATGTACTAGGCAATATTACGCTCAGTAGTTTGCTATTTCTTGCTTAAATATTAACATCCCCCACCCCCCCACCCCCCCCCCCAAAAAAAAATAACTATGATAATTAGCAGTGGAAAGGAAAGTTCATCAATGAACATCACAGTAAACGGGGAGATACTCGAACAAGTTTCTTCTATCTTGGACATGTAGCAACAGACGGCAGAAGTGAAACAGAAATAAAAACGGAGAAAAGGAATGGTACAAAATGCTTTCTACATCATGAAATCAGTATTACCATCTAGAGAGATTAACAAGGCATTAAAAATGAGAATTGTTAAATGTTATGTATATTCAACACTACTATACGGCGCGGAAGCCTAGACATTGAACGAGCAATTAGAAAGTCGCATAGAAGCCCTGGAGATGTGGATATACAGAAGAATATGTCGTGTTGATTGACTATTCAGGCCAGGGTGCAGAGACGGTCATCCAAACTGCAAACTCGATTCCCCAAATCATTGCCCACTAACTTGCCTTCAATCAATCAGTCAATCAGGTGCCGTCTCCACAATGAAGGTTGGCTGCAATGAATCGCCTACACTGTCTGTCTCTCGCTCTGACTGTACATTCTATCAGATTGTAGTTCGTCCATCTCTTGATGTTATCTTCCCACTTGTATCGTTGTCTACCTCTTTCTCGCTTGGCTTCAATCTTACCATCCGGTATGGTTTTCATAAGAGCGGCATGTCTTTTAACGTGGCCGAAATATTTCACTTGCCTCTTTTTATTTCTTCCATCAACTTTCTTTTCATTCCCAGTCTTTCTAGAACTTCTGCATTTGAATGTTTTTGTTTCCATGAAACACGACATATTCATCTGTATATCCACATCTCCAGGACTTCTAGTTGCTTGTTCAATGTCCAGGCTTCCGCGCCGTACAGTAGGGTTGAATATACTTAACATTTGACAATTCTCATTTTTAATGCGTTATTAATGTCTTTAGATGTCAATACTGATTTCATGCCGTTGAAAGAATTTTTGGCCATTCCTATTCTCTTTTTGATTTCCATTTCACTTCTGCCATCCTCTGTTATTACATGTCCAAGATAGGAGAAACTTACCTTGGTGGCCACAACTACCTGTTTTCAATTTACTTTGTAAAGTGGGACGATTGTTGCAATGTTTATTGTATGATACATTGAGTGATACTGTTAAACTTATTTAAATCCGAACATTTCTAGTTGTTATCATGTTAATTCTTAATAAAAATGTTTCCATGATATTTATTACAATTTTGATTTTATAGGACAATATATATATATATATATATATATATATATATATATATATATATATATATATATATATATATATATATATATATATATATATATATATATATATATATATCATGTGCCATGCCGGAAAGCATGGGCGGTCATGACTCGCCATTTCACTCGATCACCAGTGTCGTGGACCAGCTCAGTGTTCCTGTCTCGTCCATGCCATGTGTCCAAGCCATCCAGGTATTTTCCTCTCGGTCTTCCTCTTGGTCTGTTCCCCTCGATCTTGCCAGTTGTCACTAAGTTCTCCAATCCACTTCTTCTCATAACATGACCAAAAAATTTTGACTGTCTACGTCTAATTTCTCTAATCAGTTTACGATGTTCATTTGTCTCCTGTAGTACTTGGTCATTGGTTTTTCTGTCTGTCCATGGTATTCTTTGCATTTTCCTCAGAAACCACATTTCTGCAGCCATCAGATGCTTTTCAGCTTGACTGCTCATTGTCCAAGTTTCACATCCATACAAAAGAACAGGCTCTATGTATCCCCTCAACACTCTTTTTCTCGTTTCAATTGACATCTTTTTATTGGTCAGAATGTTTTTCATCTTGCTAAAGGCTACTTTCGCCATGGCGATTCTTGTTCTAATCTCTTCAAGGCATCTCCCATCAGATGTTATAACTGTTCCAAGATAATTGTACCGATTCACTTGTTGAAGAATATTTCCATTTACTTGTATATTACATTGTGGCACTTCTTCCTTCCTACTGACGACCATAACCTGAGTCTTTTTACAATTTAATTCTAACCCCAGTTGCTCACTGTGTACAACAACCGCATCTACTAATTATTGCAGGTCCTGCGCATTGTCTGCAATTAATACTGTATCATCTGCATATCTAATGTTATTGATGTTTCGTCCTCCAATGCTGATTCCATTTATATCCTCTACAGTTCTTAAAATATTTTCACTGTATAGGGAAAAAAGATCTGGAGACATCACACATCCCTGCCTAACACCTCTCTTAATTGGCTGATACTGTCCCACTTCGTTATCAATCCTTATTGCAGCTTGTTGTTTCCAATATATGTTTTTTATAAGTCTAATGTCTTTCCCATCAATTTGTAGATCTGCAAGCATATCCACCATGCTGACATGTCTAACGCTATCAAAAGCCTTTGCATAGTCAATAAAGCAAAGATGTATATCCTTGTTTACTTCTACAGCTCGTTCAATAACTGTTCGCAGCATATACACAGCATTTACAGTACCCTTTCCTTCTACAAACCCGCATTGTTCTTCCCCTATTTCAGGTTGTATCTTCTTCCTCATTCTTTGCATGATAATTCTTAGCAAAATCTTTGTGATGTGACTCATTATACTAATCTTTAAGCGAATCATGATTTACTAGGCACTTTTAAAGAGGTAGTTTGTTGTTGCTTTCTTCCATGGCAGTGACCCTACTGGTCGGAGACCGCAGCCATTGATTCAAGACGAGTTCCTTTGCCTGCCGTCGTGTAACTCGAGGCCATGACCCACAAATATCTGTCGGCTGCCCTCAAAATTACATCCATCACCTGCCTTCCGTGGTTTCTTTTGAAAACTTCCAATAAAAGGAACACAATATAACATCACATAATCCACAGGGAAACACTATTCACAGGGAATCCAAAGGAAATCACACGAAATCCAATGAAAATCACTAAATAGCGTCCCTCCGAAAAGTAACGCTTCATCTTGTCGCCATTTTACCGGAAATCATACTGCATATATATATATATATATGCGATGTAGCTGTGAATAAGATCAATAGGAATACTTTTAATATGACAGAATTTCTATCGAAATATTTTAGTGTGCATGAGAACAGATGGACACTTCATCATCAACATCATCATCATCATCATCATCATCATCATCATCATCATCATCATCATCATCATCATCATCATCATCGAGTAATGTTTAGGTAACTGCACCATGCCATGAAGGAAGCTTGAAATGAAAACCTTAAAATTATGATATAAATTACAATAACCATGTCATTGTCTTGTAACCTGTCAATATTGTTGTTAAGGATGTCAAAAGTGTTAAGCATTTGACATCATGGTGCAGACGAAGACGGGGACGTTATAAGCACAGTGTAAAGATGGCCACCTCCCTTTTAACATGCACCATCCGTTTTTTTTTTTTTTTTTTTTTTTTTTTTTTTTAATGTGTGAAACCTATTCAAATTCATCGATGAATGGAGGTCTAGTATGATGATGCATGCCTGTCAGTCCAGCTAGTGTATGAGTGGAGTAGTAATTTTCAGAACGGCGTGACTTCTGTGACAGACTTTTCGGTCCTATGAAGAGGTACATCAGTTTGTGAATGAGTGGTTACACACGCGACCAAGAGAATTTTTATTCTACAGGAATCCAAGAACTTTATCGGAGCTAGAGGACTTGCATTGAACGCAATGATGTATTTATTCTTTACTTTTTTCAGAATATATTTACCACACACACTCAAAAAAAAAACCAAAAAAGCAATAAGGTTTTAATTTGAAGCTCCCTCGTATGTGTATATGAATGTATGTGTTGTATTCACAAATGTAAAGGAAAACACGCAATGCATATTGTAAATACACACTTTTTTGTATGGAATAGACATTTTTTTTTATTATCGTGGCTTACTCGGTCATAGGATTATTAATCTGAGGCTGGGAATGGACCCTAATATAACGTCTCTTGTAAAGTTGAAAGGGTAGGGGGTAATAGAAGAACAACATCACGAACAATTTCTTTAATTAATGTGGGGTTCTGTTGCAGTTCCGCCCTACTTAAATGTTATTGGAAGTTTTTAAGTGTGCCAGAGAGAAGATATGGGAGTAGAGTGAGTGCGAGAGAGAAGATGAAGGATTGGAGTGAGTGCAAAAGAGAAGATGGTGGGATGGAGTATGTGCAAGAGAGAAAAATGGGGCTTAGAATAAGTGTAAGATAGAAAATGGGAGCTTAGAGTGAGTGAGAGAGAGAGGATGGGAGCTTAGAGTGAGTGCGAGTGAGAAAATTGGAGTTTGGAGTGACTGCGAGAGAAAAGATGGGGGTTTGGAGTGAGTGCGAGAGAGAAAATGGGAGCTTAGAGTGAGTGCGAGAGAGAAGAATGGGGATTGAAGTGAGTGCAAGAGAGACGATTCGGGGTTTGAGTGGTGCAAGAGAGAAGAATGGAGCTTAGAGTTTGTACGACAGAGAAGATGGGAGCTCAGAGTGAGTGTGATAGAGAAGATAGGAGCTTAAAGTGAATGCGAGAGAGAAGAAAGGGGATTGGAGTGAGTGCAAAAGAGAAGATGCGGGATTTGAGTGATGTAAGAGAGAAGGATGGAGCTTAGAGTGAGTGTGAGAGAGAAGATGGAAGCTTGATGTATGTGCAACAGAGAAGATGGGAGCATGGGGTGATTTGGTTGAGGGCGTATGCGCCACTGGGAGATAGATGGCAAAGGAGGAAGGAGGGTGAACACTCCATCCATATTATCACCACCACCACCTTCAACAATCACTATTTGGTCAGAATGGAAAAAATGGTGGCATATGTCCTGTCAGACCCCTACAGACAACGATCTGTTAATACACAAACAATACTCTGGAAACACGGGTCGCTTGTAAGAACACGTATACCACAAAAAGAAATACATTTCAACACTAAAGTTTGAATAACGAAGACACAAATAATAGATTGCATGTTGTATTGCCTGGCATATTTCGCTGCATCTCGTCAGATATATACTGCAAAAATGTCACAGCATTAAACTAATTAGATAAATCCTTCAAGCTGAAATATACAACAAACACGCTGACACAGTAATGTTAATTGTCCACCAAGGTAAATTCATTAAAGTGTGTATATGTGTGGGATTTTTTAAGTTAGCTTGTAACATATGCTTAACAGGACGTCGCAGTCAACAGAAGCATTGTGTGTGTTTGTGTGTGTGTATCATGCGAATGGAGGCAATTGCGTCATTAGTGTGAAGGAGATCGCATCATTAGAGTGGAGGAGATCGTATTATTAAGAGTGGAGGAGATGGTATTATCCAAGTGGAGATCACATTATTAGAGTGGAGGAGATCGTACCATTATAGTGGTGGAGATAGCATCATTAGGGTGGAGGAAATGGCATCATCCGAGTGCAGGAGATCTTCGTCATCCTAGTGGAGGTGATCGCACTGTCCGAGTGGAGGAGATTGCTTTATCCGAGTGGAGGAGATATCATCATCCTAATTGAGGAGATCGCACTGTCCGAGTGGAGGAGATTGCTTTATCCGAGTGGAGGAGATATCATCATCCTAATTGAGGAGATCGCACTGTCTGAGTGGAGGAGATTGCATTATCCGAGTGGAGGAGATTGCATTATCCGAGTGGAGGAGATCGCGGCCAACTAGTTCAGGAGGACTAATTCTCTGCAGTGCGTTAATGCAAAAATCAAGGTTTCCTGACTACCAGGATGCATGGCAAGCTGGAGGATGCTCGGGACTTCGCAGCCAGTCGGCCACGCATAACTTTCTAAGTGGAGACCAGCATGACCGACTAGATGAACGCGCACACTCTTACACTTCCGGTGCGCTGATAGCGAGGGACACCGGTAATAAGGAAAGCTCATTAAAACGCACAAATCAGTCCAGTACACAAGAGGTAGTAACACGTGTATGGAATACGCTTGAGTTCAAAGCGAGTGAACGAAAAAAAACAAAGAAAAAAAAAACTTTCCAAGTTTAGTCTGGGAATCTGAAATAAACTCAGACTTGATCTTAGGGAAAACAAAAATTAAAAGAAATCAGGGACAAATTTGCCAAGATTTTTACTGTCGAGCGGATGGTGTCTTTTGCTTTCTTGGTTCCAGACGAATTTTGGTGACGGTAAACCTACTGGAGCTCTCTCTGTTGATGACACCTTGGACAAGGCCAAGACATTTGACCCTAAATACAGACTGGCACGACATGGGGTGCTAGAAATTAAGAGAACGGGCAGAAAGCAGCAAAAAAAAGGAAATAACAGACAAACGAAAGTGGGAGGTGCCATAAAGACTTAAAGCTGGTAAGAAAAAGTAATCAGCAATTTTGTGGTGGTGGTGTTTTCTTTCTGATGTGAGAACTAAACAAACTGTATTGAAAATAACGAACCATTAATGCAAATTGGAAAAAAAAAATTGAGAACAGTACAAGACATTCACGCGCACTTACAAGAATTAAGAATGTTCTATGTAGGATATAATGAGCAAGCCCTATAAGAAACAAATGAAAACCGTAAACTGATTAGAGATATGAGACGTAGACAGCAACACTTTTGCGAACGTTATAAGAAGAAATAAACTAGAGAACTTGGTGACTGCTGGCAAGATTGAGGAGAAAATAACAAGGGGAAGGCAGAGAAGTAAATATCTGGATGGCTTGGCCACGTGGCATGGTCAAGACAAAAACACGGAGCTGATCCACGACTCTGGTGATCGAGTGACCTGGCTAAACTGACCGCCCACGCTTATCGGCATGGCACATGATGATGATGATGTAGAATATTACGAAATGACAACATTTAGGTACGTGTGACTGCTGCGAAAAGTGAGAGATAATAGGCACAGACACGGCGTACACACTTTACAACTAACGAAAGCCCGGCGACAGGAAATCACAGTATTTAAAAAAAAAAAACACTGGTCATTATAACAAAGTAAAAATAATTTACACCACAACGCAACGACTCGGCATTTCGATCGTAATTTTCTTGATTAGCAGGAATAACACAAACAGTTCTAAAGGAAATAAATAAAATTAGAAAATATAATTATAAATTTAAACGTAAACAGAAAGAAGTTTTTTTTATCAAAAGTCGGGCATATCGTCAATCACCCAGAAACAGGCTCACTAGCAGTATAAATCCTGAAAAACCTTCATGACGATAACAGAGACGAACAGTATGATGTTCAAAATAATAATGAAGGACCAGCAATTTTGAAGATGGAGGTTCAGAATGCTCTTAACCATATGAAATCTGGCAAGACCCCCGGTTCAGACAGCGTCACAACAGAAATGATTAATGCTTTAGAAGAATATGGAATAGATACAGTTACCAGACTACTTAATACAATATATGATACTGCAAATATACCTCATGAATTATGTAATTCTGTATTTATTGCAATCCCAAAGAAATCAGGAGCATTGGAATGTGATCAACATCGAACAATTTGTATAATGAGTCACATCACGAAGACTTTGCTAAGAATTATCATGTAAAGAGATAAGAGGGCAATACAACCTGAAATAGTAGAAGAACAATGTGGGTTTGTGGAAGGCAAGGGTACAGTAAATTCTGTGTATATACTGAGAACCGTAATCAAACGTTCTATAGAAGTAAACGGAGATCTACACCTTTGCGTTATTGACTACACAAAGGCTTTCGATAAAGTGAGACATGTCGACGTGATAAATATGCTTGAAGATCTACAAATTTATGGAAAAGACCTTAGACTTGTAAGAAACATATATTGGAAACAAGCTGCCATAAGAGTTGATAATGAAGTAGATCAATATCAGCCTATTCAGAAAGGTGTGAGACAGGGATATGTAATGTCTCCAGATCTGTTTTCCCTGAACAGTGAAAGTATATTCAGAAATATTGAAGATATGGAAGAAATCAACATTGGGAGAAGATGCATCAATAACATTAGATATGCAGACGATACAGTCTTGATTGCAGACAATGAACAGGACCTGCAACATTTAGTAGATGCGGTTGTTGCACACAGTGAACAACTGGGGTTAGAATTAAGTTGTAAAAAGACACAGATTATGGTCGTCACCAGGAAGAACGAAATACCACAATGTAATATACAAGTAAATGGGAATATTCTTCAACAAGTGAATAGGTACAATTATCTCGGAACATTAATAACATCTCATGGTAGATGCCTTGAAGAGATTAGATCAAGAATCGCCATGGCAAAAGTAGCCTTTAGCAAGATGAAAAACAAACTGACCGATAAAAGAAGATGTCAATTGAAACGAGAAAAAGAGGTGCTACATATAACCTGCCATTTTATATGGATGTGAAGCTTGGACAATGAGCAGTCAAGCTGAAAAACATCTGATGTCTGTAGAAATGTGGTTTCTGAGGGAAAATGTAAAAAATACCATTGTCGCATAAATTCTTGGAGATGTCGATCGATGAAAAACTGTCGCGCCATGCGTCTACAAGCAGCCGTCATTCTTTGATGTGTTGTCGATCGAAGAAGGACTGTCGCGCCATTGGTCTACAGGCGGGCGCCATCCTTTGAAGTTGGAGACGGACTGTCCCGATGGAAGTCGGCAAGATCTCTTGTTGTGGGGAAATTATTCTCCAGATTACAGACGGCGGGACTTTTTGAAGTCCCGGGACAAGTCCCCAGATGAAAGCGGGGCAGCCAGCCAGTTGTTTACATCGAGTCGAAAAAGGAATATAAAAATAGCTTCTAGACGCCTAGTGTCTGGACAGATTTGTGACGTCATTCAGACACAATATTAAAACAGTCTGGATAAACAACTTTGGCCAGAGTCGACCAAATATTGTGACACAACAAGGACGTGTGTGTGATGTTCCTGGTTTGAGTATAGAGAGAGACTATAGTGTCTTGTGTTGATTTACATCGGCGGACATTTAACCATTGTGTTATTCAGTAGCCTCAATTTCAGACAGGAATAAATATATGGTATTTAATTAGATAGATTCAAGTTAGATTATTCTTAGGAGACTAGAGTGGTAATGTGTGTTATGAGAACGTATTATAAGAGCGTCGGCAGCAGTAGGCTATCGCGTTGCTTAAACTAGCTTGTGTGAGATATCAATTAACTCAGTGAGTTAAGGACAATGTAGTGGGATGATATTTAGGGACATTGAGGATGGTTGGGGGGATAAAGGAAATGTCAAATGGTAGGATCTTCCAGTAGGGTATCTACTGGGCTTCTGCACTTTTCCTTTAGTCTGTCCTTGTCTTACCATGACTCAGACCGATGTGATGAGCTCCTCTGCCGTATGACAGAGTTTGGTTCTCTGTTATATATCTGAGTGCGGCCGTCGGCCTACTCTCACCTAATAAAGGTCGGAGTCGGGTTGCTCTCACCAGGTGTGTTCTCTCTTCAACAGGTTCCACTATATTTTACAACAAGCTAGAAGAAAAGCCATGGCTCGATCAGTGAAGGCGGTTTTTTTACTCAGCTGCTTTTGCACTGGGCCCATAACCCAGAGGATCTGCGAGAACCTGGCCTCTGCAGAGCGGAAAACGATGAGACTATAAGAGTGATTCCTCAGTGGTAGTTCTTATAATAGTAACGTGAAGACACTTACAATACCACCAGTAACAGGAACAATAGTTGTTATATAGAGAACTGGAAATTGAACATTGTGTTTTTCCAAATTGGGAATCTTTGTGTGACATTACCAATTAACATTGTGTGTTACAATTGGTGAATTCCTATGAGAAATAAATTACTAACATTTAGTTTCACAGTGACAGTAAACATTGTTGTTACTGAACAAGTGTTAGCAGATTCCAGAACTGTTAGTGACATATTAGTTACACTGTGTGTGTGTGTCAGATTCATGGTCAGTATTAGACTATATCCACTATTGGTGACCAGGCATCCGGACTATCCAAGAGTTATTGGAGGAAGTCGACATTTGGCCGGAGAGACGCATTATTTGGTGAGGTCTTCTTGTACTTGATATATGGTGCTGTTGTGTGGCCAGTACTGTGATGAAGCAGACTTTGCTCCTGAGCTGTTCGGTCTGATTCTGCATACACTCTAGATTATACGACAGACATTCTACACATACACTTTGCACACATCCTGACACTTTTCTTTATTAAATTAATTTGTCATTTTTGTTAGAAGCTAGTGTTGTGTAATATGTTTTGGAAAAGAATGAGAGGGGGCATGGTCCAGGGATAAGAGAGAGAGAGAGAGAGAGAGAGAATCCAAAGATTGATGGGGTTTTGTGGACAGAAATCCAGAAGATCCTCAAGATAATGATATGGGGTTAAAAGAATGTGGGTGTCGATTCCCCTCACCCCAGGGACGACACTTATTACGACAACCATGGACAGTCAGAAAGACCAATGAACAAGTTCTTCAAGAAACAAATGAAGATCGTAAACTGATTAGAGACATTAGACGTAGACAGTCAAAATTTTTTGGGCATGTTATGAGAAGAAATGAATTGGAGAACTTGGTGACGACTGGCAAGATCGAAGGCAACAGACAAAGGGGAAGACCGATAAGCAAGTACCTGGCTGGCTTGGCCTCGTGGCATGGTCGAGACAGAAACACGGAGCTGATCCACGACTCCGGTGTTCGAGTGAGATGGCAAAACATGACCGTCCCACACCTTCTAAATCAATGCAAAACCGTCTCACTAGCATTATACTGTTTGGTGTCTGTACAGTCTCATTTCACTTTGTATGTAGAACAAATTTGAAAAATGAGGTACGTGATGTCATAAAAAATGTGCTAAAAATTTCATTATATTAGTTACAATAGTTACTGCTATGGTCTAACGGTGTTTTGTCGAAACTGGAAAGTACCAATGAAGTATTCATTGCTTGGAGTGCAAAAGATATACCCCAGCAGATATTCGCTGCATATTGCTTCACGATGGGTTGTGGAACACATTTTTGATGAGATCATGTACTTAATTTTTCAGATGTGTTCTACATACACAGTGTAGTGAGACTTTACAAACACCCGGTACATTGCAGTTAGAATACACCGAGGAAATACTTAGGAATATACTTAGGAAAATGAGCAACACAACACCGGACTGTTATGGTACACTACCACAAATTTACAGAACATGTATGCAAGCAATACAAGGCAATGAACATATAACAACACACAACCAAGCAGATATACAAACACTTAGTGACATAACAACCGCCATCATTAGACATAAGAATCAAAACAGTTCATAAATACTACATGAAAGACAACACCTGTAGTTTCACTAACTTACACAATAAACACATCACACCCAAAGCCACAGACTACTTTTCAACATAACACTAACTACAGAAAGTGCAGTTCAGTGATCCAAGCAAACAGCAGCATGAGAGGGAGCGGGGGGGGGGGGGGGGGGGGGGGGGTTTAAAGGGGAGACAAATTGTGCACAAGAATTGCGTCAGACATTTTGCCCTTCTTAAGGGAGAGAGAGAGTATGTGTGAGTGAAAGAGAAGGAGAGAGTGAGGGGAGGGAGAGAGAGAGGGGGTGAGAGGGGGGAGGGAGGGGAAGAGGGAGAGTGAACGAGAAGGAGAAAGATGGAGAGAAGGAGTGAGAGAGATGGAAAGGGAGAAAGAAAGAGGTGGAGAGAGACATGGAGAGAGAGAGAGAGAGAGAGAGAGAGAGAGAGAGAGAGAGAGAGAGAGAGAGAGGAACACTCATATGACAAGGCTGGATCGATCTAGGCTGTGTGCTGACTGAGAGGGGACAACTCGCCCTACCACATAGATTCAAACTGCTTTGGTAACGGTGTTAAGAGCACTCACAGTAATGCTACCTCGCAGGCAATATAATACTGGTCAATATTTGCACATTCATTACCTGCTTCAGTGAATAACGCTTTCATTGGAAGCGGCCAACGGAGAAATAACCGCTACAGTGCATCACGGGTCCAATACTTTTATTTAATACAGATTAAATACACAACAGTAGATGTATGGTCTTAGATATGATTGAGCTACCGAATAAGAGTAGATGGTACCATCTGCTTTCTGTTAGAGCCGAATGTTGGGCGGCGCTCACCAAACCTGACGCTCTTTATTGTGTCAACGGTTTCGGGCGGAGGAGAGCAACTGGGATAGTACAAGCCTTATCCTAATGCGAGAAAATGCAATCTTAAGATTAAATGTCATTGCAGAGCAGACCAGACTCCAAGTCTTGGTCGGCAATTGGTCTAGGATCGAAGCTCCGACAGGCGGACAGTTAGAGTAATGCTTTATTGATCCGGCAGCTTCTGCAGTTTGTCTTATTCCAGATGTATTGTTACTACATTTTTCTCTTTTTTAATTCCTCTGTAGCAAACTAGGCAGTTCGAGAGAGGTTTCATGCTGCATGGGCAACACATGGTCTTTGTAATTCAGCCCAGGCTTTTTAATATGGAGATGTATAACATTCGAGCCGATGGGGTTCAACCCCTACACTGAACATCTGGACTAAAAGGTTGACCTGTCATCCTTGACTTGGGGACGTAAATTACAAGTATATCTGACGTCGGAGTGGGTTCATCCTTTTGGCGATTGACACTGTTAATAGGGAAAGCTAATCCGCACGCAAAATTTAGTTTATCAATACTATACATAGAGTGTTTGGACTACGCTTAAGTTCAAAGCGAGCGAGCGGAAAAAAAATAAATTCGAGCTGACATGGGTTGTAGTTGTTGCGCCCTGTTAGAAGCACAATGTAAGAAACTATCGTCGGTTGTAGTTGTTGCGCCCCGTTAGAAGCACAATGTAAGAAACTATCGTCTATCAAGACGACATGGGTTGTAGTTGTTGCGCCCTATTAAAAGCACAATGTAAGAAACTATCGTCTATCAAGACGACATGGGTTGTAGATGTTGCGCCCTGTTAGAAGCACAATGTAAGAAACTATCGTCTATCAAGACGACATGGGTTGTAGATGTTGCGCCCTGTTAGAAGCACAATGTAAGAAACTATCGTCTATCAAGACGACATGGGTTGTAGTTGTTCCGCCCTGTTAGAAGCACAATGTAAGAAATTATCGTCGGTTGTAGTTGTTGCGCCCTGTTAGAAGCACAATGTAAGAAACTATCGTCTATCAAGACGACATGGGTTGTAGTTGTTCCGCCCTGTTAGAAGCACAATGTAAGAAACTATCGTCGGTTGTAGTTGTTGCGCCCTGTTAGAAGCACAATGTAAGAAACTATCGTCTATCAAGACGACATGGGTTGTAGTTGTTCCGCCCTGTTAGTAGCACAATGTAAGAAACTATCGTCGGTTGTAGTTGTTGCGCCCCGTTAGAAGCATAATGTAAGAAACTATCGTCTATCAAGACGACATGGGTTGTAGTTGTTCCGCCCTGTTAGAAGCACAATGTAAGAAACTATCGTCGGTTGCAGTGTTGCGCCCCGTTAGAAGCACAATGTAAGAAATTATCGTCGGTTGTAGTTGTTGCGCCCTGTTAGAAGCACAATGCAAGAAACTATCGTCTATCAAGACGACATGGGTTGTAGTTGTTTCGCCCTGTTAGAAGCACAATGTAAGAAACTATCGTCTATCAAGACGACATGGGTTGTAGTTGTTCCGCCCTGTTAGAAGCATAATGTAAGAAGCTATCGTCGGTTGTAGTTGTTGCGCCCTGTTAGAAGCACAATGTAAGAAACTATCGTCTATCAAGACGACATGGGTTGTAGTTGTTTCGCCCTGTTAGAAGCACAATGTAAGAAACTATCGTCTATCAAGACGACATGGGTTGTAGTTGTTCCGCCCTGTTAGAAGCACAATGTAAGAAACTATCGTCGGTTGTAGTTGTTGCGCCCCGTTAGAAGCACAATGTAAGAAACTATCGTCGGTTGTAGTTGTTGCGCCCTGTTAGAAGCACAATGTAAGAAACTATCGTCTATCAAGACGACATGGGTTGTAGTTGTTTCGCCCTGTTAGAAGCACAATGTGAGAAACTATCGTCTATCAAGACGACATGGGTTGTAGTTGTTGCGCCCCGTTAGAAGCACAATGTAAGAAACTATCGTCGGTTGTAGTTGTTGCGCCCTGTTAGAAGCACAATGCAAGAAACTATCGTCTATCAAGACGACATGGGTTGTAGTTGTTGCGCCCTGTTAGAAGCACAATGTAAGAAACTATCGTCTATCAAGACGACATGGGTTGTAGTTGTTTCGCCCTGTTAGAAGCACAATGTAAGAAACTATCGTCTATCAAGACGGCAAAGGTGCCAGTTAGACACAAGCGCTCTGGCATGATTTTTTAGGCAGCTTTAAAGAAGGTAGTCTGCCGTTGCTTGTCCTCAGTGACGGAAGCTGTCACTGGAGACCGCCAACGGAGAAACAACCACTATAATGCAAAACAGGGTGCAATAATTTAAATAAAGTTGAAATACACAGCAGCAGAAGTCACTGCATTCGTACATAATCTCCTAGACACCAGTTAAGAAGGTAATTTGTTGTTGCTTTCCTTCTTGGCAGTGACGCCACTAGTTGGTGATCGTAGCCACTGCCTATACAAAGAGATCCTCTGCCTACCATTGTGAAGCTTGAGACGACAACCAACAACTATCTACTGGATGCTGCCTCGCTCCATCCACTACCATCTAAGATAGTGTAACGATACACTAATCTTGGAGGATAAACATGCACTCTACCTTGCCCAATGGTGCCCAGTAGGCTAGAGGTGAGCATGAGGTGCACTGCTATTCCTTGCTTGCTTGCTTGTGTTCTTTGACTTGAGCTCCAACGCGAAGTCCTGTATGTCGGATGAAGACATCCTGTTGTCCAACATCAGTGTGATGTCATACAGGACCTGAGGTTTGCGTGAGTATCCGTTGTCCCATGTCTGGCTTATTGGTGTGCAGACTGGTGGTTCCTCGCCGTACAGGCAGACACTCTCCGACTTCGGAGGATGCTATTCCTTTTGTGGGTGATACCTCAACTCCAGTTGAGGAAACATATGACCGTTTCAGAGGTATTGTTTTATAGAAGAATAGTGAGAATACAATGGATGGATAAAAATCCTAATGAGGATAGATTGCAAAAATTGTACTCACAGAGAGAACTGGTTACTCACGCTAGAAGAAGATAGTTCACATTGCTTGGGCAATTCATGAGAAGGGGAAAGCTGGGCTACGCTGTGATATGAAATGTTATGGATATTGAATATGGCATGAACTTCAGGTTCATATGACTTATAGGCGGTTGAGCTGTTAAGGTCTCTGGCATGTTTTTGCTTCTGGCTATGGCTTGCTTACGAATTTTCCTCATGTTGGACTGGTAGTACATGGTTCAGTCGTCCAGCTACTGAGTCAAGTGCTTGGAGCGACACTGTGAGCTGTGAATTTCGTGTGGAGTGCTTTTACATCTGTCCGCGGTTGTTAGTATTGTGAATTGCGTGTTCAGAAAATGGCGGCGGTCGGTTACTGAACTAGCTAGTTTTGCATTATGCAGTAATGTGTTTGAAGCTGCTGCTTTTCTAATTACTGCCGCTTCCAATGACGATGAACTGTATATTTTCGTGTTAGCATTCTGGCAGCGGCCTTATGCGTGCACTTACCTGTGCGTGCTGTTGGTTTGTCCGTACTGCTGTTTGTTCCACTTTTCACATGGGGCAGCGAGGAACGTTTTGTATGATATTCACTGGCACAGGAACGGAGCAATATGGGGATGACCCTCTGCCGTGAAGCTGGAACCGCGACTAACTAGCTATGACATCTTAGCGAGCAAAGGGGAGACTGAGACCGAGTCTCAAGCTGGGTAGAGTGATGACATGGCAGGGAGTACATCGATATCAGAACTTATGAGCGGGACACGAGACCGAGGGCTGTGGCCAGACATGATCACCAACGCCATACTACACAGGGTGTAAGAAGCACATTGCAATAGATTTAAAGCCAACGAAAGAAGAAGAGGAAGATAGAGGAGGAGGGCATTAGGAGAATGGAGAAGACAGGAGAAGGAGGAAGAGGAAGAGGAAGAGGAGTAGGAGAAGGAGGAAGAAGAAGAAGAAGAAGAAGAAGAAGAAGAAGAAGAAGAAGAAGAAGAAGAAGAAGAAGAAGAAGAAGAAGAAGAAGAAGAAGAAGAAGAAGAAGAAGAAGAAGAAGAAGAAGAAGAAGGAACAGGAGGAGGAGGAGGAAGAGGAAGAGGAGGAGGAACAGGAGGAGATAGAGGAAGAGGAGGAAGAAAAAGAAGAAGTGGCTACTAGGTAAGTCAGATTTCATTAATATATTTCGACCCAATATAAAATTAAGAAACAACATTGCTGGACGGTCTGCGCATGCGGTGAAGAGTCCTTCGCACATGATTCAGTTAATGAAATGGGCTGTGCATCTCCTGTAGTGCTGTGAAGCAGATAAGAGCACCAAACGACAGTTTCATGCTGTCACCACAATGGTCCTTGAATCAAACAAATCAATCGGAAGTCAGTTTAGACTCAGCTGAGATTATCCTGGTGTCATCTGCAGTCTACTTAGGAATAAACGGGTAGTTTAGAACCGTCTGGAAAGTTGTCATATTTCGACAAGTATTACATGGTTTGGCCATGTGAATAGGTTATCAACTAACAATATACCACAACAAGCAATGATGTACACACCAAATGGAACCAGAAAAAGAGGCCGGCCACTCAAACGATGGACAGAGGGAATAGCAGAGCCCACGGGAATCCCGATACATGAAGCCCATAAGCGGGCACTCTCCCGCTGTTTATACTTCACCTCGACACCGCAAGGTATAAGAGGAGCAAGATGAGATGAGACTCTGGAGGTCAGCGTGGCCGAGTGGATAAAATGCTCGTTTTCAGACCTGGGTAACGGGCTCAACCCCTACAATGATCAGTTGGACTTAAATGTTGACTTCGCGTCGTTGACTTGAGGACGCACATTACTTGTACCCCTGAAGCCGGTGTGGGCTTGCCTGATGGCTAGGGACATTGGTAATAGGGTAAGTTAATAAATACGCAAAAATCAGTCCTACGCATTAGAAATAGCAGAATGTGTATGGACTATAGCCGAGTCACACACAAAAAAGCGAGCGAACGAAATTTTAAAAAAAAGCTATCCTCAAACCGTCCTTCTAGACACCTCGCATATAGCAGTGATCTGTTAAGCTGTTTCTCATTGCGTACAAAACACAACACTGTTGACCGTTTTAGCTCAGCGTCCATTAGCATGCTGGAAGAGTTCTTTCACTGGATAGCTGCTAAATTTAGCAACAATCGCTAAAAATAGCTATGGATGTCCGTTTTAATCAGACGTCCAACTCTAGTACGTTGAAACGACACCGCTAAAAGCGATTATGAATTCCGACGGATTACTTTGGTAAACTGGTGATTTGACGAATTTCATTACATGTAAACTGGCGATTTCTCCTGTTTGTTACTGAGGTTCATAAGGGAAACAAACCCGATACCAAACTACAGGGTGTATTTTCAATGACTGTGGGGTTTTTGAAAATATTGCCTTTCCAGGTTTTGTATTTACCTTTCATGTTGCATGAACTCAACATAGGATGAATACAAAACGTGCCCTGCTACTGAGTGAGTGCGTGGCGCGATACTGTGATCTGTGAGTTTCGTGTGAAATGCTTTTGAATCTGCCCGAGGTTTTTTGGAACGTGACTATATGTTCGGAGCGATGGCAGATGGCTATGTCCCAGAGTTGACCGGTTCTTGCCTTATGCAGAAATGCGTGGCTGCTGGGCTTCTTGATGACTGCCACTACCATCGACGATGAACTGTATTTCGTGGACTGTGTGGGTGAACATCTAGGAAACATCCAGATGGGAAAATGACTGCCGATTCCATCAGAAATGAACTGGGTATTTTGTGAGGGACTATTGTGTTGACATTCTGGCGGCGGCATTATGCACAGTGTATCTGTGCGGGCTGTTGTTTGTCGAGACTCCTGTCTTTTCCACTTTTCACATTGGGAAGTGGGGAGCATTTTGTGTGATATTCACTGGCACAGGAACAGAGCATAATGGGGACGACCCGTTGCTGTGAAGTTGGAACTGCGACTAACTAACTAACAAAACTTGGAACGGCAATATTTTCAAAAATCCCACATCCATTAAAAATACACCCTATACCAGTGGTTCTCAACCTTTTTTGGCCCATGTGCTTCTTTACCAACTGTTTAGAACGTCATTCCCCCCTTTCGAATTTCCTCCCTATAAATTTCCCCCTCCCCCCACCCTTACACAGTATACATAAAAATTTAAGCTAAATTTAATAACACATGCTAGAACAAGTCTAGATATCTACATAAAACGTGATTTGCGTGTCTACTTACGTTATAAAACGAATTTCATTAGGGCGAGAAGTACAGAACCGTAAAATTTAGAGGGAAAAACAATATTAAGTAACTGGTTCTTGTATTAATGCGATCTTGAAATAATCTTAATTTCCCCCCCCCCCCCCCCTCCACTGGAAACCCTAAAATTCCCCCCTGAGAACAACTGCCCTATACAATCGTCACAGGGATTGTGTTGCCTATGTAAGCACATAAACCAAGGTGTAATGAAACTTTACATATACGTGTTTTGCGGGTATACTTACGTTATAAAACGAATTTCATTAGAGCGAGAAGTACAGAACCGTAAAATTTAGAGGGAAAAACAATATCAAGTAACTGGTTCTTGTATTAATGCGATCTTGAAATAATCTTAATTCCCCCCCCCCTTTCCACTGGAAACCCTAAACCCCAGAACATATTAGAGTGTAACTAGGTCAGGATGCAGAACTGCACGTGCAGATTGGCTGGGATTTGGCCCAGACGGGGAATGCTTCCTCCATGGGGGTTTGAGTACTTCATTGTCAACAAACTCTAACACGGTATCATGTACATACATCCTCTGGAAAAATGTGAGTTTTAATTGCTGCAAATTGATGAGATTCTCCTGCAAGAAATGGAGTTCAGTGAACTCCTTCCACTTTGCTGTAATCATCATACACGCGGATTTTATTACACATGTGTTTAACCCAAAAAAGGGAAGCAGATGAGTAGCTTATATATATGAAGATTTAGGAGAAGCCATTCACAGAAACTATAAATTCGCTACTTCGCCAGCATCCGATAGCCTCTTTATTAGATCGAAGATGATGAGTAATCCGCTTCTACTGGGGATGGACAAACGGTTAACTGGGGAATATCTGGGTTGTGTTTACTACTGACGCGTGATGTTCCCTTGACTAAGCGAAAGTTTGTTTTTCTCTCTCACCAAAACAAACTCAAATAGTGCGCATCTAGACATCTGAGTATTCTGTATATCTTTCTGTTTTATCTGTCTATGGTCATGCCTATCTTTTTGTCTAATTGTGTATCGTTCTGCTTATCCTATTGCCTGTCAGTTTGACGTCCTGTCTATACTTTTGTCTCTCTGTCTGTTTGCGTGACTGTCGTTTTGTTTGTCTGTTTTGTCTGTGCGTTGTTATGTCTATCCGTTTTTCTATATGTCTCTCTAGCTCTCGTTTTGTCTATCATGTTATCTGTCGGAATGTCGTTTTATCTATATTTTTGTCTTTCTGTGTGTTTACGTGACGGTCATTTTGTTTGTTTGTTTGTTTGTTTGTGTCCTGTCTATACTTTTGTTTGTTTTAGAGACACATTAGTATGCAACCAGGTCATCATTCAGTTCAATATATACGGACTAGAGGTCTCCGTGGCCACGTTGTTTAGTGCGCTTGTGCTTCAGCTTCCGGTGCACCGACTGTTGGGTAGGGGGTTCAACCCCAATGCCGGTCTGTTTAACTTCGGTGTTGACTTCTCGTTCGGAACGCCATGGCAAACTACTGAAAGTACACTTGCATAGAAATTTAACCTAGGTTTGGGTTTGATAGCAACGTCATACAAACGACATGCAAGAAAGAGATAAAAAGTATAATGTACGGACAGACAGAGATTAGACATAGGTAGATTATGTTCCCTCAACACGTTTTATGAGTGGTTTTAGGGAAAGTTAGTTGCATATCCTTAGCAGGACGTAGCTGTCAACTCCAACATTTTTTGCTGTTTGTGATCTCTTGGCAAGATTACGTTCAGTAATTTGCCATTGCTTTATGAACGACCGGCACTCATACTAATTTTTTTTTTTTAAACAACGCAGGGAAGTCTGCTGCCAAATCGCCTGCAGCTGTGTTTAGGGAATGGATATCAAATAGTTTGAAGACGTATTTTGAAACTGTCTTTCTTCTTCTTTCGTTCGCTTGAAATATGTCTATAACTACAATGTTATCTCTTGTATGAATTTAACTGTCTTTTTTAGTTCACTCAGCGGTCCACAGAGTTTATCATCACTGTCGCCTCTCTAGGTCAGAAGTTTGCCTAGATATGTTATATTTTGGTCAGTCTATGAATATGTGCTCGGCTGTCTGCGACGCCAAACCACATGTGCACATGGCTGATTCACCAATCTTGAATTTTGTATACATGTGGTTGCGTTATCTATTGTGTCTTGTTCTAAGGCGCAGAATAATGACTTGTTCTGGTCTGTCCATAATGTGGTAGTCATCTTGAGCAGGTTTTGGTGGATTTCTGACGGATTTTATCATTCTTTTCTTTTGGTGGTATGTAACGGGCACATCAAGCTGTTCTTTTGCTCCTTCCTTAGACAATCGATCAGCTCTGTCGTTTTCAGGTACTTCAACAGTGAGATGGTATCCACTGTATGATGACCTTATGCTGACTTCTAAGTTCAGAAAGTAGTGTCCTTAGTACTGGCAATTTCCCAGACAGGAGCGCCTTGAGTACTGATTTTGCATCTGTCAATAGCACCACAGGTTGTGTACCATGGCTGGTATTTTGTAATTTCTCTGCTGCTATCTTGACTGCCTCAATTTCAGCATCATAGTTATGGCAGTACTTTCCTGTTGGCAATCTGGCCGTGTCCCTAGTATCAGTTGGGTATTCTATGTACACTCCTGCTCCTCCATTTCGAACAGCATTTTGTGCTGACCCATCTGTGTAGACTCGGATCCACAGGTCATGTAGGTATTCTTCATCAAGGAAGCTGAGAGTGGCTGTTCTGCGCTGTAAACTGTTCTGTTCTCCCTTGTCAAATATTCCTCTCACCTTTGTCTGGATTTGTAGTGATAGTCTATGTTCATCTTCCCATGGAGTTTACTCTGGAATAGTTTTCAGGGAGATACAAACTGTGGGCAGATCGGTGGTTTCTCTGCAGAGTCGTTTGGCCTGGTGGATAAAACTGTTCTTTTCAACCGCACCAATAGCTAGGTTTTCAAATCTGTTCTTCATAGGGTGGCCTGGCAAGCTGAGGAACGTTTATGCTTGTATTAGCGTTTTCGTATCTCTGCGCTCTCTCAGTGCTTGTATCCCCCCCTCCTCCTCCCCTATCTTCTCTATCTCCACTATAGAGGCTGATCTCATCCCTCCTGTTGTAACTCTAAGTGCTTAATTTTGCACCTTGTCCAGCTCTTTTGCAGATGATGCTGCAATTACGACCCTCTTTTAGGAAGAATTACATCTACTATCTGCATTCTCCAATGCCTGTTCTGAATTTGGTTTACCAATTAACAAAAAGAAGACACAGATTATGTCACAAGGTGCACATGGGGTACCATCAATCTTTATTGACGATGCCGAATTGGAGATAGTAGACTATTTTACTTATCTAGGATCAGTGGTAAATAGCAAATCATCATTGAATAGGGAAATCAACATCATGATTCGTAAGGCAGCAACAACAGTGAACATGTTAGCAAAAAAGAGTCTGGGAGAACAGGAAGCTTACTGCCAAAACAAAAGTCCTCGTCTACCAAGCCTGTGTCCTTAGTACTCTTCTTTATGGCAGTGAAACCTGGTAAACTTACTCACACCAATAGAAAAGTTTAAACAGCCTTCATATGTGGTGTCTGCGAAGAATACTTGGTATTAAGTGGCAAGACAAAATCACAAATACTGAAGTATTGGAAAGATCAAGTTGTGTGACGGTGTGTTCCATGCTTAGTCTTCGTAGACTTAGATGGATAGGACACGTTAGGAAGATGGATGACGGTAGAATACCAAAGGACATCTTTTCTGGTGAATTACAGATGGGTAGGAGATCTCAGGGTCGGTCTCTACTACGATACAAAGATGTGTGTAAGCGGGACATGATTGATACATGTAATGATAATGCAAATTGGGAGCAAGTCGCCACTGATCGTGTTGCATGGAGGGCAACTATCAGAAATGGAATAAAGACAGGGGTGAAAATGATTGCAGATAAAGCACACACAGAACTTGAGAGACGTAAGATAGTGCATGATGTTGGACATGACCATGTTTTCACATGCATCCACTGTGGACGAACATTTACAACGCGAATTGGCCTTATCAGCCACATTCGCCAGCGACATGGGTTGTAGTTATTATGCTTTTTTGAAGCGCAATGTACCAAACTATCGTCTGTCAAGACGCAAAGGTGCCAATGATGAGGAATGTCCAGCTCTTGTTGTGTGGTTTTTGATGCTGAACACCACGCATTTGAACCGTATTCCAGGTGTGGTCGTATGCTCTGTTGATAAACTTTGCTAAGTATTTTCACACTGGCTCCCCACGTAGTTCCACTTAGTTTTCTCAGGATGGCTATTTTCCTTCTGGCTTTTGCTACTGCTTTGTTGATGTGCTTTCTCCATGTCAGCCCGCCATCAAATGTTACTCCAAGATATGTTGGTTCTTTATCTTCTCTGATGGGTATTCCATTTATCTGGATGATACTTGCCTTTTGTTTTGGAAAGAGGGTAAATAGAATAGTGCTGCATTTGTCAATGTTCATGCTGACACACCATCTATTTGCCCATGCTACAAATGCATCTACAGTTCTTTGTAGCGATCTGGTGGCCACTGATGCATGTTCATTTGTGTGCCATTGAACCAAGTCATCAGTGTACATTGCACTTTAATTCCATGCGGTAGATTAGCAACAAGATCATTGTTGAAGATTAGAAAAAGTGTGGGGGGCAAGACTCCGCCCTGGGGAACACCGTGACGCGATAATACTTTCTTGCTCTTATGTCCATCTATCTGTACTCGGGATTTTCTGTTGTGCAAGTATGCTTTCACCCATTTGTACAATCTTCCATTGACTTTACAGTTTCTCAGTTTCTTCATCAGACCTTCTTTGTCAAAGGCTTTCTTCAGATCTATCCATGCAGCAAGCACCAGCTTCTTCTCTTTGAATGCATCCTCAATTTCTTGAGAGAGGTGGGTTATCTGATCTTCCTTAGAGAAGCACTGCCTAAAGCCAGCCTGCTGTGGCACAGGGATATGTTCACTTTCAATGTACCACTGCAGTCTGTGGTTGATGATGCGCTCCATTGTTTTGCAGAGACAGCTGGTGAGTCTAAATGGTCTGTAGCTGGAGGCAATGGGACTATATTTCCCTCATTTTAGGAGGGGTATCATGATTACTTCTCTCCAGGCTTGTGGAACACTTCCTAATCTCCAGCTGGCATAACAGCTTTGCTTTGGCCTCTATTTCTAGGTTCCTGATCATTTAATTGGAGATACCATCAGCTCCTTGTGACTTTATCATTTTCAGTTTTGATTTGGCTAGCTCCAGTTCGCTGATTGTGATAGGTGCCTCCGGAACCTCATATACTGTTTCATTCTGTCCTGTATGTTGCCATTTCTCTCGAATCTCTTGTTGCTTCTCTGGACTAATTTCGATATTGTTATCTTGTACAAATGAGTCCACAAAACGATCAGCTGCTTGCTTTCCTGTTAAGATGTTTCCGTCTTTATGTAGTGCAAATTTTGAGTTTCTCTGCGTGCCCTCATCATTAAGTTGTTTTATAAGCTTCCACAACTTCCTTGTGTCTCTTTCAAAGTTCAGAGACTTCGTTTTCTCCTGCCAGCTTTTCCGTCTAGCCTGCAGCTTGGCCCTTTGAAATTTGGCTTTTGCGTGTTGGTATTTATTGTGGTGCTCTTGGCTGGTTTGGCCTCTGCTTGCTTTCTACACACTTCCACTTCGTTCTTCGTTATGCAACTGTTCCAGGTCACTACTCCAGTAATGTTTATAATGTTTGCGGGCGTCTCTTGGTACTGTTTCTCGTGCTGCCTGTAGTATGCATTTCCCAAACTCTTCAACTACTTTATTTATGTCTGTCTCGGTGTTCAGGTTTCTAACCAGTATGCTGGTGCGATGCTTGTACATTGCCTAGTCTGCTTTCTTGTAGTTCCACCTTCTCGAGAGGGTGCTGCTTTCGCTTGCAAGCTCATTTTCTACAGATAGAATGACTGGCCTATGGTCACTGCCACCAAGTTGTTTCCCAACAATTCGTGTAATGTTCCACTCCAGGTCTGGTGAATGAAACGCCAGGTCATATGTAGTTGTAGTGTGCCATGATCTCGAGTAGAAAGTATGTTGGTCGGACGGCTTGTTAATCAAGATAAATATATTATCAAGCTGCCAGTCTTCCAGTCTCTCTCCTCTCTGGTCCATGTTATCATAGCCCCAGCTCTGCGAGTGGCTGTTGAAGTCACCATACACCTGATGTTCCCAAACCACGGCCCGCGGGCCACTTGTGGCCCGCCATCTGCCAGAAAGTGGCACGCGAGGCCTCGTTATATATTTTAATAATTTCCAAAATGCACTCGGTTCGCCCCGTCAGCGTTTCGCAACGAAACGTTATGAAGTTCCCAAATCTCAGCCTTGTCGACCAACCAGACGCGCAATGCGCCATGTTGTCGTCTGTTACAACTGTTTAGCAGAGTCGGTAGTATTGTGTTGAAATTAGATTTTTTCACATAAACATTTTCCGTTGAAGCCTATAAATATGAGTGTGTAAAATTTAAAATCAAACAATGGTAAAGCGAAAATGTGAAGACGTTGCTTGTCGTGAATTCTTTGGAAGACTTTGGACACGAAAGATTTATGCCAAGACATTGATAAACTGGCATCTGGACTTTAAGTAACTGATTATGAAGAACCGTTACAGCTGTAAATTAATTATATTAATAGCGATTTTCGAAACTGATTTAAAATTTATTGTTAAATGAACTTTTGAGTTTAAACCAAAAAATACCACAGTGTAGTACTGACACTGACTGCCTTTAAAGTTTTAGAATGTTGTTGACGAAAGTTAAGAAAGGTAGAAATAATATTGCACGACTTTTATAATTTTATAACCTTGTGGCCCGCTTAACTACCGAAAATAGTAGATATGGCCCTCTGCTTGAAAAGCTTGGGAACCACTGCCATACACAATCATTTTTTTCCCTTGAATGGTAGTGTGTCCAGTGCCTGTGGGCGGTCGCTAGGACAGTAGTAATTGATCAGATGAAGGTCTGTATTGCTCGTCTTAAGTTTAAGTGTCTGATACTCAGCCACTTCCATGTAACCTTCAATTTCGGAAGTAGTGATGTTATTTTTCTACAAGTGTCAGTATCCCACCCTTTCGTCTGTCCTTTCGGTCAGATCGGTTACACTGGTAGCCTTGATTTTGAAGGCTATATTTTCGTTGAGGCTGAATTTCTTGTAAGCAACATACGCTTACTTTTTCTTGGTCCAAGATGTTTTCTAGTTCTATTTTTTTTTCTGCTGACTCCTTCCGCATTCCAATGCATTATTTTTAGTCTGTGTTTGGTATGGCCTGACGCTCTATTCTCAGGTCCCCTGGCTCCACAGGACATCTGAGAAAGACCTCCAATAGTTGTGGTTGGACTCTTTCGAGGCATAGGGCCCGGTACTGCGCCTGCCTGAGGGCCCAAAGCAGGACGAGCACCATAACATTTAGCAGGAGTCTCCTCCGAGGTCGGAGAGTGTCTGCCTGTACGGCGAAGAACCACCAGTCTGCACACCAATAAGCCAGACAGCGGACAACGGATACTCACGCAAACCTCAGGTCCTGTATGACATCACACTGCTGTTGGACAACAGGATGCCTTCATCCGACATACTGGACTTAGCGTTGGAGCTCAAGCCAACGAACACAAGCAAGCAAGCAGTAGTCGATATATTTCATGGCGTGATTGCGTGGCAACCTGATTTCTGTGGTGCGCCTCCTGGCTGGTTGCCTCCGTCTTCAGCATATTTCCTTTGCTAGAAGAGACTGTGGTCTTACTCGAGTTTAGGTGTGTAGGCACGCACACACATGTCTGCGCATGCATGTAAGCGCATACGCATCATATCTAGAGCGTTCTGGTTATTTCTTGGCGCCAGTGACTCACCGCCGCCCCTTCTCCTGTTAGTTAAAACAGTTCCACCACGAGAAGGCCAGGAGTTGGACTTTTGCTGCAGAGGTGATGAATTCACGAGCCATTGGGGTATTTATGCAAGGTTGGGCGCTCACCCCAACCCCGCCCCGGCTACAAAACTGCAACATTTGAAACCGAAACTGTCCTTCTAAGAAACTCCATGACGAAAACACCTAGACACCTCCTCATTATGTCTCCTTATGTATGTCAAGGCTTCCACACATCATATATGTCAGTGTCCGCTTTGGGATGACCTTTGCCCTAACCCCAGTTCACTAACCTGCGCCAAAGCCCCACTGAACTAACTCTTTACAAAGAAGTCCTAATCTAGCACGGAACAAGAAACAGAAAGTATATTACCAAAAGAATTTCTTTACAATTTTCCGTAATGAAAGTTCGAGAGGCGAGGAAATTGGAAAAAATCAAGAACTTCACAAGCGCCGATGATCTAATCTCAGCAGAAAAATATGTACCTCCCATGGCGAGATAAATTAAATCACCCCCTAGGGAGCCGTCGCTGAGTGCAGACAGGGAAGGAAAGTTGCTCGTGTAAGCACAATAAGCACTCTTTTGTATAACTCCATCAAGGCTGACACAAAGTTTAATGAGTGCAAATGACTAGAAGTCAGTAAGTGTTGAGTACCGGTCTCCCAGGCCTAGGTGTTAATGACTTTCTCCGTAATCCCGTATATTCACGTGGGTAACGCAGCTGCGTGAGATTCGGTTTGGTTACCTACAGGGGTATGTCAGCCGGTCGCTCAGAAAGCAATGGCAAACTACTTAGCGTAATCTTTCCAAGACATCAACAGAAGCTGAAAAATTATGATGTTGACTGCGATGTCCTGTAAAGAATATGCGGAAAACAAAAGTACTGAGTGTATGTAGCGGAAAGGGAGTGCCGTGGTATATAATACTGTGAAAAGTAATCAAGTGTTAGACAAGGAAAGGTAATGTAGTGTTTGATAAGAGAGTAAAAGGTAATCTAGTGTTAGATAAGATAATGAAAGGTAATCTGGTGTTAGATCACTGAGTAAAAGGTAATCTGTTGTTAAATCAGAGAGTGAAAGGTAATCTGGTATTAAATAATAGAATGAAACGTAATAAAATGTTAGATTAGAGAGTAAAAGGTAATCTAGTGTTAGATAAGAGAGGGACAGGTAATCTGGTATTAAATAAGAGAATGAAAGGTAATCTAATGTTAGATTAGAGAGTAAAAGGTAATCTAGTGTTAGATAAGAGAGAGAAAGGTAATCTGGTATTAAATAAGAGAATGAAAGGTAATCTAATGTTAGATTAGAGAGTAAAAGGTAGAGTTAGATAAGAGAACAAAAAAGTACTCCTGTAGTTAAAACTTCGCTTCATATCCATTACATGACGTGGCAGTCACCCCCAGCATGATTTCGCTGTTTGTGATTGCTTGGCAGGTTTACGTTCAGCATGTTGCCATTGCTTTCTGAGAAACCATTACAGATACCGTTGTATGAAAGCCAACGCAATGCGGTCTGCTGTCAAATCGCCTGCAGGTTGGGTTTCTAAAGCGGGATGAGGGATTATGAATTGCGTTTTTAACCCCTTCGCCACACAGCCGGTTGAAGCAACTTAATGATATAAAAGCACACGACCCCGTTACACTAATTAATTTAAGGCAATTTGACATATGGAGCTAGACCCATATTTGTATAGACCAAACTGCACTAGGTGACTGATGTGACAAGTGCCACATCCTGCCGCGTTTACTTCCCAACACATTTTCCTGGTAAACATTTTAGTCTGGGTGACCTGTTAACCCAGGTAAACTTCAAACAGCCGCCGAAGGAAAGCGTCTAGCCACGACGATACAGCGGTTCTGAAACTGTTCGACATATTACCCTTCCAGTGACTACAGGAGGTAACCACCTTTTAAATACCAGAGTGAAACACCATCCCTGAGAAAATTAAAGGTATTAGTGGCAAAAGGCTCGATTTCATTGCACTGGATTAGTGAGTGAGTGAGTGAGCGAGTGAGTGAATGAGTGAGTGAGTGAGTGAGGGAGGGAGGGAGGGAGGGAGGGAGGGAGGGAGTCAGTCAGTCAGTCAGTCAGTCAGTGCGTGCGTGCGTGCGTGCGTGCGTGAGTGAGTGAGTGAGTGAGGGAGGGAGGGAGGGTGGGTGGGAGAGAGGGAGGGAGGGAGCTAGTTAGTTAGTTAGTTAGTTAGTTAGTTAGTTGGTTGGTTAGTTGGTTGGTTGGTTGGTTGGTTGGTTGGTTAGTTAGTTAGTTAGTTAGTTAGTTAGCTGGGTGGTTGGTTGGTTGGTTGGTTGGTTGGTTAGTTAGTTAGTCGACAGAACTCCCTCATTGCAGATCGAACCATTCAGTCCATAAGTACTCATATCCCCTCCTCAGTAAATACCGCAGCATTTTAACGGCTAACTACACCAGTTCTGTGTTGGTTTATTAATCTTCTTTGGTCTCCTGCATTGTGTTATTGTTCGGCCACATCTTTTTTAACTTGCTGTTCTCACAGTCTGACCATGGTTGTAGACTCACAGTCATCACTTGGTTCTCGCAAACAGCTTACTTCTAGTAGAACATTAAGTATATCAGCCTAGTCCATGGCTCGTCCGTCCCCCACAGTAGCCTTACCTGCAAGCCTGTCAACCTGCTCATTTCTTTGTACACCCGCACGCCCTGGCACGAATGTGAAACTAATATTTACCGGCCCTGACCGCTCCAGAGACAACAACCACTGTCTTCGGCCCCACCCCATCTCAATCTTCCTGAGCATACTGAGCATACTCATTGAGTCACCAAAGACGCATGCCCGAGTGAAGGTCTATGTCTCTAGCTATGTTATTGCTTGACTTACTGCCATGTCTTCCATATTTAGACTACTTGTGGTCAAAGCACATTAAAGAGTTCAACAACAAAAGATACATTTCATTGCAGCGGGTTCTATCGCATACGGCTCGATTTTATTTTTCCGTAAACCAACTTGCCAAAAGTGTTCCGAAATTAATTGAACTCGAGAACCGAATGGCGAAAGTCTGGAAATGAACCTACGAACTTCATAGCGCAATGCAAGCGGCTGACCCCTTAGCAAAGGAGACCAATTGTGTGATACTGGGGTGAAAGGTAACTGAAGAAAGGCAATCCGGTATCAAATAATAATTCAAATTTGCATTATTTGGTAGATACCACTATCTCCGTTTCGAAGGGGTTACGGACGCAGTTCAAAACACAGCTGTGGTGGTTTTTTTTATGAAATGATATGGGTGCCGGTCGTTCATAAAGCAATGGAAAACTACTGAACGTAAATTTGCCCAGTAATCAAGAACAGCAAAAGAATGCTAAGGTTGACTGCTACGTCCGTAAAGGATATCTGTCAGAAGCTGGAGTGTGTCACCGCCAAGTTGATGTATTATCACTGGCGAGCATCCCCCGGTTTGTCAGCAGTGATCTCACCGAGACCACAATTTGTCAGAAATTGACTAGAGACAAAATCTATATGGTTGAACTACAGATTAAACCCCTGAATATCAAAGAGTACAGCTGAAAGTGGCTCGTTAAACAAAGATGAATTTAGCTGGTCTTAATATTCTCCAAGAAGTGGGAAAGGAAAGTAATTTGACTAGGTTTACATCTACAAATGGATTACTAGCCAGAGCAGATGTTCCCCACTGACAAGTTTCCTCTCCCTGGTGTATAAGTAATCCCCCACCAATGTACACACACAAACACTATGCACAATTCGAAAATAACAGATAACTATGAGTTTACAACAAACTACACTCACTTTAATTATTATCAATCATTTAACATACGATGGTTTACCAGATGATGATGGTGAATTTATAGACGATTATGCTATACAACAATGTAGTGATGATATGATGAAAATCAATAAATAACTTTAATGTCACTTGTATCCTGTCTGGGTCTGTGTCGAGGTTACAAGTGAGATACGCGAACAGCTGGTCGGTCTTCGAAACTTCGTTCCGCTCTGACGCCATCAGGTTCGTCGGTGTCACTGCACAGGACAACCTGAGCTCCTGTTGAGTACTTGGAATAGATAATACAGAATGAGCATTTTCTAGTTCTATATCAGTACAATCCTAGGTAATACGAGTACGTGCAATCTATCACCATCATATACTCAAATTGAAACGTCTGACAGTGTCTCTCTTCCAGCATTACTGCGTTCACTCTCTTCTTTCCCTCTCTATATCTCTGTTCTACTGCCCCATCGTCTAACACGCCTGTAGTTAAAATTTCTGCCACCCCTTATACCGTCCCATCATGAGGGATGACATGTTCTACGTCAACGTCACTAATTCAGACACCCGGTTCATTGCCGCCGTTACGTTAGTAGATCAAATGGTTAGTAGTGATATCACAATAGTATCTTATCTCCGGGCTTACGTGCTGTGATCAGTCTCTGTGATAGGTTCATCACACACCGGATGGGCTAACTGCACCATATACCCTACACCTCTGCTTCAAACACAATCAATAGGCAATTTACCAATGCACACTGCGCATAAGAACGAAATATCATAACACCCAATTGCTCCTAGTTAGTTACCATATGACAATTTGCATTTCAAACATCAAATAACATAAAGTATGCAAATTCAAAATAGGCATAACATGATATTCATAATAATGACATAACCATGGGTTAGTAACACTATTGTATACATACAAAATAAGACATATAAACATTAACAGAATATGTAAGGAGCACAATCCTAGCATTTATATTCCTACAGGTCTAGTAACACTTATAGCAATATGATAAGGACAGTCACTAAAGAATACTAGTTCACAGATCAGTAACAAGAGATACTGATAGTCTCAAAGAACTAACCTAAAACAGCCGACCGATAAAGGTCCCTTATTTACAAGCTAGAAACTAATATACCTAGAAACTTCTAGCAACACAAGACTCAGACATAATTCGTTCATACCTGTTTCAAAAATTTGAAGTAACTGATTGGAAACTTTCAAGGCCCAACTACTTATAATGTTCCTTAATTACTCTTATCTCCTGGGGCGCCTCTTTCTATCTTATTCTGCGTTTATTTCAATTCACACAGTCATGTGGTGTCATCAAATGGCTGGGGTTAGATCCCAGATGGGCAACCACTCAGCCAAAATCATTTTATTCTACTGGTGTTTAGTTCTTGGTGCAGTTTGAGATCCCCTAACTCTGTCAGAAGGGACTAATTAACACCCCAGACCCCAGAGAGAAAACGTGGAACAAATGTCTGTTATGCTGATTTAAGACACTGTCCCTGATACTCAAGAAAACAGCCAAGAAGCGGCTCGTTGAAGATAGAATATATCTATATAGATTTGGCTGTACTTGGTATCACCAGAAGTAAGAAAGGAGGAGTTAAGATATGCAACGTAATCTGGTTACTTATGACTGCATAGGCAAGGTACCTCCCTGACATAAATTCCTACTTCTGGACAATATGTGCTCGAACCCTCACTAAATGATATAATAATGTGTGCACTAGATTATATAAGCTACACAAACATTTATAAACATTTAGAATTTATACGGACAAATTGAGTTTTAAAATACAACTGTGTTTATTATTATGTTCTTGATGATAATATGATGATGATGATGATTATAATGAGATTATACATAACTCATCTGGCTAAGAAGCTAAGAAGCACGCAGGTCATGCTGCCCCCTGTGAGACGCAGTTCACTGTCAGACTGAAGGAGTCCAAATTGGTTCCTTCACTGGGCTCAGTCACTTCCTGATATGAGTTGACTGTCCATTGCTCCTAAGAGATCTGGAATGAAACGAACGGAGATGGGTAGTATCTACGTCTACACATCTCAAACACATATGTCTATACATTTATATAAACATACATTCAAGTCATAATATATGATGGTATGATGATATATGATGGCATGTTACATAAACATATATCAGTTCTAAACAAATAAATATATATGTATATATTCATAAAACCATTTAGAACATCTATAGCTCAAAACATCCATATTCACATACATTTATGTAATGGAGTGTTTCCCATATAAGTTCACCTCACTTACTCTCTCCCTTTCTGATTCATTCATACTGTCTTGTCGGAAGGGCTGGTCGCACAGTCCTGTCGAACATTAAAATGCCTTCCCTACATCTGTCTGGGATATTGAATGTCCTAAGTCATGTCTGTCCTCATGCAGACATCATGCAGACAAGGTGAACTGGTGCCATTCCTCAAACCAAGTGGTTTCACCACAATCTTGGTAGGCACTCAGAGTGTTGGTCCAAATAATCAATGTTAATTGGACGCTATCAAGAGACTGGTAGCTCTCAGGAAATTCTCCTAAGTAGTCAGTCTCCCCAATGTTTAACATACAGGATGAATCTAAATGTATCTCCTGTACATGAATAAGCCACACACTCATGTAGCTTGGATAATGGATTTCTCCAAATTATCACATACAACAAATCAGACAACCAAGTAGTGAATGAAAGAAGAAAATAGTTCTCAGTGAAATCATAAAGCTAGAACTGGAACATTAAGTACAAAGAAAATCCACAAGTGTAAAGTTTGGGAGAATAAATAGAAACAGGAAACTATACAGGCCTTCAGACTAGCAGACAAACTGATCAGAATAATGGTATTACCTGGGTTATAGCTTTTGGAAATTCCATAATAAAACTTCGTACAGAAGTCAAACAGAACGAAATGATAGTATTTCTCCAGTAGGTATCCTTTTGCTATACGTGAGTTTGCGTCTGAGGATTGTTGTCACTGCTCATAGTTTTATTCTCTCCGTTCCTGACTAGTTTCCACGCGGGCTAATTAATATGTCCCATATTCATTAACTCCACCTATTTTCCCCATGGACTAGTTATCTCTGCCAATCAAATTGATTGATGATGCCCCGCCATGGCCTGAAACAATGAAACATGCTTCGCTAGCGATGCAATAGACGTTGCGTCATAACTACATCCCCATCTGCGGTTAACACAAGCCTAACCTGGTTGCTGGCAGGAATGTGTCAGCCATGTGTTCCTACTTTGCCCCGTATTGTGGTGAGGTGTTAAGCATCTGGTCCTAATTGCTCCTTTGTGGTGACAACTACCGACGTTGTCCCGGCTCCACAAAGTCTGGACTTTTAGATAGGTGTTAGGCCTGTATTATATTGCCGTCTTTAGATCACACGGGTTTTCCCCTGAGTAGCACTGCCATGTATCCCTAGCCCAGATTTCACACTTTGCCCTCTTTCTCTTCCCTTGTACTGAAAACAATGAGTTTTCAACCTTTGACTGGTGCCGTGGTGTCTGGGTTTTACGTTTGATCTGTACATCAAAGCTTTCTCAGACCTAGCATTACAGAAATGATGGGGCGTGCGTGGTCAAAATGTATTTTTCTCTTGTTTTCAATCTCTGTTAGTTTTTCCTTATTCCTTGGTTGGGGACTCAGATTATTTTCTGGTGGACAATTATTCTTTTACTTAGAGAATGATAGAATAATTCTTGTGCTGTCATGGCGTTTCGTCACATGTGGTTTTAATTGATAAAACAGGCTGCCTGTCTAACAATAGGTTGAGTCTCAAGCAGATTGTGGAGGTTGTATTGACTTGCCGGCTTTATGTGCAACCTTACGTCATGGCTGGATAGACGTTGAGAAACGTGATTCGGTCTTTATTGCTCTAACTGGCCCATCAGATGTGATGACCGAGAAGGTATTCTGGAATGGTAACGCGGCGTTCTGTGACAGCATGCAACTAACTATTTTTAACCACTATGAAGGGCAACGCCACAGCTGATACTGATATGAATGGCTTTTATAGTATCTTACAAGGTAACGGCTTCTAAATACTGCAGCATGATGTAATCCCACTGTATATACACGCTTGAAAGGTAATACACATGGTAGATAGTACAGAAAAGGAAACCACATGACTATTAGTCAGTAACACGTGACCTCGTGGTAATTAGTAGTAAGTACTACAATGAAATGTATACACATGGTAGTTACTACAGTGATAAGATATCACATGGTTGGTAGCGCAGTGAAAGGTACTCACATAATAGTTAGCACAGTAAAAGGTAACTGTAAAGACATGCTGGGTTGTATCAGTGGGGCTATGGTACAGGTCAATGAACTGAGGACAGGACAAATGTCATCTCAGGGCGGACACTGACATATGTGACGTGTGAGGCCTTGACATACTTGGGTCAGACATAATGAGTAGGGGATAAGGTATCTTCTTCGCTGAGTTTCTTAGCGGGACACTTTTTACAATAAGTCTGTTGAATTGATGACATAATGCATCATTATATAGTTACACAGAATTTACCAACTATATTTATTCTATAATTAGTTGTTTTTCTTCTACATGACGCCGCATTTAACACAAACATTTAATGACTGTTTCTGATTTTTCATGCAATTTTACTTTCAGCGGCTTGTCACTGCTGTCTAAACGGCATACGCTCATATCGTTTTGAAAATCAGTGCAAGCGGCCTATACCCAAACAGCCTCCAACCCTGGAGTGTTTATGCTTGTGGCTACGGTTTGCATTCGCATTTTCCTCATGCTGGACTGGAAGTTCATGGTTCCGTTGCCTTGCGACTGAGCTGAGTGTGTCGTGCCTCACTGTGAGCTGTGCATTTCGTGTGGGATGCTTTTATGTCTGTCCGCGGTTGTTTGTAGCGTGAGCTGCATGTTCGAAATGATGGCAGCAGGTCTGTGGCTGGATTGTCTTTTAGGTTCACGCGTTCATTTTTCCCGGAGACTCCTGGACGTCATCGCTGGAGCTACGGAGTTCATGCTTTGTGCGGCGCTTTCAGCGGGCCACCCTGCGGAAAGAGACCGAGTCTGATTGATTGATTGATTGATCTAGGAACCGACATCACAGCATTCGGGACATTCCCATAAGCGCTCCGTCCCCATCCTCAGCAACCAGCGAAGAGTTCCAACACTAATAGTTCAAGTAGCAATCTGATTCAGACCGAGTCATATGGGATAAACCCCAGGACAATGAAGTCGTTCTAGTGACTGCCGCATCCATCGAGAATGAACTGTATGTTTCATGGCGGACTTTTGTGTTGGCATTCTAGCGGCCGCATTATGCACAGTGTACCTGTGCGGGCTGTTGGCTTGTTAAGACTCTTGTCTGTTCCACTTTTCAAATGGAGCAGTGAGGAGCATTTTGTGTGATATTTATTGTCACAGGAACGGAGCATAATTGGGAAGTGGGGAGGGGAGGCGATCCGATGCCGTGAATTTGGAACCGCTACTAACTAACTAACTAACTAACTAACTACCTAGCCTTCAACTGACTACGATCTGGTATTTCGGGATTGCATAACTACGCTAAGTTCCCCGAAAACATTCTATCAGGGCTCGGAAAAAGCTGTTCATTTTTAACCCGACTTTTAACTGCGGTTAAAGACGTGAAACTTGTTTACTTTCTGATAGCCCAATTTCTGGTACTACTTCCAACCGCCGATTCTTTCGCTTGACAGACTGGATGCGGAAATATGATGTGGGTGGAGTGCGAATAACTTACTTTCCCTACATAAAGATCATGTGTGTAGACTACGACTGTCTTACTTTCCTTACATAAATCCGATGTGAATAGAGTACGAGCTCCTTACTTTCCCTACATAAATATCATGTGTGTAGAGTGCGATTGTCTTACTTTCCCTACATAAATCTGATGTGTATAGAGTACGGATGTCTTACATGCCCTACATAAACATCATGTGTGTAGCATGCGAGCTACTTACTTTCCCTACAGCAATCTGATGCGTGTAGAGTGCGACTGTTTTACTTTTCCTACAGCAGTAACTATGGAAAGTAAGTGACCCTTCACTACACCTTGTGTAAAAGAAAAATGATAAATGACTTTGTTACACGCCTTACAAAGGCAGCCTTCTGCATACGCAAAGCATAATGGTCAATAATAAGATGTCTGTAACGAGAAATATAGTAGTGAAGTGCTGCATGGAGCAGGTACTTTTATATGGATGTGGAACGTGGACAATGAACAGACAGGCTTAAAAACATCTCATGGCAGTGGAAACATGGTTTCTTAGGAAAATACAAAGATCAGCAAGGACACACAGAAAATCAATAAGAAAGTCCTACAATAAACAAACGAAAACTGGAAACTGATTACAGAAAAAAGAAGATGCAGAAGCCAAGATTTTTTGGTTACGTTATGAGAAGAAATAAAGTGGAAAAATTATTGACAACTGGCAAGATTGAGTGGAAAAGAACAAGAGGAAAGCAAAGAAGTAAATATCTAGATGACGTGATCGCATGACATGGTTAGACAAGAACACGGGGCTTATCCACGACTCTGGTGATCGCGTGAGATGGCAAAACATGACCGCTCACCCTTATGGGCATGGCACATGATGCTGATGATATAGGAATTCTTACACTAATGTTTTCTATGTATCCCGTCCTCTATGTAGGAATTCGCACACTAATTTATTATATATATATTCTCCATCATCCACCTTGTAATAATTCGTACCCCAATTTATTAAATGCATACCATCCTCCATGTAGGAATTCTTGATATGTTGATAGTTATCTTACTTTCTCCTAGTTTCTAGCGCTCGATGACGATCTAATCTTGACATATCAACAATATTATGCCATGAGCATCACAGGAAATGTCACATCTATTAGGGTGCAGCGATGAAGATGCACCAAGAATGTCAGCCAATGCGTCTGATATTTATGACTGATGACATATAGACAAGACAAAGGGTTGTAAATGCAAGAGGAACGACTTAATTGCAACAGGATTTTATCCCAAAAGGGTCGGTCTCTTTCCACTGGGCGGTCTGTCGAAAGCGCAGCACAAAGAACGAACTCCGTAACTCCAGCGACGATCCCCAAGGGTCTTCGAGTAAACGGCACTCGTGAACCGAAAGAAATAGCACGGAATTGAAGCCGCGAACTTCGGAGGGCGAGGCAAGGCGGCGTAAATACTTCGCCATGGAGTCTGCCTGTTGACGTATATTATATGTAATGACTGTGAGGAACTGGAACTCACACCTTCCATCTCAAATGACTGTGTTCCACTGTCTTCTTTTTCATTTAATGTTGCATCTCATTTGCATAATTTTGCCACCAACCCAAACCATATGTTGATTTTCTAGGCAATTATTACACCCAGTTGTTCCGTTCCTGATGAAGATTGGTATAATCGAAATGTCGTTCTTTATGTCGTAGTATGCTTATTTGTATTTCTTATTGTATCATTTGTAGTTGTTTTTTTTGTTTTGTTTTTTTTCTTAAGTTTTTGCCCCTGTCATTTATGTTTACCATTATAGAGTTTGTTGTAAAGTATATTACACACTGTGCCCGTATCTAGTATATCTCACTTTGTCGCTAGAATGACGCATACCTGTCCGATTTTATTTCCTATTGTTATATCCTGATGCAGCCGTGATTTCTCTTATCTATAACATTCAGTAGTTTGCCATTGCTTCCTGAACGAGAAATCAACGTTGTAGTCCAACTGACCGGTCTAGGAAACGATCCCGCTACCCTGTGTTACTGCACCGAAAGTTTAAGAGCCAAGCGCTGTTATACTCACGGCCACGTCAACCGCTTACACTATAGTTATATCTACTAAATGAACAAGCATTCAATGTGTTTCAGCAAGAATTTCGGTATCTTGAAAGCGCACAGTTTTGGTGAGAGGTGCGAGTTACGCTCATAATAATCATCATCTGCCATGCCGATAAGCGTTGGCGGTCATGGTTCTTCATCTCACACAATTCTCTTCGCATTTCCCTCAGAAATCACATTTTCACAACCAATAGATCTTTGTGATATTGTCTGTTTATTGTCCATAATCCACATGGCATACAACAGTACAGGCTCTATATGGCACTTCAACACTGATTTTCTCACTGAAGTTGACATGTTTTATTCGTTCAAAAAAGCTCATTTTGCCTTAGGGATTCTTGTTAAAATCTTTATAAAGCTTAAAGTCGCTTAAAAGTCCTCAGGGTCAACTTCATTGACCGGGTTTTATCCCATATGGCTCAATCTCTTTCCGCAGCGCGGAAAGCATCGCTCAAAGCACGAACCCCGTAGCTCTAGCGACGACCCACAGGAGTTTCCGAAAAATTTCACTCGTGAACCGAAGGACGCGGCCCGGAATCGAACCCAGAACATTCGGAGCCCGAGTCAAACGGCTTGACCACTTCGCCACGGAGGTCACCTTCTTTCTAGTGTGTTGTGACTGTTCCGAGATAGTAGTAACTATTCACTTGTTTAAGAATGTCCCAATTTGCATGTATGTTACATTGTCATACTTCTTTCTTCTTAACGACAATCATACTCTCTGTTTTCTTACCATTTAATTCTAACCCTAGTTGCTCACTGTATACAATAACCGCATCTAATACATTTTGCAGAACAAAGTTACACTAAGACATTCAAAAGCTGCACAGGATTTTAAATTTAACCCAGAGAAACACTATTGTTCATTTCAACAGAGAGACGTTGAGAGGAATTAAAACGGCGAGGTCACAGCAGAAGTCGTTTGACCTACTGCTGGTTACTGTGATTGTTGCCATTTTAATTTCTGCACTCGATTATTCGCCGGCTCCGAGTCTAAGTGGCTATGGAGGCAGTTTGTAATCCCGCACACCCGCGTCCGAAACCCAGCTGCGGGCGATTTGGCAGCAGACCTCTTTGCGTTGGGATTTTACACAATGGTGTGGATACAGGTCGTTCAGAAAGCAATGGCAAACTACTGAAGGTAAACTTGTCAAGAGATCTTAACAGCCCAAAAAAGGCTGCTGTTGACTGCGACGTCATGTAAAGGATATGTAACTAACTTAACTTAACTCCATTAGTCTTCTTACGCTTTTTATCTCCAAAAGAGCTCTGCCAAATTACGCCAAGACTTTTGTGAACTTGTTCATGATTGTTTAGATTTTGACGCCAACAAGTCTCTGGCCAACCATCCTTAGTTGGTTTTTACGACAATTATCGCAGGCGAATTTATTAACTATTCGTTGCTTCCCTTATGAGCACCAGTATAGCAGTAGATGGTTGTTGATTAGTGGCTGAAATTTAAACAACAATTTATTTAGTAACAAATTATCAAATTGCAGAGTTAGTTAATTAGTCAGTCAGTCAGTCAGTCAGTCAGTCAGTCAGTCAGTCAGTCAGTTAGTTAGTTAGTTAGTTAGTTAGTTAGTTAGTTAGTTAGTTAGTTAGTTAGTTAGTTGTTAGTTAGTTAGTTAGTTAGTTAGTTAGTTAGTTAGTTAGTTGGTTAGTTAGTTAGTTAGTTAGTTAGTTAGTTAGTTAATTAGTTAGTTAGTTAAATAGTTAGCTAGTTAGTTAGTTAGCTAGCTAATCAGTCAGTCAGTCAGTCAGTCAGTCAGTCAGTTAGTTAGTTAGTTAGTTAGTTAGTTAGTTAGTTAGTTAGTTAGTTAGTTAGTTAGTTAGTTAGTTAGTTAGTTAGTTAGTTAGTTAGTTAGTCACGGATACACCTTCAAGGCAACGGGTCGTTCCCATAATGCTCTGTTCAACCGACAGTGAATATGACACACAATTCTCCTCACAAAACCACAGACCACACAGGCATACTATGCATTAGGCCGCTGCCAGAATGCCATCACAAAAGTCCGCCACGAAAAATACAGTTGATCGTTGATGGAAGCGGCATTCACTAAACAACCAGCAGCCACACATTACTGCATAAAGCAAACCCAGTTAGTTCAGCAACCAGTTGCCGCCATTTTTCTGAACATGCTGTTAACGATACACACAACCGTGGACAGATATAACAGCACCCCACACGAAATCCACAGCTCGGCGTCGCTCCACGCACTCAAGTCAGTATATGGGCAACGGAACCATAAATTGCTGAGTACTATCGGCCACATCATCTGGCTAGTACCTGCCAAACTATTCTCCCCATCTAATGATGGTATATCAGTTCTTTCACACTATATACATGATCCCAAAGTGCACTGACCATGTCGGCTTTATCGTGCAACAATACCCCACCCAGCGGTGCACATCCAGCAAGTTTGTCCGACAGATCTGTTCCCAACACACCAGCAAGCCCGGGGGAAAAGATCCAACCGAATCTCCCTTACTTTGACTGTGTAAGTGAAACTTGCAGTCTGCACGCAGCATGCTTATCGTTACTCATCTCAGCATGCTATGTGAGTCCGTTGCAATAACATGTTGTCCTCTAACGAGAGGAACGTCGCAGTGACCGCCTCCACCTCCATTCTCAGAGTAGATGTTGTGGTATCATATGCCAGGCTCTCCTGCAATAAACACCGTCCATTAGACATTACCATGAACCCCAGGCCAGCTCCCAGGTTGACCCAGCCTAAAATTGGTATCAAGAATGTCTTGAGAAGTACAGGCGATCAGCGTGATAATGACCAAACACCCATCAAGCGTCGATTGGTCGCATGGGCTCGTCGTCCGCAAACAGAGAAACAGATTGGCCATCTATTCCTGCATGCACTCAGGCGTATACAAAATGAGGATTTCTAGCGCTTCCCATACCAACGGTAGATTCCTGCTACGAGAATGGTTATATTATTGTTATAAGTCACTTACTGACATTATTATGTGTGTATGAACGCAGGATTCATCATCATCACGTGCCATCTCCGAATTGAAGGCTGGTCTGAGTTGTGCGGTATTCACTATCAAGAAACTTCATGGAGCATTCATACAGAATTGTCTCATTCCATCTATTCATGATGCATTCCGGCAGACTTTTCTCATTTTATCTCTTCATAGTGCATTCAGACAAACTTTCTCATTGTATCGCTTCATGATGCATTGAAACAGACTTTTCTCATTCTATCTCTTCAAGATGCATCCAGACAAACTTTCTACATTGTATCGCTTCATGATGCATTGAAACAGACTTTTCTCATTTTATCTCTTCATGATGCATTCCGGCAGACTTTTCTCATTTTATCTCTTCATAGTGCATTCAGACAGACTATTGTCATTCTATCTCTTCTCTTCATGGTGCATCCAGACAGACTTTTCTCATTCGATCTCTTCATTGTGCATTCAGACACACTTTCTCATTGTATCGCTTCATGATGCATTGAAACAGACTATTCTCATTTTATCTCTTCATGGTGCATTCAGACAGACTTTTCTGATTCTATCTCTTCAAGATGCATCCAGACAGACTTTTCTCATTCTATCTCTTCGTGATGCTTTCAGACTTTTCTTATTATATCTCTACATGGTGCATTCAGACAGACTTTTCTCATTCCAATTTTGTATAGTGCATACAGACATACCTTTCTCATTCCACCTCTTTATGGTACATTCAGACATACTGTTCTCATACCATCTCTTCACGATGTATTCAGACATACTTTTCTTATTCCATCTCTTCATGTTGTTACCACAATGTCAGGCGGATGTCCTCTCGCAAACTTCCTCTTTACGTTTCCTTTAGCATACTCTTAGACAAGGAGTTATGTCTCTTTACATGGCTAAATAATTTATTTTTCTACTGCCAAACAGCACACACTTGGGGTTTGTAACGGACTCACAGAGCAAGCTGGGAAAGGTAAAGACAGGTATGCTTGGTGCAGAGTGTCTTCCATCAATTAAAAAATAAAAAAACGTGTGTATTTTGCGCACATAAAAAAATCCATTGACAGTTGGAAATCGAAAAAGAGTAGCCTAACGTCGCTGCCTGGGCAAAATTTCGAGTTAAAAATCTACCCAAAGTATTTCAGGATCCTCGCCGGTGCAACGGAGTTCGTGCACTGAGTTGAGATTCTCCGGTCTCAGGCTTGAGTTAGGAGTAGAACGTAGCACTTATGGGTTACACCCGTGTGCCGCGATGTTGATCCGTCGACTAAAACACAAAAACTAAAACACCTACAAACAAATAGGGAGCGTCCGTTGAATCTTTTCCGTCGTACATGTTGGTGTGTTAGGAAACGAGCAGACGGACAGATTGGCTGGATCTTCACAGCTGAGTTGGGGTACACGTTCAGGATAAAGCACATGGTGTTAGAGCCCGTTGGCATCATGTGAATAGTGTGCAAGAACTGTGAAATCATTATGGCTTGTAGAGAACAGTGGGGCACAGAGCAAACAGAGGATCTGGTAGGCACTCAACACACCGAGAAAAGGCCACACGTACACATACACAGACTTGAACTCATTAGTATTGGAACTCTTTGCTTGCTGTTGTACAGTTAAAGCCGTCCTCTCTTTTGCTATCTCATGCAGCTCCCCCCGTGTCTTTTCAATATCATTCATCTCTGTCTGTTATTCTCTTTTTCCGTGTGTTTTAGGCCTTTTGCTATATCGCTTGCCTTGTAGATTCCAGACACAAGAGTGTCTAGTCATTCTGTAAAAAAAAAAGAAAAAAGAAAGAAACGGAACATTTTTGGTGTTACTTTTATAAAAGATATTCGCTGATTGGACATCAGTCAACCCATCGACTGTGTCCATCTGGTCATTAACTTATCGTGATTACCTGAATTGTACTCACCTCATGATTCGTGAGGTCATGAAAGATGTCTGGTTTTTAGGCTAGAAGACGCTACAGAGGTCCTGTTCTTAGGGACCGGTATCGCAGAACCGACTGCAGAGAGCGAATCAGCATCGTCAATAAAATGTTGGTACAAGTTTGCAATTGACACTGCAATAATGTTGAGTTTCGTTTTTTGAACAGCATATATTATCGTCAAGTTTCTCAGTGTGTGTCCTATCTAGCGGCAGTGTCTTTTCCTCAACATTTGGCTTACATGAGGGTCCTTAGTTTTCTCCGTGAGCTCTACATTGGTGATTGTGTCATATCATTATACGAGAGATAGTCAATACGTAAGTCACACAGTTCTGTGGGATGGCAGGTACATGTAATTGTTGTTTTCTACAGGTGTGATTAGGTGACAGCAACATCAAACTTCATATTCCCGTTCGTCAGGTGGCGCTAGGTGTCTCATGCGCATGCGCAGCGCATAAACAAAATGGCGACTGTAATTACGAAGTGTACAACCAAAGAGCAACGTGCTGTGTGGGTTTTTTTTTTTTTTGTGGGCAAAAACGACTGCCGGCAAAGGACATTCATAAGGAAATGCTTCCTGTTCATGCTGACAAATGTTTATCCTGTAAAGCGGTGCAAAGCTGAGTAGAAACATTTTCTCAAGGATACGAATGGCGCCGAAGTTAAATGTGAAGTGAAAACGTGGTTTAGAAAACAGAGCACGCAGTTCTATGCAGCCGGTTTGGAGGGACTGATAAAACGACGGGATAAATGCGTCAATATTGGTGGAAATTATGTTGAGAAATAAAGGGACAATGTATGTATAAAAATAAACTGGTTTCTAGTTGTTACCATATATATTTATTTTTCTGCAGCCATTTGTGACTTATTTATTGACTTCCCCTAATATCCTCACTATTATGTACAAGCACCAGTTGATAAATGTTTGAAGTTTAATAGTGTTATTAATGTTTCTAAGTCTCTTTGTGATTGTGAGTGGGTATATGTGCATGCAAGGGCGAGTTTATTTGTGAGTTACTGAGTTGGTGTATAACTGTGCGAGGTTTTGTAAATGATGCATGTATGTATGTATGTGTGAATGTGTGTTTGTAGGTATTATGTGTTTATACATGTGTCTGTGTGTGTATGCGTGTGCCTACCTGTCTTTCTAATAACATGTTAATATGCATTGTTTATGTTCATAGCATTCAATTGACAATATTGTTCTATATGAGTGTAACATGCACAATAGATCATTGATGTACGAAATACGAGTGGTTGGAAGGGCCGAGTTTAAGACAGGCCTGCATGCCCAATTTTTGACCCTTTGAATATAAAGTTCGTTCGTTCGTTCTCAACCTCTGGTTCAACATCTCTCCCTCTGCCATCCACTCTACTAGTGATTGCACAAATGTCACATTGCCATCTGGCACACAGAGATAGCAGTTTCTGACATTTGCCAAAGGCCAGACCTCCCAGTGTCAAGGTCAGTGACCTAAAATACTCTCTCAAAACAACACTCCGGGTCTCTTAACCCTTTCTGCTCTAATCCGTATTCAAGTCAACATAACAGATGCACAGTCAAGATACAGCTAGAGTAGAGCAATATCCACCAGGACAAATCGAGTTACAGACATCCACCAGGACAAATTGAGTTAACGTCATCCAACAGGACAAATTAAGTTAAGGATATCCACCAGGACAAATCGAGTTACAGACATCCACCAGGACAAATTGAGTTAACGAAATTCAACAGGACAAATTAAGTTAAGGATATCCACCAGGACAAATCGAGTACAGGACATCCATCAGGACAAATAGCGTTAAAGACATCCACCAGGACAAATTGTGTTAAGGAATTCTACCAGGACAAATTGAGTTAAAGACATCCACCAGGACATATTATGTTATAGGTATCCTCCAGGACACACTGAGTTAAGGATATCTACCAGGACAAATTGAGCTAAATAAATCCCTCTGGACAAATTGAGTTAAGGTTATCCCCCTGGACAAATTGAGCTAAGGAAATCCACCAAGACAAACTGAGTTAATGAAATCGATCAGGACAAAATAATTTAAGGACATCCAACAGGACAAATTGAGTTAATAAAATCTACTAGGGCAAATTGAGTTAAGGAAGACATCGTTTTATTGTTATGGTAAACACCGCCAAGCAACAGCAGGGATCTACAGAGACCTGCCAGACACACTAAGGTATCTTGATGTAATCACCATTCAGTGTCATCTCCGCACTGAGAGTCGTCTGTATTTCGTAGCAGAAACTTTCTGCCCGGCGTCTTGACGCTGGGTATAGAAACGCGTCGTGCAGCCCCTCTCTGGGTGTTGTTCAATGTGAATGTTGCATCAGATCCGGAAGATGTCACACGAAATTTGAAGTGGTTTGTGTTCTGTATTTGACCTGCTGTAAGAATGTACATGCGGAAGTTTGTAAGGCCCTCTAAAAGTACTGGGCAATAGTGGCCAATGTGGCATGTAACTCAAGGAAGACAACATATTAAGTGGTAGAGGGTTTGAAACGCACCACGGTTTGGCAAACACAAACCACGGGGACCAGTATTCCACGGGATAGATGGACAACTCTGCAGCTGTACATAACAGGGCCGTCACTTGTTTTGACAGCCTGAAATTGCTGTCAAAGGCAGAGTTAAAAGCTTCCTGCCGCCCTCAATCCCCACGTGGGCGTGGAAGGTAGAGAGACGCAGACACATTAGCTTTTAAAGAATTTATGAATGAGGACAAATCAAAATCAGTGAACAACGTTATAGGAAATCCTCATGAGTCACAAGTGGCGCCAGACCGTCATCAAGCTACTAATGGCACATTTAAAATGAGAAACACTTAAAGTAGGAATTTTAGGACACTACTGAGCTAGGAAAGTTAGGCAATGCAATCAGAGAAATGGAAAAAATGAAAATGAATATCTTAGGCATACGTGTGATTAGGTTGAAGAGATCTGTTAAAATTATAACTGACAAATACAAAACAATTTATTCTGGAAGGGAAACACACGAAAGATGAGGTAGAACTACTACTCAATAGAAACATGCAATAGATTAATGGTTATTGTTATATTTTAAATAAAGTTATAGTCAAAATCAACGGCAAAGCAATAGATAAAAATATTGTACATATCAACAATAAACAGTAGTGATGAAGAAATACAACATATTTATGATGAATTAGAAATGGCGATATCTCAAATCAAATCACAAGAAGTTAAAAGAATAGTTGGAGATTTTTATGCAAACGTAGGAAAAGGAAGAATAGAGAATGTAGTGGGGGTTTCTGGTTGAGTAGCAGGAAATGAAAGATGAGAAAACCTGATAGCATGAGTAAATATATAATAATTGGAACCGTTAAGTTTAAATACGTAACAGATGCCTTTACATATGGAAAAGTCTTGTTAAGAAAATACTCAACCAAATTGATTACATACTTATTAATAACACTTTTTAACAAATGATACAACTATGTCTGATGTTGACTGCTATAGTGATCACGTGCCACAATGAAGCCAAATACAAAAGGTTATTTTACCAAGAGGAAAAAAGTGGTTAAGAATACGAAACATAATAAAGATGTTTAGAAAGCAGATAAAGAGATTCAAGAAATATATAGCGTGATCACGAAAAATAGGTACAATGCAATAACTAAAATATAGAGTCTAAATGAACATGAGAAATGCTAAGGGACTGCATTCATCAAACAAACAATAGTTGTATATCCAGTACAGGACGTCACAGTCCGCCATAATTGTTTGGCTGTTTGTGATTTTTTTGGCAAGTTTACGTTCAACAGTTTGCCATTGCTTTCTGATACACTCATACCAGTGTATGAAAATTAGCGCTAGAAATCTGCTGCCTAATTTCTCGCAAACATTCGGGTGCGCTCATGCCAAGGTAGCAAGTTAAACTTCCGCACGGGTCAGCTGGGCTAAAATGTGAACTTCTCGTCCTGGACTTGCGGATGTAAATTACAAGTACCCCAGAAGCCGGAGTGGGTTCGCCTGATGACGAATGACGCTGGTAATGAGGAAAGCTAATCCACACGCAAACATTAGTCGAGTGCACTAGAAGTAGTAGCACATGTATGGACTACGTTTGAGTACAGAGCGACACAACACAACAACAAAAACATTAATATTGGAGAGGAGACACACAGCTAAAGGAAATATAATTGATGACAGCAGAAGACATGATGATGATGATGATGATGATGATGATGATGATGGTGGTGGTGGTGGTGGTGATGATGATGATGATGATGATGATGATGATGATGATGATGATGATGATGATGATGATGATGATGATGATGATGATGATGATGATGATGATGATGATGATGATGATGATGGTGATGATGATGATGATGATGATGATGATGATGATGATGATGATGATGATGATGATGATGATGTCTATAATGGAAGTCAGGCAAAGAGATGCACAGATATATAGATATGTTCCATTAGAGGGACTCGCTGTTGTTGTTCACCGTGTACAGGAAGGCCCCGGTATACGTCGCTTCGGTTTACGTCGTTTCGCTATAATGTCGCTGTCACAATGGGAAATAACTTTACTTTACGTCGCTACGTTCCTCTATAACGTCGTCACCTGTGATGCTATGCTGCGTTAACGTCGCTATTTTACATTTTGTGCAGTGCGTTTCCCCATGATTTTATCGTGAATTCACCCATAATTATGAGTTCAAAGCGCACAGTAAGTGCTCATAGTGTGTCTAGTTGTAAGAGAACCAGGAAAAGTGTTACTCTTGAGGTTTGAGGTAAAGTTAGATGTGATACGTCGTTTTGAGGTTGGCGATCGGGCTGTTGATGTCGGTAAAGTCCATAGTTTACCTCCAACTATGGTAAGGACAATTCGTTCAGGTGCTGACAAAATCAAAGAGGGTGCTAAAAACGTAACACTTTTGAGTGCTTCCAAAACCACTTGTACCAGAAGTACTTTTATGGAAGCACTATTACCAGAACCAACAAAATATGCCTGTGAGCAAGATGGTTATCCAAGAGAAAGCAAAGTCTCTCTATGAAGATCTAGCTAAGAAAGCGGGTAGGAGCAGTACTAGTAGTGCTTGTGATAATTTTGGAGCCAGTCGTGGTTTTAATGCCTCTATGTCCCAATAATTCTACCTCTCGCCCTCCAACCCACGTCTGTTTAGCCAATAAATATCAAACACCATCAAAATAAACATTACATAATACACTGTATTTCATTTAATTCAATGGGAGAATCTATGTTTCGCTATACACCGTTTCACTTAAAGTTGCGTTTTCCAAGAACGTAACACCGACGTAAACCGGGGCATTCCAGAACAGATTGCTACAGAATCAGCTATGGGGCAGATCCAGGAGATTCTTCCAGTTGACAGGCCGGGAGCGATCGACTGTATTGTTGATATTCAGATTAATAGACAGACAGACAGACAGACAGACAGACAGACAGACAGACAGACAGACAGACAGACAGACAGACAGACAGACAGACAGACAGACAGACAGACCGACCGACGGACCGACAGACAGATAGATAGACAGACAGACAGATAGACAGACAGACAGATAGACAGACAGACAGATAGATAGATAGATAGATAGATAGATAGATAGATAGATAGATAGATAGATAGATAGATAGATAGATAGATAGATAGATAGATAGATAGATAGATAGATAGATAGGAGGACAGACAGACAGACAGACAGACAGACAGACAGACAGACGGACGGACGGACGGACGGACGGACGGACGGACAGACAGACAGACAGACAGACAGACAGACAGACAGATAGATAGATAGATAGATAGATAGATAGATAGATAGATAGATAGATAGATAGATAGATAGATAGATAGATAGATAGATAGATAGATAGATAGATAGATAGATAGATAGATAGATAGATAGATAGATAGATAGATAGATAGATAGATAGATAGATAGATAGATAGATAGATAGATAGATAGATAGATAGATAGATAGATAGATTAAGAAACTGCATCACATGCCAAATTGTTATATGCTAGTAGAAAGTCCCAAAGGACCGTCAGCAGGAGTTTTCGCTGACTCAATTAAGTGAGAGCACAAACCAGAATGATAACCGAGAAGTTTATTGATCTCCAAGGACAAGTCACAAAGCTAGGGCTGGTCAATGTCTGGCATAATCAACTTGATGAAGCGGGATCGTTGTCATGACCGACTTTTCTGTAATGTCTAATGGAGTTTCTTGGGTGCATACCGGGACTTTCCCTAGGTTACTTTGGGGATGGTTAGTGCCACAAAGTGCAAACTACATACATTACGTAAACAGTTGCGTGAGATTACTCATTCTCGTGTAAACAGTAGTACTGTGTGTTTAAAAGAAACCGTTGTACGGTAATATCTCGTTTGAACTTATAAGTATAGTCCACACATCCATCGATCTGTCTGTTATTAGTCCCGTTGTTCGTACATGATGAGGTCATGGGCTTTTGCGGTTGAGGTAAAGAGGGATAACTGTGAAGAAAGACAACAGTGCCTTCGTCTTAACAACAAGTAGCCTGCCTATGGAGATTAGAGTATTAACTAAAACAATAGCCAGACTGACGACACAGACTTTCTATCCGGCGTGATTTCTCGGTGACTCTATGAATATTCATGAATATTCTCAAAAAAGACTACGGTATTCTTCATGCGTAGATATGGGGTGAAGTCTGTGAGGAAGTTAAATGTTAAAAGTTAGTTACATATACTTTAAAGGACGTAGCAGTCAACTCCAGCATTTTTTGCTTGTTTGTGATTCCTGGGCAAGTTTACGTTCAGTAGTTTGCCATTGCTTTCTAAATGACCGGCACTCATACCATTGTGTGGAAACTAACGCAAGACGGTTTGCTTCCAAATCGCCGGCAGCTGTGTTTCAAACGCGGTATGCGGGATTATGAATTGCATTGGTAACTCCTTCGCCACAGAGCCGGCTGAGGATGTAAAGACTGGCAAAAATCAGCTTTTGTTTTTAATCAGACCACGCGGGTGTAAGAGGAAAGTAACAAGATGATAGGTTTTCGGTTGGAGCAAAGAGGAAATTAACAAGATGATAGGCTTGCGGGCTATGATAACTGCAGAAAAAAGACGAGCAATGGACCAGGCTGATATAGTGACTGTCCCCCATAGAGGATGATTAAACAAATCGAGTGATGACTCTAAAGCGGCACTTTAACCAGACTGTAAGAACTCATCCCATCTCTTCTTGTTCTTCTAGTACTTTGCGGTGTCGAGGTGAAGTATACACAACGGAAGAGTGCCCGCTTATGGGCTTCATGTATCGATATTCCCATGGACTCTGCTATTCCCTCCACCCATCGCTTACGCGGCCGGCCTCTTTCTCTGCTTTCATCTGGTCTGTACATCATTGCTTGTTGTGGTAAACTGTTAGTTGGTAATCTTGTTGTATGGCCAGACAATATGACTTGCTGCAGACAAGAGCACTATGCGGTGGGCCAAGGAAGATTTTCAACCACGACAGAACTGGTGTCGAAGGAGATTGTACGGCGATCCGAGTACTTGAGTGCTGAAAGGTTCGATGGTAGCATGGTGGCTGGTATGCTTACCTGTTGACACAGTGATTATGTGTTCGAATTACCATACAATATACCAAGAGAAACGTTTAAACAGCTTTCATATGCGGCGTCTGCGAAGAATTCTTGGTATTAAGTGGCAAGACAAAATCACAAATACTGAAGTATTGGAAAGATCGGGTTGTGTGACGGTTTATTCCATGCTCAATCTTCGTAGACTTAGATGGATAGGACATCTTAGGAGGATGGATGATGGTAGAATACCAAAGGACATCTTTTTTGGTGAATTACAGATGGGTAAGAGATCTCAGGGTCGGCCTCTACTAAGATACAATAATGTGTGTAAGCGGGACATGATTGATACAGGCATTGATAATGCACAGTGGGAGCAAGTCGCCGCTGAACGTGTTGAATGGAGGGCGAAGATCAGAAATGGAATAAAGGAGAAAATTATTGCAGATAAGTCACACACCGAGCGTGTGAGACGTAAGATGGTGCATGATGGTGGAAATGATCACGTGTTCACATGCACCCACTGTGAACGGACATTTACAGCGCGAATTGGCCTTATCAGTCACATTCGCTACCGCCATAGGTAAAAGTTATTATGCCTTTTTAAAGCACAAACTATCGTCTGTCAAGACGGCAAGGTGCCAATGAATGAATGTATGAACTCCATAATGTATTCAGTTGTTTTAGTCTTCGAAGAGCAATAAATATTCGTCTTTTAATGTCACCATTGTTGGTAATAAATGGCCCAAGATATTCAAAGTTTTCCACCATCTCCAAGTTGTCCTCATTAACATATATTTCTTTCTCCATAGTAGTTTTATCTGCATGCATTATCTTTGTTTTTGCTATGTTAAGATATAAGTTGTGATTTCACAGACATGATGTGGCGGATGATCTTCAAATGGGTGTAATAGACGCGGGACATCTTGCTTATGATCGAGAGGTTGTTTTGGGAGCGAGGTTCTACAAAGGACATGCTACTGAATGAATGAATGAATGAATGAATGAATGAATGAATGAATAAGAAACTCTGGCAAAGCAGTCTCTGGTGTAGTCTGTAATAGTGTAGTAGTTAGTGCACAGCTTACAACACAATGTGTGTGAGTTCCTATGCCACATAATCTTCATAGTGTGTTACCAGGAGATAATTTATTTACAGGCAGAGAAATGAAGGCCGCTTCCCAAAGCGGCCACCACGAAGTAAACATGCTAGAATTTATTTTATTATTAAACATTGAGAGAAGCGATACACCAGCGCACGTCACGTGATCTGTGGAGGGGACAATCTGCCCTTTCGGCCTCACGCTTGTATCAGGAAAAAAATAACATCGATGAATTGGAGGTCAGTACGGCCGAATAGATAAGAATGCTTGTTCTTAAACATTCGGTTTGCTGATGCTGAATGTAGCGGATTAATAGTTTGTTGAACTGAAATGTTGACTTCTCCTCTTTGACTTGGGGACGTAAATTACAAGTACCTCTGAAGTCGGAGTGGGTTCGTCTGATGGCGAGGAACACTAGAAATATGAAAAGCTAATGCTCACGCAAAAATAAGTCCAGTGTACCAGAAGTAGTAGCACGTTTATGGACAACGCTTGAGTTCAAAAGCGAGTGAACGACCAAAAAAAAAAAAAAAAGAATCAATTAATTAGTTCTGCGCAGGAATCCGCTCATTAAACAACACGCGGTTGTAAATCGGTCAGGTATGAACAATAAATCTTCGGCCTTCCTAGGATGGGGTTTAGATGGAGCTTGATTAGAATGCAGAGCGCTGTACAATAGGCTTGGATAGAGGGACGGAAACGAAGATCAGAGAAAGGATATGTGAGCAAGTTTTAAGTGGGTATAGAGGCTCCTTTCCGTCTTGACAGACGATAGTTTGTTACGTTCTGCTTCAATGCATAATAAATACAATTCATGGCGGGAATCAGCGATGGAGTTATAAAATAAATTTAGTTACATGTCCTTCACAGGCCGCAGCAGCAGTCAACCCCAGATTTTTGGCTGTCCGTGATTCCTGGGCACGTTATACGTTCATTAATGCACCATTGCTTTCTGAACGACCGGCCCCTATACCATTTTCGAAAAAAAAAGACCAGCACCGCTGTGTTTCGATCCCGTAAATACGGTATTACGAATCGTGCCCGTAACCCCTTCGCCACACATATCCATAATGCATAGTCGGGGGTGAATTGTAGAGACCATGTGTTTCCCATGCAGCATGATCGCTCTCTTATTCTGCATAGTTTTCTCCAGAGCAATTGTAGCATCAACACATCTGGATCATACAATACGAGTTGTAGAAGCTTTCGGATCAGCAAATGAATGTCTAATTATCCGCCTGTCGGAGCTTCGATCCTAGACCTGTTGGTGACTAAGGCTTAGGGCTTTGTCCTGTCATGGCATTTAGTCTTTAGGTTGCATTGCCTCACACTAGAATAAGGCTTGTACCTACCCTGTTGCGCTCTTCCGTAAAGAATTATAGTACCAGAGAAAGAGTTGTCAAGATGTGGAACGCAACGCGGGATGTCTACTGATGAACTGGCGTTTAAATCATCATCTGTACATTTTATTATGCTACATACAGCCTGTACTTTTGCATGGATGTGAAAAGTGGATAATGAGCTGACAAGATGAATAACATCTAATGGCAGTCAAAATGTGGTTTCTAGGGGAAATGCAAAGAAAACCACGGACAGACAGAAAAACCAATGAGCAAGGTCGTATAAGAAATAAATGAAACATCGAAGTGGCGCTATATTTTACTGACGTTATTCAACATAATCAGTTCATTTGCTGGTAGACAACCTGGCGAAGTATGGATATATGTGCCAGCACTGTGCTGCACGCCATATTCACTATGCATCCGGCTGGACACAGGGCACAGACAACAAAACCCTGTTGTTGTAGAAACAGATTTTCATAGGCTTGATATTTGAGGATGTATCTGATGTTATGTAAATTCTTAGTATGGTAGCAGACATGTTGTATTATACATCAAATTAATGGCTGTTGCATACGAAAACCTACTGTATATAAGCGTATGGCAGATACGGGGAGTCTCTTCAGACGAATAATAATCCCATGCCACTCAATCAGTTAAAGTGACAATCACAGATGATCAGCCTAATATATCCGATTAAATCACCATACCAAATAACCATCATCATCATCATCTTGTGCCATGCCGGTAAGCGTGGGCGGTCATGTTATGCCATCTCACTCGATCACCAGAGTCGTGGATCAGCTCAGTATTCTTGTTTCGGCCATACCACGTGACCAAGCTATCCAGGCATTTACTTCTCTGCTCTCCCCTTGTTCTCTTTCCCTCGGTCTTGCCAGTTGTCACCAAGTTCTCTAATATATTTCTTCTCATAACATGACCAGATAAACAAGACATTCGTGATAAGTCTTCTTACATACACGAACGTTCTTCACCTTCTGTCTTTGATCTCACGGGTGATAACCAAACTCTTCTTTCGCAACCATCCCTTTAGACCAGTGGTTCTTAACCGGTGGGGAATTCCCCCCCCCCTCCCCCAGGGGGGAATTTTAGGGTTTCCAGGGGGGAATGAAGACCATTTCAAGATCGCGTTAATACAAGAACCGATTACTTGATATTGTTCTTCCCTTCATACTTTACAGTTATGTTCGTCTCATCCTTCTAAAATTTATTTTATAAAGTAAGTAGACCCACAAATCATGTTTTACGTGGGTGTCTAGACTTGTTTTAGTATATGCTATTAAATTTACCTTCCATGTTAATGTATACTGTGTAAGGGTGGGGGATTTTTAGATAGGAAATATGAACGGAAAAGGGGGGGGGGGGGGTGAACGACGTTCTGAAAACACGGTGAAGGGGGGCACGGGCCAAATTTTTGATAGGAAGGGTGGAATGACGTTCTGAAAATATGGTGAAGGGGGGCACGGGCCAAAAAAGGTTGAGAACGACTGCTTTAGACAATATTTTTACAAGCAAATGCATTTGTCTACGTTGTCTTCGTGTATCTCTCTTTGGGCAATTTTATCAGTTGTCACATTATGTTCTAGTTTTTGTCTTCTAATAAAGTAATGCAAAGAAAACAATGGAAAGATGTAGAAATATGAACAGATCCTTAAACAACTGAAAACTTTAGACAGAAGACATTGGTAACCTGGGGCGCGATATCTAAGTGATCATGTTTACATATTTATGTCTTTAGTTTGTTATGGTCCATAGGCGCATTTTAAGTTAATGCGTTTTAACTTAATGAGGTGGATGATGATGATGGTGATGACGACAATGATGACGACGATAAACCGATGATAAAGATCATTAACTTATAACGATAAAACAACACAATTAAGGAGAAGTCAGGTTCACTAACCCCAGCCCCAATACTGTGGGGGGAAAAAGATCTTTGAGAACACAGGCACAGCCCTCAGACGCTCTTAAGTTCTCTAATGTTCCACACGAAGCAGAAATTACCACCCCAAGGGGCAGACGCCATTGATCTGATGCTATTTTCGGAACTCTGCTACACTTCTTTTTTTTTCTAATCATACGATTTAGTGTTCTGTTTTTGTAGAAACAGGATCTGACTCTCGCCTGGTCTCTGTGTATCCAAGCCAAGATGGAATCATAGCGAGTGTCAGAGTTGGTAGGAATGTGCGTGAAATCGATAGATCATGAATGCGGACGAATTACTGATAGAGCGGTTATTCCACTGCAGCTGACATTGAAAGAGCCGTGGCGAAAAATAAATGACCTGTTTTAACGAAGGCGATTCTTGTTGTTTTCTCGTCACTCTTAGAATTCTGCCGGAGAACGTATATAAATATTCATCGCTGAAGAAACATTAATGGCTTTGAAATATCATCATCATCATGGTGTGGCCGAGCATGCTTCTCCACATCTTGCAATCTCCAACTGACTACCTATTCCTCTGTGCACTCGTTGTCCGCTAAGTGATTGACATACTGACCACCTATTCCTCCGTTTACTCGCCGTCCGCTAAGTGATGGAAATACTGACCAGCAATTCCTCTGTTCACTCGCCGTCCGCTAAGTGATGAACAATGCTAACCATCTCTTCCTCCGTTCATTCGCCGTCCGCTAAGTGGTAGAGATACTGACCACCTATTCCTCTGTGAACTTGCAGTCCACTAAGTGATGGACATATTGACCAGTTATTCATCTGTGCTTTCACCTAAGTGAAGGACATACTGACCAACTAATCCTCCGTGCACTCGCCGTCCGCTAAGTGATGGACATATTGACCAGTTATTCATCTGTGCTTTCACCTAAGTGAAGGACATACTGACCAACTAATCCTCCGTGCACTCGCCGTCCGCTAAGTGATGGACATACTGACCAATTAATCCTCCGTGCACTTGCCGTCCGCTAAGTGATGGATATTTCATTCCTCACTTCTATATATTAGGGCATTTCGTTCGCCCCTGCCCACTCCCCGCACAGACCAGGAACGGTCAGTTTGCGGACGACATCCACTCAGCAAGCTTTCTCTTCGGACTTCCACGTAAAGGATTCGCTAGCTAAGCGTTCCATTTCGTGTTAATGAGACGTTTTTCTACCTTAGTCTGCAGATGACAACCATTATGCAGCTTATCACTTCGGACTTCTACATAATGGATTTGCTAGATCTAGTGCATTGGGCTGATTTTCAAGTGTGGATTAGCTTTCCATATTACCAGTGTTGCTCGTCATCAGGCGAACTCACTCCGACTTCAGAGGTACTTATAATTTACGTCCCCATGTCAAGGACGAGAAGTCAACATTATAGTCTAACTGATCGGTGTAGGGCTGAACCTGATACCCAGCCATCAGCACACCGGATGTTTAAGAACGAGCGCTCTTATCCGATCGGTCATGCTGACCGATGATGATGATGATGGTCATGGTGGTGGTGGTGGTGGTGGTGGTGGTGGTGGTGGTGGTGATGGTGGTGGTGGTGGTGGTGGTCATTAATGAGACGTAGGGTTCTGGAGAAATGTGTGACAACCCGGAAGGAAAGATATTGTTTTAAAAATGTAATTTACCATTTTCCACATTTTGAGACATTTTGGGGTGTATGATGTATATTGGGTATAGAAAATCCCCCATACTTTTATAAACTGCCCGGCCTTAACGGATGAAGAAATCAATATCCCGCCGGCCGCCTCATGGAACACGATGATATTATTTGATTTGTAGCATGATGTAATGCAGCAGTTTAGCGATAAGAAGTTCCTCTGCAATTCTAAAAGAGAAAACATGTAACTCCTCTATTTGTACTTGTTAAAACAAAAAGCTTTATTTCTTTAAAGAGTAAATTCAAATACATGGCTAACTAATATTGGTGCTATTAAAGAATTTAATCCGAAGAACATTCAGAACATTTCATGACAAAGAAAGACAAACGTTGCAGAATCTTCGGTGATGACGTAGTTTTGTCTAAACAGCCCGCCTAGGTGGGCAGCTGTCTTCTTCTTCTTCTTCTTCTTCTTCTTCTTCTTCTTCTTCTTCTTCTTCTTCTTCTTCTTCTTCTTCTTCTTCTTCTTCTTCTTCTTAATCTTCTTCTTCTTCTTCTTCTTCTTCTTCTTCTTCTTCTTCTTCTTCTTCTTCTTCTTCTTCTTCTTCTTCTTCTTCTTCTTCTTCTTCTTCTTCTTCTTCTTCTTCTTCTTCTTCTTCTTCTTCTTCTTCTTCTTCTTCTTCTTCTTCTTCTTCTTCTTCTTCTTCTTCTTCTTCTTCTTCTTCTTCTTCTTCTTCTTCTTCTTCTACTTCTTCTTCTTCTTCTGAATGTTATCTATGAATGGTGCAAATGCCATCAACTATTTCACGCCAAAGCTCTTCAATCCTAATCTGTTTCCTGCAGCTCTTTCTATTTCCTTACAAATTATTGTAAAGGTAAACAGCTTTCTTTAGTCATGTGATAAGAAGAGAGGAATAGTGACAACTGGAAAGATCGAGGGGAAGAGAGGTAGAGGCAGACCTCGAGAAATGATGCTGGATGGACTGAGACGGTGGCATGGAGGATTATTATCAGCAGAGTTGATCCAGAACACCAAAGACCAAGATCTGTAGAGAGACATGAATGCCTAAGCCAGCTGGCAGTGCACTTGATGATAATGATGTTTCTAATTATCTTCTTGGTTTGTTTTTTTCCCTGCTATTTCACGTGTCCTGTGGGTTTCAGGGAAAGGACCTACAGTAATATCTCGGTTTTTGTCGATAATTCGTCCTAAAACAGTCGGCGAAATCTGAAACCGACGAAAACAGACGCGATTATTCCCATATGAATATAAACCCAATTAATTCGTTCTTTTTTAATATCCTTTTTACAGGACATCGCTGTCAATGCCAGCATTTTGTTGCTGTTGTTGATATTTTGGCACAGATAGGTAAAGCGAACAACCGTACTAGTATTCTAGACAGTAGACTTAAGGAATCTGGCGACGAATGCCTGCAAAATTAAAAGAGCCCCCTTTACTGATCCATTCTCACAACACGGAGAAAGAGTACAAATATATATAGTTACAACTCTCATTACTCCACTCGCAATCTCTTAATATTACTCCTTAACTTATAACAAACTAGTTGCTGGTTACAGTGAAAAAAATAACTAACATTTAATGTGAAATGGGTGGACAAGTATCAGTGTAGTCTAACTACGGTATCTGCACAGAAAATCATAAACTGAATTGCCGGGTTATGGTGTCAGACGTTGAGCTGGTCACTTAGCTCATGACTAGGCTTGCAGGTTGTCGACTCGGATGATGTTCACAGGCAGTTGCTGGTTCACACACTCTCCGGCCATAGACAGGGTGTTCAAGTCAGGTACGTATTCGTTGCTGCTGGTTGATGGCTCAATGATACCACCAATGAAGGTGCAGAACTTGTTCGCTTGACGAAGTATGAACATATATTACGAATCACACGGATTCTATCTCAGCACATGAAGCAGTATTGTAAATTATAATTCTGATTCACTCCCGTCACACACAAATTAAAGTATACAGGAGGTTGAAGTATTAACATAGATGTAGAGGGTAGGCAGTGAAGGACTGCGGTGAAGCAAGGATACTGATGTGAATGGAAGGCCTGTCCCACGCTGTCATGAGGTGACCTCTGACAAGCGTGGTCTCCAGTAGACTATGTGAAAGAATTATTACGCAATTAATTAATCATTATTTCCTATCACCATTGTCGTATATTCTGAAGGGACTGGGGATCACAGTTGTGCATTACCCATATTCTGGTTAAAGAAGCTGGGCCCCATCCACTTCCAATATGTAAATAAATCAAGAATACGACCCTTGAAGTATTACAGACTCGGTTTCATTGTTTGTCTAGGAGTTAGAGGTCCTCTTTTGGGGAATAGTGAACACTAGATTTTGACACTGCCCCTTCACCAGGAATCTAATAGCTCTCGAACCCCCATGATATTCTGTGAAATGTCTGAAAGACTTCCTCAGTTTGAATCAGGTGAAATGTAGCATGGGTCTGGAACAGTCAAGAGATATAGAGTCTCCTCTTTTCCCTTTAGATAATTCACTTTGAGTTATTTAGTTTGCTAAATAAATTATTTAACAAATACTGGTAGACACTGACATCTTGTTTACACAAATAAACAGGTAATTAACAGACAGGGTGAACTGACAAATTAATATGAGATTCAGTTACTGTTCACGTATTGATTGACTGGCCTGTTTCTTTTGGCCTTTTGATACATATCTCATTTTTTGGCATATGTTCATCATGTCATATTGTCAAATGGGAAAAAGCACATCAGTACCAATTACAGACAATCAATCAATAAACAATAATCAATATGATGATCATAAGTGTTGTAAATCTTCTTCTAAATAAAGAAATGTTCTAATTCCTAGTGTGGCCTGATTTAATTAAAATGTTTTTATAAATCATTTTTCCTGTGAGGGATTGTGTTTGTTGGCATTGAGAAAGGTCTCCTCTGAGTGGTCAATTTGGGTTAAGCCTGGGTTCATTGACTGATGGATCCGTTTCAGTACTTGCCAGTGAAGCTACCCTGAAGGCTGCCCTTGCTCTGCTCAAGGCCTGAGTTATCTTCCATCTCATGTGTGTAGGTCATCTTTTCTCTCTGCTTCCCTCTTCTGGTCAGGTTGCCACCAAGAACATCACTGTGCAAAAGTTACATAGGCATGTATAATCCTACCAATGTAATTTTACAGCATGTTATTAAGTGTGAACACAACATAACAGGAAGGATAAGATCAGAAGTGGTTTTGTGTTAATTTGTGTGGGGTCAGAGATTATTATACTGGATGCACCTGCTATCATCTGGTACCTGCTGTATGCATTTTCTCAGTGTACCTGTGGTTCATTGAGAAGTGTACAATCAGACATAGATAGGAGTGATGATGTGTTGTTCCTTGGAGCATTCCAGTCAAGCTGATAGTGCAGGACCAAGACAAGGATAAGATGCATTTTTATAAATGACATACAATTAAACATCTTCATCAACTCATTTGGTTATGCATTGTGTATATAAATGTTTATCTGTACCTTCCAAATTAACTATTTGTCTACTTCTTCTTCCTATAAATCATTTCCTTTTTCCTGCTGCTGTTGTGGTGTAGAGTGGAGTGCTGTGTGGTGTAGTGTGTTGAGTTAACTTCTGTTGACTGGGGTTCTCATAGCTTGTACCACTTGTCCCCCATCTTCATCAGTTAATATGAGTTTAACTCATCAAGTGTTTTATTGTTATTCATGTTCATTATACAGAATTTCTGATGTGTATTTGTTACAAAATGTAATCCGTACAAAATCATGACAACAATACATTAGTAAGAGGTTGTTACATAAAGTACCTCTCCTAATCCACCTCTCTTCTTCTTCATATTAATTTATTCTTCTTCTTCTGTTAACAGTGCACATCATGTCCCTTCAATTGGCGATCAACTGTTGGCAATAGACCAAGGTTTTGTTTTTACCTTTTGGTCTGGACAGATTAACTAGGCCGTCTGTCACAAATGTCGTCTGTGAAGCGTATCCTGTTCTAGGCAATGCATTTAATAAGTGCTTTGTCTGAGTGAAAATCTGACACATAAATACAATTATTTCTATCAAACCCTAATATTTCAATTCGTAAAGAGGAAAGGAAAGATATAATCCCTCTCTCAGCTCCTTAGATTGCGAATAGGCAGAAATAAGTACGTTTTCAAGCGAGGCAGTGGTTCTCGTGCACAAACTGGCTTGTGTTTGCAGAAAGCATTTTAAAACAGTTTTGATGAAATGCATCAAAGTGCGTTTGAATTCTCACCTCGTACAGTTTTCTGTGATAGATTGTTGTAGTATGCACATAGTAAAGCTAACAGATGTAGTGAAGAACTTTAGAGTTTGCAGTTTTGAGAAAGTATGAGATTGTTAATTTTGCCCGGGGGAAGCTTGGTTAGCAGAAATTTGCAGTCGACATTTTAAACCCTTAGGATTTATTTATAAGTAAAATTTATTTTGGCACAACACGGATACCTCTGCTGCAAAACAAAAAGGGGACACATGATCTAAGGATCACAAGCTTTTCCTCGGGGTTTTTGGACAAAATGCCGTTTTTTTCATGTAAAAAAACAGGGCACATTGCTCTTGACTGTCCGTCAGGGCTGAATATTGAGAAGTGCGCGGTTTTGAAGAAATGGACGCTTTCGCAGGTCAAAGTTATATCACGTGACCCGCTCCTTCCAATAATCTCCTTAGTTTTAAACTCTGTAATTTCTATAAATAGCCGACATCTGTCCATCTCGAGTGTCAAGTTGGTGTTCGTTCCTCTTCGTGCGGTCAATTGTAAAACGTTCTCTGTGTTGGTGTGTAAATGTTGACGCACTGTATAATGATGGTTGGTGATTATGTCACAACCATTTATTCCTCCGAATTACCCATCTTTATAATTATAGTCTTCACTGATGATATATTATTCTAATATATATTGTATTAGTCCCTAGTTAAATATCAAGCTTCATTGTCTGACTATTCTTAGATAGTCCTGTGCCCACTGTAGATTTTCGCCATTTTGTGTGTCGTCGTTCCATTCATTCGTCATTCCTCTATTTTGGTCATCCTATAAGCGGCATCTCCATTATTGATATATTTATTCCGGCTGTAGTTAACGATCCCTGTTCTCTAACATTAGTTATCCCTTAGTTCAGCCTGAATCTACACTACAAATACCGGTAAATATATAAATGTAAATTCGTACTAATTAATTAAAGCAACGTACCTTCCAAATTGTGGTGATTAAATCTCTCCACGGGGGAACAGTGCCACCAGCAGTATAAATATTAATTTTGAGTTTCAGTTGGGTTCTCAATTTGTTTTTCCCAAATATAGGCTAACTAGAGCCTGGATTTTTTTGTTGCAAGGTGTCTTTTTAAAGCTAGTATCGTCTCCTGTGTCCTCACCGCTTCGGGTTCATCATCAAAATGGACGATCTGCCGGCTGACTACAACTGGCCAGGCAGATTCTCGTGTTGCCACCAGGGTCGCAGGCCAGAACTGAATATGTTATTCAGCCAAACTTGCGCTGGGGCAGTAGGCATGCACAACTAATAGTTCTATAATATACTGTATAATATATAGTTTTAAACCCTGGAATATTCACTAGGTTTACAGGAGATTAAATTCTCGCCAATGATACAGGCATATCTATAGATATCTACAAACATAGGAAAATAGGGAAAAGATCGTTTTTTTCTAGCTATATATATATATATATATATAATATATATATATATATATATATATATAGATATATATATATATATATATATATATATATAATGAAAAGCCGTAATGTAAGCAAAACTAGAGGGAAGACCGTCTATTATGTCACAGTTACTACATTTTGAAACTGGAAAACACAAAATAAACACATTACGCCGAATACTGTATACTCAATAATCACTTACACGTAACAGTAGTATTAGCACTCGCAAGCAATAATAATATAAGCACAAAAACACTGGAAAGCGTGGTGTTACTTTGTTTTCTCAAAATTGCAGGAGTTTACGTGCACAAGTCGACGAAAATCCTAGGCCTACCCCGACCCCCCCCTGAAAAACGAGGACAAATGTTTCGCTGAAAACTTCGACGAACACCGACACCGACACCGATGATAGCCGAAGTCAACGAAAACCGAGACTTTACTATAGATCTACGTCTTCAACTACCCACGTTGACGAGGTACCCCGTGTTTCCAAAATTAAAACAATACAAATATTCCATTGTTGTGGATTCGGGGGGGGGGGTGGGGGTGGGGGAGGTTAATATACCTCGGCTAATGACAGAGTTAAATTGCATTCTATTACGTACTGGCAGTATCCCCAGCATTTTTGGCTGTTTGTGATTTCTTGGGCAAATTTACATTCGGTAGTTTGCCATTGCTTTCTGAACGACCGGCACTCATACCGTTGTATGGAAACCAACCAAAAGCGGCCTGCTGCCAAATCGCCTGCAGTTGTTGCGAAAGCGGTATGCGGGATTACGAATTGCATTCGTAACGCCTTCGCCACGGAGATACTGAACCCACCTTTTTAGGGGTGTCTATTCAGATGTCCTTGCCACCAAGTACACTTATTCCTTGCAGCCAATTTGAGATGACAGGTTAGAATCCATTTGTGGCCATTATAGCTTTTAGCTTTTATTATGTCTAGTAGGTTCACTAATTTTTACTTCTTACCTTGTCTACTGTGAATGTCGATCAATACCTTTGAATTTATTATTCCTGCTATTCCATAAGGAAAGGGGATTCCCTAATAATTTAAATCTCAGAATAAACCCCAAGGCATGCCCTGCCAGACTGGCCTGATACACGTGATGTGGGTAGGCACAGAGAAGCAAGATTTTTAGGAGAGAGAGAGAGAGGAGAGAGAGAGAGAGAGAGAGAGAAGAGAGAGAGAGGGGGGGAGAGAGAGAGAGCGAGGGAAGAGAGAGAAGAGAGAGAGCGCAGGCGAGAGAGAGAGAGAGAGAGAGAGAGAGAGAGATGGAGGAGAGATGGAGAGGAGAGAGGAGAGGAGAGAGAATGACTTGACGAGAGGAGAGAGAGAGAGAGAGAGTTCGTGCAATTGTGAACATATTGTATCGACGGGTCCTTAACCAAGAAAAAACAACAGTAACAATAACAACAACAACCAACAAAAACAGCAACAGCGGCAGGGCCCAGCAACATCAACAAGCAATATTCCCACAAGACAGGATTGTCGGATTTTCCCGAAGGCACACCCAACATAAGACCCTATTTGCATTTTTATTCATGAAATGTCATATGACGATTGTTATCACGTCACATTTCAGCATTGGTGAGAGAGAGAGAGAGAGAGAGAGAGAGAGAGAGAGAGAGAGAGAGAGAGAGAGAGAGAGAGAGAGAGAGAGAGAGAGAGAGAGGAGACAGAGAGAGAGAGAGAGAGAGAGAGAGAGAGAGAGAGAGAGAGAGAGAGAGAACGAAAGAAACGAGCGAACTAACGAACTTTATTTTAAAAGGGTAACAAATTGGGCACGCAGGCCCGTCTTACATTCGGCCCTTTCGATCACTCACCTTTCATTCATCAAATGTGCATGTTACATTTACATAGGGAAAGAAACATTGTCAAATTGATTTTGTAAGCATAAACAATGCATATTACGCATGGTACTCTCACATGGGAAAAAAAAACTTTGTCAAATGAAAGTTGCAAACATAAACAGTGCATATTGCGATGTTGTCAGAGAGAGAGAGAGAGAGAGAGAGAGAGAGAGAGACGAGAGGAGAGAAGAGAGAGAGAGAGAGAGAGAGACAGAGACAGAGAGGGAGAGAGAGGGAGAGAGAGGGAGAGAGAGAGAGAGAGGGAGGGAGAGAGAGAGAGAGAGAGAGAGAGAGAGAGAGAGAGATGAGAGAGGAGAGAGAGAGAGAGAGAGAGAGAGAGAGAGAGAGAGGGAGAGAGAGCGTCACCCAGCGAATTATACAATGGATGTTTCAGTGCTTGCGAACTAATCATTGTAGAATGGTAAAACGCAATATCTACACTAGGTATTATGATTTGGAACTGGAATATCTTCGCCGCTGATTCAAGTTGGCCTGCTACGATAAACAGTGTTGATTTTTACACAATAAGAACCTCAATATGCCATATCTCTTCTTCTTCTTCTTCTTCTTCTTCTTCTTCTTCTTCTTCTTCTTCTTCTTCTTTCTTTCTTTCCTTCTTTCTCCTCATTCTTTATATTCTTCTTCTTCTTCTTCTTCTTCTTCTTCTTCTTCTTCTTCTTCTTCTTCTTTCTTCTTCTTCTTCTTCTTCTTCTTCTTCTTCTTCTTCTTATTTTTCTAATTGTTCTCATCCTTTCTCTTCTGTTTAATATTCCACGTCTTGCTGTTCTCACCCTGATCATTCTACTTCTTCATCTACTTATTTACCTCCTAATCACAATTTCCTTCACCTCCTGTTCCTCCTCCTTTTTCTGCTGCTACTTCTTCCTGGTTTTCCCATTCTCCATCTTCTCCCCTTCTCTTTCTCATCAGTCTTCGTCTTCCCCTTCTTCGTCTTTTCCTCATCCTCTTCTTCTCTTCCTCCTCCTACTCTTTCTTGCACAACCCTATACCCTCCATTTCAACATACCAAACACAACGTATATATTCAATTTAAATGACAGCAATTCGAAGTGAATGCTTCACCAGCTCGCTAATTGGATGCCATGCAATGTCGATTTCTACAAAATCAGATGTAAAATAAAAAGCACACAGCACTTGTATTCATCATACCTGTTTCATGAATATGGTATCGTAATTGCGCATGAATATTCCTTTTATTACACGAGCTTTCTGAATTCCACCTTGGAATGTGTGTGCAGCTATTAATGTCATTTCACAGTCTGAAAACACAATACGGGGTGAATTATTGTGACGCTTGGTAGTCGATTTTGTAATTATAGTCATTACAGTGTACGTGGATTCAATATTGGCACAGCGTTGACACCGTTGGCTTTGCTTTAGTACATTGTCACAGTAATTGATTAGCTGGCTGGTTCATGTTCTACACAAAACTGTCTTTATTAGCCCGGCTAGTTCATGTTCTACACAAAACTGTCTTTATTAGTCCAGCTGGTTCATGTTCTACACAAAACTGTCTTTATTTGTCCAGCTAGTACATGTTCTACACAAAACTGTCTTTGTTTGTCTAGCTGGTTCATGTTCTACATAAAACTGTCTTTATTAGTCCAGCTGGTTCATGTTCTACACAAAACTGTCTTTATTAGTCCAGCTAGTTCATGTTCTACACAAAACTGTCTGTATTAGTCCGGCTAGTTCATGTTCTACACAAAACTGTCCTTTAATAGCCCCGCTAGTTATGTTCTATTCTACACAAAACTGTCTTTCTTGGTCAATTATTTGATGTTTCTACCCAAACTGTCTTTCTTAGTCCAATTTATTGATGTTCTACACAAACTGTCTCTCTTAGTCCAATTATTGATGTTCTACCCAAAACGTCTTCTTGGTCCAATTTATTGATGTTCTACACAAAACTGTCTCTCTTAGTCCAATTTATTTATGTTCTACCCAAAACTGTCTCTCTTAGTCCAATTTATTGATTTTCTACCCAAAACTGTCTTTCTTAGTCCAATTTATTGATGTTCTACCCAAAAATGTCTTTCTTAGTCCAATTTATTGATTTTCTACACAACACTGTCTTTCTTAATCCAATTTATTTATGTTCTACCCAAAACTGTCTTTCTTAGTCCAATTTATTGATGTTCTGCACAAATCTGTCTTTCTTAGTCCAGAATATTCATGTTCTACACAAAACTGTCTTTATAAGTCCAGTTTACTCATGTTCTACACAACAGTATCTTTATTAATCTGGATAGTTCATGTTCTACACAAAACTGTCTTTCTTAGTCCAGTATGTTCATGCTCTTGGTAAAGCATACCGTGGTATACAAAAACGTCTCTACTAACATCTGTCTATTGAGGCCCTTAAAGTTACAAATCCCTAATAATTACTGTTTAAGTATCTTGCTTAGTGTAGGAGTAGAAAATAAAACAGCGATAGACTGACCGTGGCACAGCTTAACTTATTTGGCTTTATTTTGGTTCACGCACCTGGCCAAGACCGGCTAGTTTGAAAACAAAGGCACTAAAGTGGCCATTTCTAGTCAAGAGAACACACAAGAAAGTCGACCTTTCCCTTCGGGGAGAAGGCATTTTTGCCTTAAAAATATATCATTCTCTGAAAGCCATTGGTATGTTAAATCTACATTAATAATACGTATTTATGTATTACATATACCAGTATGTTTAATTAAGAATTAGTTAGAATGATAATTCTTGTAAACTAGAGTCTGATTTGATTTTTACTATTGAAGCACATGTGTGGGCCACGCTGTAATTTTTCCTATGTTTTACAATTTCAAATCCCTATGTTAAAACCTGTTATAGGCATTATGAACTTATATCTAACTAATAGTGCTTACAACCTATAAATATTATGTGTACTGTAGAGTATCAACTCTCATGAAACACATTCAGAAACCCTTCTCAATTTGGGAGAAAACTTCAGATTCATACTTCATAGTAGATATCTCGTTTCTGTCAATTTCATATTCCTATGAATAATAACTTCTATGCATGGTGAACTATATCTCACTATCTATGCTTAGAAATCTGCAAATAATTTATGTACTGTAGAGATTGAACTCTAAAGAACATTTTCAAAGAAACAATTTCTCAATGTGGGAACAGACTCTTGATTACATACTTCATAGTAGAGAACTGGTGTCTGCCACTTTCAAATATCCTATGTAATGTAAATTCACTGTTAAGGTCTGAACTTGTTTTATCCATGCGGGGACATACAAATGATTACGCATATTCCTGACTCTTAGTCAGGGGATAAAATGCTTTGCCACATTCTAATCTGTAACTTAGTACTATAGTGCTAAATTTTAGTACAATCCTTTTGTTAACAGATTAGGAACCACTCCACATGAGTGATGAACATATAATCATTTCATAAAATATTGCTAGGGAAATGCCATGTTTAAGAATATAAATTCAAGAACAAAGAAAACAAACGCTTGATATAACTGAATGTTCGGATAGGATGTGCCTTCAATCCGCATCACCTCACTGTAGTAGGAACAGAAGCGAAGATTGATGTGAATAAATTGCTTGCAATATTCAGAAGACTGGTCCATGCGGCATAAGTTATTGTAATAAATACACTCCGAATAATAGCAGTAATTGGCAAAATATATCAAAAGCGTTCACTATCCTTATACTGCGGTAATCAGTGGGGGAAAACAATGTATGTTTTAGTATCGTCTGCTTTACTTCTGGGAAGTACCACCTATGGCCTCATCATTAAACCAAATCAGTAAAACTATGGGTCAGTCCTACTACAAGTTACTAAAACTAGCAACAGTGAAAACCCTTCAACTGCTGGTTGGATTACCAAGTTAATATCCAACAATGGATAAAGCTTCGAAAGAAAGTCACAGAGCAGCAAGTCAACATAAAGTTAGAAGCACCCAACACCAAGTTCTAGAATACTAACACCAACTCACACAAATGGGGAGAAGACACTGAAACAATATAAGCCAGGACAACCAAGGTACCAACTGAAAACCATAACTACACCAGATTACCTCAAGGTTCCAAAACCTGGAACACCATCAAAAAGACCATATGAAAGCAGCTAAATGCCTTTACGCCTGCAACCAAAGAAAGCATCTGATTGCTTGCAACCCTGGGTATATGTGTTGGAGTTAATATTCCCATGCCTGCAGCAGAATCCTGGAATTAATTCCAGATGAACCAAATGAATAACAAGCAGAATTTTATGTCTACACTGAAAGTAAATACTGAATCAGAAATCTGTGCTGGTCCCATGTCAGCCTAAATGCTAACAACTGGGGAATAGTATATAGACTGGTGACTAGGTGAGTGAAACCTCTGTGTAAGCCAATTTGGTATTTGGATATTATAAGCCGAGAAGCTGAATGGATGTCAACTTTTCATCAGACCTGATGATAAAAGCAATTACCTTCTGCAAAGCTTAAGTGGAAATCCTGAAGTATGACCAACCTGAGGCACCACATTTTCACCAGGGCACCGAGCCATTTGCACCAGAAGATTCGTGAATTCAGCCCCAATGGAGGGGATATGTGGTGAATTTATTTCCTAATAGGGATTATAATTATTCCGCAACAAACTTCAGTGGACATTAGAACATGACTGTGAGTATTTTATTTCTGTCCCTGATAATTATGGACATTAACTGCTTCGCACTGGAGAAGAATACCCACCCGCATTGCCTAAAGGAATACTATAATTAATTAGTTTAATTATTAGTATAAACTGCTTTATATATGTGTTTTTTTTCTGTGCCATGTATAAGGTAAATAGTGTTTTATTTGGTAATGAGATATACCAAAATGGTGGTTATGATAAATAGAGTATTTTGACACCAACTCATTATTTTTAAACATGATACTTGTAAGGGTGTCAAAAACAACTGTTTTATAGTTAGGTTTCTACACTTAGACCAATGTTGTGCTTTTATCTAGGTAAAATAAGTCAAGTTAGCAGAACCAATTTGTGGTTGTTGTGTTGTTTGTAATAACATTGTTGTTTTCTTGGGGCAAAAAGGATGTAAATGTATTGAGATAATGCAAATCATTCCCATGCCTATCATGAATTCAAACAGATGATTACACTTGCATGTATGTAAACTGCAGTGATTTAATACTTGAACTGTTTGTCAAAAATTTATGATGTGTACATCAAGTAAATGTGGTGTTCACCAGTGGTTGTTTATATGTTGTGAACAATCAATGTCTTCTAGCACTAGATAAACTTTAGAGGGTGATAAGTGGGAATGGAGAAGTACTCAGAAATACAGCTATGAACAGGAGTGAAGCTTTTTCCTTCTTGGGTTTCTGGTAGAATTCCATGATCACCTCAAGTGGCTAAAATAATAGAGAATCAAAACAAATCCCCTAGACAGCTTAACATAATATTCTCATAAATTAAAATCCACACCCCACACATACCTAAGTGTACCTTAACGAGAACGGGTTATGGAACTTGCCCTGCGGAAAGCGACCAAGTCATATGGGATAAAACCCGGGTCAATGAAGTCTTTCTGGTGACTGTCGATTCCATCGATGATGAACTGTAGTTTTCGTGGAGGACTTTTGTGTTGGCATTCTGGCGGCGGCATTATACACAGTGTACTTGTGCGGGCTGATGGCTTTTCAAGACTCCCGTCTGTTCCACTTTTCACATGGGGCAGTGAGGAGCATTTTTTGCGATATTCATTGGCACAGGAACGGAGCATAATGGGGACGACCAGTTGCTGTGAAGTTGGAACCACGACTAACTAACTACACTGTGGAGATGGCAATGGAGGATGTCTATTTCTTAACTGCTAATCTGGCGACTGTACATTTTTTTTTTAAATTTTGAATTACAGATGGCTAAAAGATCTTGGGGGAAGCCTCTACTACGATACAAAACTGTGTGTAAGCGGGACATGATTAATACAGGCATTGATATCGCACCTTGTGAGCAAGTCGCCACTGATCATGTTGCATGGAGGAAAATTTCAGAAACTGATTAAAGATAAAGGAGAAAATAAGGTCACACACCAAGCTTGTGAGACGTCAAATGGTTCGTGACGGTGGAAATGACCATTTGTTCACAGGCATCCATTGTGGACGAATATTTACCGTGCCAAGTGGTCTCATCAGTCACATCCGCTATCACCATGGGCTGTAGATAACATGCCCTTTATAAACCTCAACTGTTGTTTGTGTGTGTGTGTGTGTGTGTATGTGTGTGTGCGTGCGTGCGTGCGTGTGTGTGTGTGTGCGTGCGTGCGTGTGTGTGTGAGAGAGAGAGAGAGAGAGAGAGAGAGAGAAAGAGAGAGAGAGAGAGAGAGAGAGAGAGAGAGAGAGAGAGAGAGAGAGAGAGAGAGAGAGAATATATTCCGAAAAAGTAAAGAACAAATGTATCATTTTATTATGTAGTCACCACTTCGTTCAGTGCAAGTTCTCCAGTGTCGAAAACACGCTTGGGTTCCTGTACAAAAATGCTCTTGATCGCATGTGTAACGATTCGTGCACCATCTGCTGTACCACTTCATCAGACCGAAAAGTCTTGAAACTTCCTACTCCACTTATACGCTTGCTGGACTGACAGGCATGCATCACCACACTGGACCTTCATTCACCCATGAATTTCTATAGTATCACCCCTTCACTGATCAAAAATACGGATGACAGAACGCTGCTCCTCATTAGTGCATTTCGAAAGTGAGGCGGCCATCTTTAAGCTGTCTTTGTGGCGTCACCGTGTTCGTCTGCACCGTGATGTCATGTGCTTAAGGCTCTTGGCATCCTTCACAACAATATTGACAGGTTACAGGACAATGGCATGGTTATTGTAATTTATATCACATTTTTAAGGTTTTCACGTGAAGCCTTCTCGTATGTATATGCGACCAAGGACTGAGATCTGTGGAGAGTCATGAATGCCCACGCCAACTGCTAGCAGAGCACTTGATGATGATGATGATGATGATGATGATGATGATGATGATGATGATGATGATGATGATGATGATGATGATGATGATGATGATGATGATGATGATGATGAACTTAGTGACAACTGGCAAGATCGAAGGGAACAGACCAAAAGGAAGACCGAGAGGAAAATACCTGGATGGCTTGGCCACATGGCATGGACGAGACAAGAACACTAAGCTGATCCACGACTCTGGTGATCGAGTGAAATGGCGAGTCATGATCGCCCACGCTTTCCAGCATGGCACATGATATATGTATATAAGACAATTTTCTAAATTGCATGATCATTGCAGGAAGTTACGATCTACCCCTCTACCCCAAGATCTGTTAAGTCGTTACGAGTGCAACGGGAAGAATGGGGAGAATACCTTATTAAGGATTCTTAGCAGCAGCATCTTGAAATCTCACACAAAAGGCGAGAAAGGACAAACATGTAACCTCTCAACACTGCAATCAAACACGCAACCTCTCAACACTGCAATAAAACATGAGAACGCTCATCACTACAATAAAACTCGCAACCTCTCAACACTACAATAATACGTGCAACCTCTCAACACTGCAATAAAACATGCAACCTCTCAACAATGCAATAAAATATGCAACCTCTCAACACTACAATAAAACGCACGACCTCTCAAGACTACAATAAAACGTGCAACCTCTCAACACCGCAATGAAACATGCGAACTCTCAACACAATAATAAAACGCGCAACCTCTCAACACTGCAATAAAACATACAAACTCTCAACACTACAATAAAATCTGCAACCTCTGAACACTGAAATAAAACATGCAAACTCTCAGCACTACAATAAAACGCGCAACCTCTCAACACTGTAATATAACATGCAAACTCTCAACACGACATTAAACGAGCAACCTCCCAACACTGCACTAATACATGCAAACTCTCAACACTACAATAAAACGCGGAACTTCTCAACACTAAAATAAAACGCGCAACCTCTCAACACTGCAATAAAACACGCAACCTCTCAACACTGCAATAAAACACACAGTCTCTCATCACTGCCGAAAAAAAAACGCTCAACCTCTCAACACTGCAATAAAACATGCAAATTCTCAACACTGCAATAAAACGCGCAATCTCTTAACACTGCAATAAAACGCGCAACCTCTCAACACTGCAATAAAACATACAATCTGTCGACACTAATAAAACGTGCAACCTCTCCACACTACAATAAAACATGCCAGTGTTCTTTGCAAGGCGTTGCCTTGAATATCAACCTCAGGTTGACTTTCTAGGTAATTTACGTTCAGTAGTTTTCCAATGCTTTCTGTACAAGAACTCAACGTAGAAATCCAAACACACTCACGTAGAAAACGATCCCGCTGCTTCGTAATTGGCATACCAGATATTTAAGAGCAAGAGGGCTGTTTTCCCTGGGCTTTTATTGTAGTCTGCTTATGCATATTGCGGTATTTCTTTCTTTGTTGTTTTTGTTGTCCTTTTGCGTTCGCTCGCTTTGATCTCAAGAGTAGTCCATACACGTTCTACTATTTCTAGTGCATGAGGCTGATTTTTGAGCGTGGATTAGTTTTTCGCTACTACTTTCTTATACTAGTGTCCCTCGCCATCAAGCGAACCCACGCCGATGTCAGAAGTACATGTAATTTACGTCCCGAAGTCAATGAAGAGAGGCCAACATTTTAGTCCTACTGACCGGTGTAGGGGTTGAACCCGCTAACTCACCATCAGCGCACTGGATGTTTAAGAACGAAGCTCTTACCCATTTAGCCACGCCGAAATCCATTTTGCGTGTGCGAAAGTCTTACAGTACATAGCTTGTCACTTTGTCTGTGTGTGCAGGCGCTCACGTCTTAGCACGGATGATTGCAAAATTTCTGATCATCACTGTATGCGGATGTCATTGTGTGTGAGCATGTTTATATTCAGTGCGGCACGCGAGCACCTGGCTTTGTGTATGAAGTTCTACCTGGCCATTTGACATTTAAGCATAATCTGAATGGCAGCAGACATATACTGGACGGAATAACACGCCGGCTCTGTGCACGGTTTGTTCTGTCGATCGTTACTTTGGTAAAGTGCACATATTACCAGAACAGGGAGTAATGCAGTTATCCATCCGTCCGTCATGTGCCATGCCGATAAGCGTGGGTAGTCTTGTTTTGCCATCTACTCGATCACCAGAGTCA
>JACEFZ010023843.1:0-42562 GCA_014155875.1 Cepaea nemoralis
ACTTTTTCCGTTGTTTAATACAACCAAACCGCATTCTGCTGTCCAGTCTTAGTCGCAAACCTACCTCCAGAACGCAATAGGCTGGTCCATGATACTGTCTGTCTTTGTAGCAAACTAATTTTTCCACTCGCCAGTTTACCTGTGTTGTAGTCGACTCTCCCGACTTGACCTATATACATATGCGCTGGTCAATCCGTTGTGTTTTATCCTTCTGTTTCATTAACCCTTCTACTCCCTGGGTATTCGCTGCATACAGTCGTCGATCTGGGAATCACTAACATTCAGCATTTCACGACACTGTTTACCCAGACAATGTCTGAAACATTATAAAACAATACCCGTGAGAATAAACCTTAGTCTTTCACTACCTACAAAGTCCTTGACATCTATCTATTCTTTATCTATACTAGTATTAGTATATCTTAGCCATAACATAAATTAAGAACCTTATTGTAAACACAGTAATCTATCGTCTATATATATTTAACTAACATTATTATAGCCTATTTCCCAACGCGCCGCCTACAGCCAACATTAAGTATTTAACCATTCACCCGAAGATCTGAACTCGCTGCCTGTACCACGCCGGGCCAGCCTAACTACACCTTAGCTACACAACCGCAGAAGCGCGACCTCCTTTCACCTATGTCCAGCTAACAAAAGACACGCATTCTTTCCTGTGCCCGCCCCGTCTCTGGCCAACGATCTCACCTGCCCCTATTGTCTGGTTGACCTAGTGATCGCGAGTGCCTGGCTATCTTCTTCTGTCGTCTGCTGTGTTTGGTCGCTGTGTCTATATTCTTGCAATACTGCCATCTCTTCGTATTTACATGCACTTGCACTAGCCTAGTTCTCATTAATCTTGTAGGCTAATGGCTCAGTTTACATGAACATATACAGTTTATCCACACTCTGCTTATCTCTCCGATTAATATGACTCCCAACACTATAGACCAGCCATTTATATATACGTAATTTGCAGGACGTCGCATCCAATCCTAATCCTTTGTCGACTGCTCATAATTATTCGGTAAACTTACCTACAGTAGTTTGCTATAGCTCTCTAAACTAAGATACTTGATTATAATATACAATTAATCTAAGTCTTATGTCAACTTACATTCTTCTTCTGTCGTCCCGTTGATCATCTGGGTCCCATATTTGAAATGCGATTGCTCTCTTCAACCTCGTTTGCCGTGGATCCCACCACCGGTTTCCAGTTGTATTTGACATTAGTCTCCTGTGTGGTTCCAACCGCAGTGTCTCCCGTGTGATTCCGATCGCAGTCTGGCTAGTGGTTGTCCTATCTGACGTTAGCCATCATCTGCAACTACTGAGTGCTCTTTAGCCAACAGTCCTTCTCAAATGGCTTGCACGCCATTTTGTGATCCTCGGAATTTGCGTTCCACTCCATCAGATTTATCTATCTGGAATAAATGGTTCACAGATCCTTGACCATCCTACTTTACTTCGGCAGTCCAGACGAAACTGTGATATGTGCATCTCTTCCGTCTTTAATACTGCCCCTCCATCTTCTTAGACACTAAACAGCCTGGGATATTGACATCACCATTGCTGAAGTTCCCAACTCACACTTCCTGCTGGGCTGGGCGACCGCCCAGCCCTCGGATCTGTTGCTACCGCACTCTTGCTCGTTCCACACTGTCTAAACTGACTGGATCCAACGTATATATCACCTCTTGAATTGGCGCCTTTCTCGAATCACGTGACCATGCTTCTCTCCTTGTGAAGGGCTACCCAATCAGTACCTCGCGTACCCTGCTTAATTTGCATACTACCATCATATCATTAACCCAAATCTACATTGTCTCTGAAGTTCATGGTCCTGAGTTTATCGTCCTTGTTTGAGTTCATGCTCTTTAAATTAGATTTCCCAGCTCAAGCACATTCCCACTGCTATAAATCTGCCCCTCCGTTGTATTTCTTGCCCAAACTGACAGTTCCCGACAAAGCCTATGCTAAGTTTTGGTTTCATGTTTCCTGAATTTCTCATTTCATTAACAACGAAAGGTAAACTCTCGGTTAGCAGGCCATGATCAAGTCAGCGCCCGGTCACTCACTAATTTTGAACTTATACTGGACGGTGAACTTTCTGTTTCAAAAAGGCGGTATGTGAAAACCATTTTTCCATACTGTCTCATTTTTTCTTATACTTCTTCTTATGGCTAATACCGTGTGGTGTTGGACATCATGTCAGTCCCCAGGCTTCTGCCTCGTGAACTGTCAATCATTTCTGATGGTCTTCCAAGCCATGATGGCTTTTCTTCTCCAACTTTCCCGTTGTGTCAACATACACAAACTTTCCCGTTGTGACAACATACACAAACTTTCCCGTTGTGACAACATACACAAACTTTCCCGTTGTGTCAACATACACAAACTTTCCCGTTGTGTCAACATACACAAACTTTCCCGTTGTGTCAACATACACAAACTTTCCCGTTGTGTCAACATACACAAACTCTCCCGTTGTGTCAACATACACAAACTTTCCCGTTGTGACAACATACACAAACTTTCCCGTTGTGGCAACATACACAAACTCTCCCGTTGTGACAACATACTCCAACTTTCTCCTTCTCTTGACATACCTAAAGAATATGTCTGCTTCCTTCTGATAAGTATGCAACCAGCTCTCAGAGTACACAATGTTCTCATCATTCTTTTATGCAACCACATCTTCATAGCCTCCATATAATCCCTCACTAGCCTGCTAACTGTACATGAATCGCTTCTATACATCAAGATTGGCTCAATATAGCTCTTCAGATCTAGTAGCCTCACCTGGACTGAGCAAGATATATTCCACAGAATATTTTTCATCTTGTGACATGCTGCTTTTGCTTGGGATTATCTACATTTAATTTCCTTAATATATCTTCCAGTTGTCGTTATTAAAATATCCAATGACTTAATTACATTGACTTGTTTCGGACGGATACTACAAAATTTAATTTGTTTTCACACTTTAAAACGTGAAAACCAAGAAATATTGTGCAGTGATCAATGCTCCATGTGAATATTCTATAGCCTTGAATGGTGTGTGAATGGTATAATGTATGAGAGTGATAAAAGGGCAGAATGTTAGACGGGCCTGCGTGCCCAATTCTTAACCCTTTCAAAATAAAGTGTTGTTGTTGTTGTTGTTGTTGTTGTTGTTGTTGATGTTGTTGTTGTTGTTGTTGTTGTTGTTGTTGTTATGAAGACAGGGATTTGAGAATTTTACAGTCTCTGATGACGTCATAATGTCTCTTTTGCTCACGCTTTCTTGTTTTGTGTTTGTTTAAAGATATATGTGCATCTTTTCCATTTTTGTCTTCAACTTTATTACCTGTTCTACACTATGTCTAGTTATCCGTCCGTCCGTCCGTCCGTCCGTCCGTCCGTCCGTCCGTCCGTCCGTCCGTCCGTCCGTCCGTCCGTCTGTCTGTCTGTCTGTCTGTCTGTCTGTCTGTCTGTCTGTCTATCGCTTTCGCTAAAGTAAGACATGTCAACATGATAAAGATGTTTCGAGATCTACAAATTGATGGGAAAGACCTTAGACTTTTAAAATACATATATTGGAAACAACAAGCTGCCGTAAAGATTGATAATGACGTAGGTCAATATCAACAAATTAAGAGAGGTTTGCGACAGTGATGTATATTGTCTCCAAATCTTTTTATTTTCCCTGTACAGTAAAAATAGTGTTAGAAATTTAGAAGATATAAGAGGAATCACCATTTAGGGGGGGGGGGGGGGGGGGGGGTGTAACATCAATAACATTAGATATGCAGATGATACAGTATTGATTGTAGACAATGAGCAGGATCTGCAACATTTAGTAGATGTGGTTATTGTACACAGTGAACAACTGGGGTTACAATTAAATTGTAAGAAGACACAGATTATGGTCGTCACTGGGAAGAAGGAAATACCACAATGTGATATACAAGTACCGGCTCCGTTGCGAAGATGTTACTATACATCAAGATTGCAGCTCATAATCCTGCATACCCGCGTTCGAACCACAACTGTTCATACTGTAAAATATATTGTATAAGTGTATAAGTGAAATAAAAATGCAATAATTAGTTATTTATACAGTTTAATAACCTATAAATATTTCATAATTACTTATTGTGATAGGTAGCTGTAAACAAAGTGGACATAATATATATATGCAACCCCCCCCCCCCCCCCTAATAGCTTTATATTTGTCAATGTGGCCCTACGAACAAAAAACGTTTGCCCACACCTGGACTAATTGAATGGAATGAAAGTGGTTGCAGACGTGTAAAGTGGGCAAAATAGCATGATATGATAATCGGAAACACCTGGTATAAACAACACACACGGAGATTATGGACATGATAAAATTATCATAAACCAGATTGAAATGCCTTAAAAGTTGCAAAAACTATACCAAATGTAGACTGCTGTAGCCATCACAGATTACTAATAAGCAATATACATCATCATCATCAAGTGCCGTGCCGGCTGGCGTAGGCGTTCATGGCTCTCCACAGATCTCGGTCTTTGGTGTTCTGGATCAACTCTGCTGATGATATTCCTCAATGCCGCCGTCTCAATCCTTCCAGCATCATTTCTCTTGGTCTGCCTCTGCCTCTCTTCCCCTCGATATTTCCAGTTGTCACGATGTTCTCCAATGCCCCCCTTCTCATCATGTGACCAAAGAAAGATGTTTGTCTCTTTCTTATTGTTGTATATATTGTTCTAGTTTCATTAGCCTTTTTAAGGCAATCGTTGTTAGTTACTCTGGCAGTCCAAGGAATTCGCAATATTCGTCTCAAAAACCACATCTCTGTTGCTTCTAAGTTCTTCCTAATTTGCTCATTTACATTCCAAGATTCACTGTCATACAACAAAACCGGTTCTATATTGCATTTCAGCACTCTCTTTCTTACATTAATTGATAGTGACTCATTGCATAAGATAATCTTAATTTTCTGAAATGCGACTTTTGCCTGCCCTATTCTGCTCGTAATCTCTGTTGTACATCTTCCATCTGATGTTATAAATTCCCCTAGGTATTTAAAATTAACCACTTGGTTAATCCAATCCAATCCAATTTTTGGTACGAGTACCCCCTTCGGCCTTCGGGTTTTCGACTTAGCTATGTAGGGGTGTTTATTGTGTAGCTTGAAGTTTGTCTTTCGTACTTTGGGCTGCTTGTTGTCAGCTTCCCGGCTTCTGATGGGTTGATTGCGTTCGTTACTTTCTTGATTAGTTTTTTCATGTCTGGACAGAGTCGCACGCTTGTTGAGGCCTGGAATAATTGGGTACCCACCCGTCATATGGTGCTGTTTCCTTCAGGGAGTTATACCAGTTGTCGTCTCTCCTGGTGTTCCTCCTATTTCCCCGTCGTGAGCTGCCTTCGAATCTTCTCGGCGTTCGCCAGTCGGGTCTTGGTGGTGAGCGATATCGTTCTTCCTCTGTTGCTTCTTCTTCTGTTTGTGCCCTTGTATCCTCTGGTTCGGGTGTGGCTGTCTGGATCTTGAGCAGGTCAAGTATCTTATCAAAAGTGTCTTCTGTCTTTCGTTTCACATCTTGTTTGTTAAATAGCTGTTCATCCGTCTCAACCTTTATAGCAGCCATTCGAGCGACATCCTGCTCAATCTTCTGCTGCACTTGCTTCGTTTCGTCCAGGATGAGCTGAGCGGCTGTTATCTGAGTTTCTTGCGTCTTGAGTTTTCCTTCCTCAATGTTTTTGAAGTGTTCTCAGGTCCTTCAGTTGGACTTCCAGTTGTGCTTTGTCATTTTTGGTGAGTCTGTTGGTCGCCTCGTACTGCCTCCTAGCCTCCTTATATGGTAGGTTAGACTTGATGACGATTTTCATGGCTTCTTTGCTGTCTTGGTGACAGGGGCAGCCGAGGTACTTGGCGCCATGGTTGCCGAGGCAGTTGGCGCATTTTCTGTTGTTGATAGGCCTCCTGAAGTCCGAGTCGTTCTTCGCATGCTGGCACTGACTGTATGGATGAGGTCCAGAGCAGTATCTGCACACCTCAACCTCACTCTTGCAGGTGGCACGGGTGTGCCAGAACTTCTGGCCTTAGAGCACTGCAGCACTCTCGGTATGTAGTGCTCTGGAACTTGGTCTCTCTTGTCCCATCTGATGTACTGAGGGATCAATCGGTCCTCTGATGTTACGACTACGACAGTAGAGGGAATGTTGTTCTTTCCGATGATCCTCTCGGCACTGGTGATCTTGAGTTTGTGGTTCTCTCTTGTCAGCAACTCCCTGATCTGGTCGTTGGTGAGATGGGTCTTGACTCGTTTAATGACTTGGTTAAAAATGTACCCTTCTATTTCTATGTCACATATTGGTGCCACCATTTTCTTTGATATCACCATTGTTACTGTTTTCTTGATATTCAAGGAGAGTCCTTTCTTTGCACTTTCTGTGTCTAAAATGTCCTACAATTGTTGTAGATCTTTTGCATTATTCGCCTTCAATACTGTGTCATCTTCACAGCGTATATTGTTTATATTATAACCTCCTATTAGTATTCCTGGTTTCTCTTTGATCTCTCTCATTAATACTTCGCTGTATAGCAAGAAGAGATCTGGTGACAAGACACACCCCTGTCGTACTCCTAGCTTTATCTGTTCGTAACTACCCTCTTTATTTCCCATTTTAATTGCTGCTACTTGGTTCCAGTGAATATTCATTATTATTCTTAAATCTTTCCCATCAATGTTGATATTTTCCAACATGTTAATCAGTTCATCATGTAATAAGTCGCTTAAAAGTCGACAGGGTCGGCATCATTGCACCGAGTTTCATCCCATATGGCTCGGTCACTTTCCGCAGCGCGGAAAGCATCACACAGAGCACGATCTCCGAAACTCTAGCGACGACTCACAGGAGTGTCCGAAATATTTAACCCGTGAACCATAGGACGCGGCCCGGAATCGAACCCACAACCTTCGGAGCCCGAGTCAAACGGGTTCTAAAAAAAAATAATCATGTATATTCATATACAATTAAATAAGGTCAAATAAGAGCTCTAGTTTAAATGTCTGTCAATTAAAAGACCTAATGTGTTATGTTTATTTACACACACACACACACACACACACACACACACACACACACACACACAGAGAGAGAGAGAGAGACGTGTATGTATATATATATATATATATATATATATATATATATATATATATATATATATATATATATATATATATACGACTAGCGTCTGCCGCCTTGACAGACGATAGATTGTTACATTGTGCTTCTAAAAAGGCACAGTAACTACAACCAGAGATACACTATATTTAAATGGTAGCCCTGTTGCCAGTTCTTAATCTATGTAACATAATATGATCTAATGTCATAAATAATTGCTGCAATAATTTCCTGCAATATCCCCTGGGTAGGTGGAACCCGTTAGCTTTGGACATCAGTCCATCTAGGAGACGGAAAACTCCAAATATAAACCCCCAAGTTCAAGGTGGACCAGCGTGCTGAGGAACTGGATGGCCATGGGTAAACTGGTTGTGAACGTTGAACGTCTGACAGGTATGTGGGGCGGCATCAGGCGTATGGACTCCTGCGGGACATCCCCTGCCTCTTCTCTAGCAAGCAGGCAATGCTAGGGTGACCGGTTATTTCCTGCAATATCCAAACTTTGCCTATGGATTTATTTAAACACGGGAATCGTCGCCGGAGCTACGGAGCACGTGCTCTGCGCTTGACACATCTTTCAGAGGCTGGCGAAGAGAGAGTGAGGAGGAGAAGACTAGGAAATAGTGTGAGAAGAAGGCATAGAAATAGGAGGGCATGCGCCAGGAGAACAAGAGGAAAAGTGTAGAGACTAGGTTTCAACTATGTAAGAGTGGTATACTGGAATTGTCGTAGTGCCAGGCAGAGAGGTCCTGTATTGGAGTGACTAACATATGATTTTGACGTCCTCATGCTCCAGGAGCTAAATACAGACAGATACCATTGCTCTTGGTACGCCAGTTATATAAACCCTACTGGGCAGAAGAGACGTGGACAAGGTCTGCCGGTGAAGGAAGGAGTGAAGCATGTGGTACTTGACTTGAGCCAGTGGAATCACAGTGCAAGAGAGGTCCAGGGTATACAAATGGAGATTGGTGGCTGAAGTTGGAACATCATAAATGTATGTGACACAGTGGACTTTTTTGTCAGAAAGGATCATTGGGACTGGCTTAAGGAACTGGAGGAATTACCAGGTGATAGGCTTCTCATATGTGGAGACTTCAATGCGAGGAACAGAGATTGGGACAGTAGTGGAGAAATCCGACAGGGAATTGCCCTTGCGGATGCCATAGTGGACTCCGATGTGGTCTGCATAAATGATGGTAGGCAGACTAGAATGGCAATGAGGCCTGGCGATGCAGTCACAGGTATTCACTTGGCACTTGTCTCCCAGGCATCAGTCCTTGATGTAAAGTGGACTGTTTTGAATGACCATGAGAGTGATCACATGCTATGCTCAGTCCTGATCTCTAAACCCAGGAAAGTTCAAGCTGGGAGAGCGCGCAAGACCTTCCGGTATGAGTGGACCGATTGCCTTCTTGGACGCCTCGGACAGGAAATATGCAAAAGAACTGTTAAAACCCCTTTTTTGCAGCCCCCATGGTGGACCTTAGAAGTAGACCATGCTTGGAAAGAAAAGAGAGCTGCAGTGAAGCAGCTAAGGAAAGACACCCAGAAGCTCACGAGAGGAAGTGAACACAGCGGAAAATGTCAAGAAAGACAAGGTGGAGGTTTTCAAGCGCTGTGCTGCAGAGGCCAAAGTCGCCAAATGGGAATGTTTCATGAATGAGATTGGAGGTGATAAAACACTGCGAAAATTCTGGAAACTGCACAGGCAAATGCAAAGAAAAGATCAGCCCATGACAGTGGGAACAATTTATAGAGATGATGGTGTACGCGTGACAACAGACAAAGAGAAAGGGGAGGCGTTTCTCCAGAGATTTTTAGAGCAGACCAATCATAATGATACGGACACCAGGGATGCAGTTAGAGAGGAGTTATCTGGTACCACGAAGAATATGCATTATGAAGAAATCATACGGGTTGAAGATGTTAAACATATTTTGAAAAAGGCAAAAGACACGGCACCAGGGCCAGATGGGGTAAGGTATGGCCACATGAAGGGTTTGAGCGATGCAGACCTGAAGGAGATGACCGACTGCTTTAACCAGAGCATTAGGACAGCATCAGTACTGCAGGACTGGGTGCACAGCAATCTCATCAATCTCTCAAAACTATTCAAGAAACATTCAAAGCTTAGCGGCTTTAGGATCACCACCCTTCAAAATACATTTGGGAAGGTTCTAGAGAAGATAGTCGCTGTCAAGCTGCAAGATTTTTTTAGAAAGAGGGAAGCTTCTTCCAAGAGGCCTGGGGAGCTACAGGCCAGGAAAAGATACCTGGTCAAATGCAGCCACTTTTGCCTTTGATATTTATGAGGGGTTCCAGAGTAGACAGGAAACGATGGCGGCAGCGCTTGATCTCGAGGATGCGTACAATAGAGTTCGATATGATATTCTGATGACAGCACTGATGGAGAAGGGGTCAACCCCTGGTTGGTGAACTGGATAGCAGCCGTCTTGCATTATCGTCGGGTTGCTCTCCGTCTGGGTGCATGGACCTCAGAGCCCATATTTAAACCCCGGAACTGCCACAGGGATCTGCAGTCTCACCGGTGCTCTTTAACGTGTATACGAGCAAGATTGCAAACCTAGAAGCACCAGGGGTTGGAAGAATACTAACATTTGCAGATGATATTCTTGCATACAGGCTGGGGAGAGATGGGGATCAAACAGCCCAGGAGCTACAGGCGACAGTACATAAAGTGATTGATTGGTGCACAGAAATTAGTGCTGTCATCCATCCGGAAAAGGTGGCTGTTTTGTGGTGCTCTCTGGACAACAGGATTGTGAGAGCTGATGTCCCAAGCCTCGCGATAGATGGTAGAAACGTCAGCAGAAAGAACAAACTGAAGTGTCAGGGGATCACATTTGACAGGAGCCTATCCTTGAAGGACCATGTGGAGACGGTTGTGACAAGATCTCAAAATCTCAATGCACTTAAAACTATGGCTGCAATGGACACAGAGCAGAGAATGCTTTTCACACTATACCAGCACTTGATTCTCTCAGTGACAGATTATGGACTAGGACTGCTCACTATCTCAAAGTGTCAGCCGGTGAAATTAAAGCGCATACAGAACGAGGCTATGCGGGTCATTCTGGGATGCACCAGAGACACCCCAGTGGTGTGTATGCGTTACATCCTTGGTCTGCCGACTGTTTGTTGCTGGTAGGCTCAAGGTGATGCAGGCGAAGGCATACCTCAGAGTAGCTGCAGACACAGACCACCCACTGCATGAGGCGCTGGACGTAGTTAAGGGTCAGCGACTGATAAGAGGGAGATCATGGATGGCTTAGGCGGAGGATACGATCAGACAAGTGTGCCCCTTGGAGAACATTAGGCGAGGAGAGGAGTGGGTCAGAGTGCCAGCGAAGCAGTCAGACTTGTGCAGAGTTATAATCACATTAAGCCGGGAGTGCAGGGAGTGGCCAGCAGGGGCCACGGAAGTGGAAATCCAGCAACTAATTCAGGATAACTTCCTCCGTACTCCCGTTTATCACGCAGAGTCTCGTAGCGGGCGAGAACTGGAAGCGGTTCTACCCCCGCTGGTGACTTGCGGGATAAGTGAGCCGGCCGCTCAGAAAGCAATGGCAAACTACTGAGCGTAATCTTTCCAAGAAATCAACAGACAGCTGATGTCCTGTAAAGTATATGCGAATTTAAAAAAAAAAAAAAAAAAAAAAATTCAGGACAATGCTCACTCGGGTGATGTGATTATCTACATTTATGGTTCGGTTTCAAGAGGTGGGAGAAGTGGCTGGGGGTTCATAGCCAAAGCTAATGGTCGATGTTTGGTACGGGAGAGCCTGGCATATATCACATCACAACATCCAGCTTAAGAATGGAGGTGAATGCAGTCACTGTAGCTCTCCGCTGGATGGAGAATACGACACACACACAAACACACACACACACACACACACACACACACATCGTGATTGTAACTGTATGTTGTGGAATGTCAGTGAAGTATTACCTGTATGTTATAGAATGTCAGTAAAGTATTACCTGTATGTTGTAGATTGTCAGTAAAGTATTACCTGTATGTTATAGATTGTCAGTAAAGTATTACCTGTATGTTATAGATTGTCAGTAAAGTATTACCTGTATGTTATAGATTGTCAGTAAAGTATTACCTGTATGTTGTAGAATGTCAGTAAAGTATTACCTGTATGTTGTAGATTGTCAGTTAAGTATTACCTGCATGGTATAGATTGTCAGTAAAGTATTACCTGCATGGTATAGAATGTCAGTAAAGTATTACCTGTATGTTGTGGAAAGTCAGTAATGTATTACCTGTATGTTATAGAATGTCAGTAAAGTATTACCTGTATTTTGTAGAATGTAAGTAAAGTGTTACTTGTATGTTGTAGAATGTCAGTAAACTATTAGCTGTATCTTTTAGAATGTCAATAAAATATTGACTGTATGTTTTAGAATGTGAGTAAAGTATTGACCAGATGTTGTAGAATGTATGTAAAAATTTAGCTGTATGTTGTAGAACGTGAATAAAATGTTACCTGTATTCTGTGTAATGTAAGTAAAGTATTACCTGCATTTTGTAGAATGCAACTAACGCATTACCTGTGTGTTGTGAAATGCAAGTAAAGTATTAACTGTATAGTGTAGAATTTAAGGGAAGTATTGCATGTATATTTTAATATCTGTGTACATGACCGCGTCACCGTCTAGCGAATTCTCGAAAATCAACTCTTGTACTTCCGCCTCCAATACGGCCGGATTTTCTTGTCTGCATTTTCTATCTAGTTGGATGCAAACTGAAAAGGATGTGCAGAAATCTGGTGGCACTTGTACCCACTCCTCGCCAGGCTCTAAGTCCTCAAGTGAACACACCTGCTGAAGAATGTCTTCGGCTTGACCCATCCAAGACCGTCCTCTTTTTAACCTGCTGCCCTTCACCTTCGTAATTTCACTATGCAGTGGATGTTGTGTGTTTGCGTTAACTCTGAGGTAGGCGCGTGCTTTGCAAACTTGTGTTCTCTCTTCAATGGTTGGAAAATCAAGAAGGTAGCGTAACGCCGTGCACGCTGTATCTCTTGTACATCCAAGAATAATGCGCATAGCTTTATTCTGTATCCTTTCCATCCTTTCTATCTGCTTATGGCTGAGAGTCAGGATTGCCATCCCGTACTCAAAAACAGACATGACCAGCCTCTCGTACAGAAGACATAGATGGTGCTGCTCACAGTTTGCTGCCGCCTTCACCCGCATCGCAGCCAAACCCAGCTTGGCCTTTGTTATCACCTGGTCTATGTGCTTGTTACAAGCAAAGCTTCGATCACACCGTATCCCCAGGTAATTCATTGCCTGCGTTCTTTCCACCGTCTCTGAACACAGCATTACAGTTGGTGTTGGAGTGTTGACAATATGATTATTCAACGAGAACCATGTCACTGTTGCCTTTGTTGGGTTGACTATTGCCCCAGCTTCATCACACCAAGTACTTATGCGATTGAGTTCGGTGTGTAGTTCCACAGCAATCTGCTCTCTATCCTTACCCTGACGATACACCCTGACGATTTCATTTATGTTGTAGAATGTCAGTAAAGTAATACCCGTATGTTGTAGATGTCAGTAAAGTAATACCCGTATGTTGTAGATGTCAGTAAAGTAATACCCGTATGTTGTAGATGTCAGTAAAGTAATACTCGTATGATGTAGAATGTCAGTAAAGTAATACTCGTATGTTGTAGAATGTCAGTAAAGTAATACTCGTATGATGTAGAAAGTCAGTAAAGTAATTCTCGTATGTTGTAGAATGTCAGTAAGGTAATACCCGTATAATGTAGATGTCAGTAAAGTAATACCCGTATGTTGTAGATGTCAGTAAAGTAATACCCGTATGTTGTAGAATGTCAGTAATGTAATACTCGTATGATGTAGAATGTCAGTAAAGTAATACTCGTATGTTGTAGAATGTCAGTAAAGTAATACTCGTATGCTGTAGAATGTCAGTAAAGTAATACTCGTATGCTGTAGAATGTCAGTAAAGTAATACTCGTATGCTGTAGAATGTCAGTAAAGTAATACTAGTATGTTGTAGAATGTCAGTAAAGTAATACCCGTATGTTGTAGAATGTCAGTAAAGTAATACTCGTATGATGTAGAATGTCAGTAAAGTAATACTCGTATGTTGTAGAATGTCAGTAAAATAATACTCGTATGCTGTAGAATGTCAGTAAAGTAATACTCGTATGTTGTAGAATGTCAGTAAAGTAATACTCGTATGTTGTAGAATGTCAGTAAAGTAATACTCGTATGATGTAGAATGTCAGTAAAGTAATACTAGTATGTTGTAGAATGTCAGTAAAGTAATACTAGTATGTTGTAGAATAACAGTAAAGTAATACTCGTATGATGTAGAATGTCAGTAAAGTAATACTCGTATGCTGTAGAATGTCAGTAAAGTAATACTAGTATGTTGTAGATTGTCAGTAAAGTAATACTAGTATGTTGTAGAATGTCAGTAAAGTAATACTCGTATGATGTAGAATGTCAGTAAAGTAACACTCGTATGTTGTAGAATGTCAGTAAAGTAATACTCGTATGTTGTAGAATGTCAGTAAAGTAATACCTGCATGTTGTAGAATGTCAGTAAAGTAAAACTCGCATGTTATAGAATATCAGTAAAGTAATACTCGTATGATGTAGAATGTCAGTAAAGTAATACTCGTATGTTGTAGAATGTCAGTAAAGTAATACTCGTATGTTGTAGAATATCAGTAAAGTAATACTCGTATGATGTAGAATGTCAATAAAGTAATACTCGTATGTTGTAGAATGTCAGTAAAGTAATACTCGTATGTTGTAGAATATCAGTAAAGTAATACTCGTATGATGTAGAATGTCTGTAAAGTAATACTCGTATGTTGTAGAATGTCTGTAAAGTAATACCCGTATGTTGTAGAATGTCTGTAAAGTATTACGTTTATGTTGTAGAATGTCAGTAAAGTAATACTCGTATGTTGTAGAATGTCAGTAAAGCAATACTCGTATGTTGTAGAATATCAGTAAAGTAATACTCGTATGTTGTAGAATATCAGTAAAGTAATACTCGTATGATGTAGAATGTCAGTAAAGTAATACTCGTATGTTGTAGAATGTCAGTAAAGTAATACTCGTATGTTGTAGAATGTCAGTAAAGTAATACTCGTATGATGTAGAATGTCAGTAAAGTAATACTCGTATGATGTAGAATGTCAGTAAAGTAATACGTTTATGTTGTAGAATGTCGGTAAAGTAATACTCGTATGTTGTAGAATGTCAGTAAAGTAATACTCGTATGTTGTAAAATGTAAATACAGTGATATCGAGGAATCTGTTCCAACGCCTGGTTATATAGTATTGGGTATGCTGGTAGTCTCTAGTGTGTATACAACATTAGACACTCATGGCCGATGTGGTCGTCATCAGGCCGGCTGCACTTAGTTTCCGCCGCCCATTGTTAGAGCTGGTTCTCTAGCGGAGTTAATGGTAAAACTCTCTGGTAATGCCGTTAGCACGGTCGGTCGTAGGTTTGATTCCTGAGCTCGTCGTCAGTGAAAGTGGGGGAAAGATTGGTCACATATTCCTCCTTGCATTCACAGTGAGAAACTAGGTTTGGAATTGAATTGCAAGGAAACAGATCATGGTTGTCTCCAAGAAGAAAGAAATACCACATTGTAACATCCAAGTGAATGGAAATATTCTTAAACAGATGAATCGGTGTAACTATCTCGGAACAGTCGTAACATCTGTTGGAAGATGCCTTGCAGAGATTGGATCAAGAAGTGCCATGGCAAAGGTGGCCTTCTGCAAAATGGAAACTATACTTACCAACAGAAAGTTGTCAATTGCAGTGAGAAGTAGTGTTGAAGTGCTATATAGAACCCATATTGTTGTGTGTGCGTGAAAAATGGACAATTAACAGACAAGCTGAGAAACATCTAATGGCGGTGGAAATGTACATTTTTGAGAACAATGCAAAAATATACCATGGGCTGACAGAAAATCAAATGAGAAAGTCCTTCAAGGGACCAATGAAAAACGGAGACTGATTGGAGATATTAGGCGTAGACAGTAAAGATTTTTTTTGGACGTTAAGAGAAATGGACTCGCAAATTTGGTGACGACTGGTAAGCTTGTTGGGAGAAGAGCAAGAGGAAGACAGAGGGATAAATACCTTGATGATTTGACAGCATGGCATGGTGGAGACAAGAACATAGACCTGATTCGAGATGCTGGATACCGTGTGAGATGTGTTAAACATTACCACCCACGACTTTCGGCATGGCACTTGATGATGATGAGTCAGACCGACTTACACAATGGAGGGGAAAAGCTGCTTCGAGACACATTATTTTGATTACCTATTTTAGACTGAATTTTATAAAGCAAGTTAGTTGCATCTCCTGTACAGGACGTTACAGTCAGCCCTAGCAATTTTAGCTGTGTTATTTCTTGGCAAATTTACGCCCAGTAGTTTACCATTGCTTTCTGAACGAGCGGGACTCATACCATTTTATAAAATAACCAGCGCCAGGCGGTCTGCTGCCAAATCGCACCTGCGTTTCGAACGCGGAATGCGGGATTACGAACTGTTTCCGTAACCACTTTGCGATGGGGGGGGGGGGGTGGGGGAGGGGTAAAAACAAGAGGCGCATCTTCATTGCACCGGGGTTTATCCCATATCGATCCGCTGCTTTCCGCGGAACGTCCTGCCGAAAGTGTCGTACAGAGTGCATACTCCGTAGCTACGGAGACGACTTTCAGACGTGAAAAAACTGCACTCGTGTCGACCGGCAGGGATCTCTGAAATATCTGCACTCGTGTCGACCCCCATGTGTCTCTGCAAAAATTGCACTCACCAGCCGAATGACAGAGTCCAAAAAACGAACCGAATTTCGTACACTATGATGGCGGCTTGATCACATGGCCACGGCGACCCTCACACTGGATCGACCTTACAACCCAGGTCAATGATAAATATCCCCATCCTGAGGTGTATTCGAATACATAACCACGGTCGGCACGCAAAGATGCTGGTCACTGAATTCCCGCTAAACTCTGACCTGAGGTACAACTTTTTTGTGGAAAAGGCACAAAAGGACATTTGAAAATCATAAACTGGATAGAGAAATTAGACGTAGACAGTCAAAATGTTTTGGGCACGTTATGAGAAGAAATAGATTAAAGAACTTGGTGACAACTGGCAAAACTGAAGGGAAAGGAACCAGCGGACGACGTCGAGTTATATATTCACATGGCGTGGTCACCTGAGATGGTCGAGACAAAAACACAGAGCTGATCCACGACTCTGGTGATTGTGTGAGATGGCGAAACATCATCGCCCGTGATTATTGGCATGGCGCATGATCATAAATGTTTTAGTTTAGTTTAGTTTTAGTCGTTGGATCACCATCACGGCACACGGTTTAACCCATAATTGCTCCGTTTTCCTCCTAACTCAAACCTGAGTCTGGAGAAACTCAGCTCAATGCACGAACTCCGTTGCATCGGCGAGGATCCTGAAATACTTTGGGTAGATTTTTAACTCGAAATTTTGCCCGGGCAGCGCCATTAGGCTACTCTTTTTCGATTTCCAACTGCCAAGGGATTTTTTACGTGCGTAACAATACACACGGGCGTCCGATCTCACTATTCAGAGACCAGGGGAAATTTTATTACTGGAAGTCCAGGTGGATTTTTTAAATAAATCCCGGTCCTCACCGCGGCCTGAACTCGGGACCTCCAGCACTCGAGGCGGACACCATACCTCGAGACCACTCAGCCCCCCCCCCCCCCCGGATCATAAGATCATAAATGTACAGGTCGGAAATCGTTCGGCATTGGGAATCCAAAAGTATAAGTAGAATAAACTGTTGATCACGCCTGATTGTAAGATTAAAGAACCATGAAAACCATCGGACCATAAATATACAGGTCGGAAAGCTTTTGGCATTGGAAATTCAAAAGTGTAGGTAGAGTAGACCGTTGGTCAGGCCTAAGTCAGGCTAAGATTAGAGATTTGATCCATAACATAATAATTTATGGCATATGTTTTTCTGATTTACACACATTTGGAGCTGGGCCGTTATTACGAATTTGGTTCTCTGTGTTGAGATTCTCCTTGAGTCGTCCATGGGAGTAGAAAAGTGCACTCATGGGGTGATCAAGGGAGTAGAATGGGGCAAACATGGGGTGATCGTAGGAGTAGGCAGGGGCAATTATGCGGTGATCATTCGAGTAGGTAGTGACACTCATGTGGTGAGATGGAAGTAGATAGGGGCACTCACGGGGTGATCATCCATTTCGTGTGTTTGTGCTAATCACCCAACTCATGTATGTGTGCCAATCATCTCTACTACAGACATCAAGCGTGCTATCCATTGCTCCATAATGGCTCTCCTTACATGGGATATCGTTAAAAATGGAGTTGCATGTGCTTTACAGGACGGCGCATTCAATCAACCCCAGCGTTACCTGTATGTGATTTATTAGGCAAGTTTACGTTGAGTAGTTTGCCACTGCTTTCTGAACGAGCGACGCACATGCCACTGCTAACAACCAACACAGGACGGATTGCTTCCAAATCGTCTGCAGCTTTTTGTGAATGAGGTATGCGGGATTGCGAATCGGACTCGCTACCCCTTCGCCACAGCTGGTGGCACATGGGATATACTCTGAATGGCGCTGGAGTGTCAGACGACGAGCGAACGCATCTTGTGGTTTCAATAGCACCAGTAGTTGGACCACTCACGATGCTCAAACTCAAGGGAGATATTTTGAAATGGACTGATATTTGAAAACACACAGATGAAACAACATACTTAAGGAAGCTTGAGTGTGAATAATAAATGTAAAATCAGATTGGTTTGATGCGAGAGTTGATTATATGTATTTAATAGTAACAGTGTCCATGAATACAATAAAATACGAAATATTGGCAACCATATAACAACTATTAATTTACACCACTTGTCCTCAGATATGCACACGGAAAGCCAATAACTACAGCACCGAAAGCCACCGTCTGTGGCTCGTCTTGTGCCTACACAACCGTGTCTCCGATGAAGAGCTTTGTAGCAACTCCACATAGCCAGTTCCAATAGTACAGTGACGTATATGCATATATTTTGCAGTCTGCATAATGACGACTGCGATGGGGGAATTATCAAAACCCAGCACAGCCGATCCCACCTACATAATGGCGCCTACGGTTGAGAGCTCTTTGCAATCAAGTACAGCCTGCCCCACCTGCACAGTGACGTCTACGATGGAGAGCATTATACCAACCCAGTACAGCCGACCCCACCTGTTCAACGACGTTTGTGATGAGTTCGCTGACAACCTTGTACTGCTTGTACATTTAGCAATGAAGATGAAGAGGAGAGTACATCAAGCCCCATCTGTGCAATAGCTGCATTGGGGGTCGCAATGAGAGTTCAGTACAACCTTTACCACCCACATAATAAAGTGTAGTTTCAAATGGAGAACTGTAAAGAAGTATCAATAAATCAAGAAAATGCCATCTCAGAGATGATGTATCTTTCTTCTTGCAGCGCGTTTACCTGTCTTGATGTTTCCTAGCAGCTGTGTTCAGTTAAAAGACACATCATTTTTCTAATTGACAGTACCACGTCGTGTGTACTGAATATGAACATATATAGTTTTCACAGTTTGACCTGATGTGTGGTGATTTATATAGACATAACTAATATGTTCACTGTTTGACCTGATATGTGAAGATTTATATACACATAACAAATATGTTCACTGTGTGACCTGGTGTATGGTGATTTAAATACACATCACCAATATTCTCACTGTTTGACATAAATTGTGTGTGATTTGTATTTGCTGACAGCAACATTTACTTTACCACTAGCCATTTTGAAGCTGTATACTTTTGCTTGTACTGTATGCTACAGGGAAAAACGTTAGTTCACCACCATAGATATATTTTGTACTGTATACTAAAGAGACAGTTTTAGTTCACCACCAAAGATATATTTTGTACTGTATACTACAGAGACAGTTTTAGTTCCCCGCCATAGATATATTTTGTACTGTATACTACAGAGACAGTTTTAGTTCACCACCATAGATATATTTTGTACTGTATACTACAGAGACAGTTTTAGTTCACCACCATAGATATATTTTGTACTGTATACTACATAGACAGTTTTAGTTCACCACCATAGATATATTTTGTACTGTATACTGCAGAGACAGTTTTAGTTCACCACCACACATATATTTTGTACTGTATACTACAGAGACAGTTTTAGTTCACCACCATAGATATATTTTGTACTGTATACTACAGGGACAGTTTTAGTTCACCACCATAGATATATTTTGTACTGTATACTACAGGGACAGTTTTAGTTCACCACCATAGATATATTTTGTACTGTATACTACAGGGACAGTTTTAGTTCCCCGCCATAGATATATTTTGTACTGTATACTACAGAGACGTGTGTCAGGTCTTAGTCAGATATGACTGAGCTACCGTATGACAGTAGACGGTACTACCTGCTTACTGTTAACGCCGAATGTTGGGCGGCCCTTACCAAACCCGACACCCCATATTGTGCCAACGGCTTCGGGCGGAAGAGCGCAGTTGGGAGGGTACAAGCCTTATCCTGGTGTGAGGAAATGCAGCAACCTAAAGACAAATATCATGGCAGGGCAGACCAGGCCTAAACCTTGGTTGGCAGCTGGTCTAGGATGGAAGCTCCGACAGGCGGACAGTTAGAGCATTGCTTTGCTGATCGGCATCTTCTGCAGCTTGTCTTGTTCCAGATGTAGAGGTGTTACCTTTCCTCTGGAGTGAACTAGGCAGGCCGAGAGAGGTATCATGCTGCATGGGCAACACATGGTCTCTATATTTTAGCCCAGGCTTTGTGGTCTTAATGCGCGAATTGGCTTTATCAGTCACATTGCTACCGCCATGGGTAGTAGTTATTTTATGCCTTTTTGAAGCACAAACTATCGTCTGTCAAGACGGCAAGGTGCCAATGAATGTATCTATATACATCACCAATATTCTGTTTGACGTGATGTATGTTGATTAGTATACATATCACCAATATTCTCACTATTTGACCTGATATGTGGTGATTTGTATACACATAAATAATATTCTCACTATTTGACCAGATGTGTGGTGATTTGTATACACATAAATAATATTCTCACTATTTGACCAGATGTGTGGTGATTTGTATACACATAAATAATATTCTCACTATTTGACCAGATGTGTGGTGATTTGTATACACATAAATAATATTCTCACTATTTGACCAGAATGTGTGGTGATTTGTATACACATAAATAATATTCTCACTATTTGACCAGATGTGTGGTGATTTGTATACACATAAATAATATTCTCACTATTTGACCAGATGTGTGGTGATTTGTATACACATAAATAATATTCTCACTATTTGACCAGATGTGTGGTGATTTGTATACACATAAATAATATTCTCACTATTTGACCAGATGTGTGGTGATTTGTATACACATAAATAATATTCTCACTATTTGACCAGATGTGTGGTGATTTGTATACACATAAATAATATTCTCACTATTTGACCAGATGTGTGGTGATTTGTATACACATAAATAATATTCTCACTATTTGACCAGATGTGTGGTGATTTGTATACACATAAATAATATTCTCACTATTTGACCAGATGTGTGGTGATTTGTATACACATAAATAATATTCTCACTATTTGACCAGATGTGTGGTGATTTGTATACACATAAATAATATTCTCACTATTTGACCAGATGTGTGGTGATTTGTATACACATAAATAATATTCTCACTATTTGACCAGATGTGTGGTGATTTGTATACACATAACATAATATTCTCACTATTTGACCAGATGTGTGGTTGATTTGTATACACATAAATAATATTCTCACTATTTGACCAGATGTGTGGTGATTTGTATACACCATAAATAATATTCTCACTATTGACCAGATGTGTGGTGATTTGTATACACATAAATAATATTCTCACTATTTGACCAGATGTGTGGTGATTTGTATACACATAAATAATATTCTCACTATTTGACCAGATGTGTGGTGATTTGTATACACATAAATAATATTCTCACTATTTGACCAGATGTGTGGTGATTTGTATACACATAAATATATTCTCACTATTTGGACCAGATGTGTGGGTGATTTGTATACACATAAATAATATTCTCACTATTTGACCAGATGTGTGGTGATTTGTATACACATAAATAATATTCTCACTATTTGACCAGATGTGTGGTGATTTGTATACACATAAATAATATTCTCACTATTTGACCAGATGTGTGGTGATTTGTATGCTTTGCTTTGCATATCCTTTACAGGACATCGCTGTCAACATCAGCATCTTACAGCTGTATGTTGATTTTTTGGTGATTTGTATACACATAAATAATATTCTCACGGTTTGACCTGATGTGTGGTGATTTGTATGCTTTGCTTTGCATATCCTTTACAGGACATCGCTGTCAACATCAGCATCTTACAGCTGTATGTTGATTTTTTGGTGATTTGTATACACATAAATAATATTCTCACGGTTTGACCTGATGTGTGGTGATTTATATACACAACCCAATATTATATTTTACATAAAACAATGTAGAATTTATTACCAATCATCATCACCATTAAGTGCCCCGCCAGCTGGCGTAGGTGTTCATGGCTCTCCACAGATCTCGGTCTTTGGTGTAATGGTTCGATTCTGCTGATGATATTCCTCCATGGCACTGTCTCAATCGATCCAGCACAGTGCGTGCAGAGGTTCTTTGATGCCCGGTGCCAACTCCTTGATTGGATGCCCCTAAATTGTTCTTTCCCTAATTCATTCCCCCTCCCCTCCCATTGCACTGTGATTGGATTCCCCCACTTCCGGCTGGATTCCCGGGGTCGTCGCACCCCCTGCACCCTCCTTTGCACGTCACTGATCCAGCATAATTTCTTTTGGTCTGCCTCTGCCTCTCTTCCCCTCGATCTTTCCAGTTGTCATGATGTTCTCCAATGCCTCTTTTCTCATCACATGACCAACGAAAGCTGTTTATCTCTTTCTTATTGTTGTATAAATTGTTCTAGTTTCATTAGCCTCTTTCAGGAAATTGTTGTTAGTTACTCTGGCAGTGCAAGGAATTCGCAAGGAATTCTGCCAGGAACCACATCACTCTGCTTCTAATTTCTTCTTAATTTGTTCATTTACATTCCAAGATTCACTGCTATACAGCAAAACAGGTTCTACATAACACTTCAGCACTCTCTTTGTTGCATTCATTAATGGTGACTTATTGCATAAGATACTCTTCAGTTTCTGAAATTCGGCTTTTGTTTGCCCTATTCTGCTCTTAATCTCTGTTGCACATCTTACATCTGATATTATAACAATGATGTTATTACCAATAGTTGACAGATTTCAATATTTAGCCGTAGCTATAATTAGTCACCTTCGTTATATTTATCACGTTATTAATGTGTGCCTATTGGTCTATAATCACGTCAGGCCAGCACCATATACCCAGTATATATATATATATATATATATATATATATATATATATATATATATATATATATATATATATATAAAGGGTTGTGTCCTTTATGCCTAGTCAGACAGCTATCATTTTAAAATGTCACTGGAAGGCAAAGACAAATATGGCATTAAAGAGAGCATCCTAATTCTCAAGAAACCAATCTCACGGCAGTCGCTTACTTGAAACCATAACCAACAATATCTGTCGGTTGCTCTCAAGATTCAGTCTGCTACCTTAGTTTCCTGTTTATCTCTTTTAATGGCTAAAAGGGTACTCCACCCATGGGAATCCAGCAGGCCAGAGAAGGGGAGGTGGTCTCTTCATTTCCTTTGATAATGGATACCCGTTACCAACAATCATTAGTGAAGACACATGCACGAGGCTGACAGACAGATGAAATGTCTGTCAGACAGGGATAATTTCTAGCGGAAGCACTATCAGTGCATCACTTTCCAAATTAAATGAAAGTGTGATCTCACAGTCCACGCCCCCGTGACTTGGTTACTTTGGCGGCTGATGGATATCGGTTGTCTGACTCCTGGGCATATACAGTAGATATGGGATGCCCTGTCCACTGTCTTGACCTGCAGCAATGTTTATAGGATGCTATAGCCCAGGCTTCCGTTCACGGTATTGGTTTATGGTCTGGGACTGTCTGGAGCCGGGACTTAGGGTACGGCATACTCAAACTCCTTGTCTCGGACCAGCCTGCAGGCATCATCAGACAAACAGAGGGATCTATAGAGCCGGGACGTGACATTCACATCTCGAACAATCCTGCAGGCTAGAGAACCGGACTTGGAGGGGACAGATAGCCGAAACGAGTCAGCTCCTGACTTGATCACCAACCATCAAGCAATAGCAGCCACTAAGGGAAGTGCTGTGCTGGACGGAAGCCTGGGATATAGTGTCCTCGTTGTTGCAGGTCATGGGCTCAGAAGTCAGCGCCGGACGAAAGCCTTGTTGAAGGACCAAGCCGGGATCCCACCCTTTCCCCGCTGGTGATCTGCCCTGGGACAAGTAAAGTAAATTGCCTAGTGTAAGGAGATCCTGAGTATTGTTGCAATTATCACATTGCATTTGCTCTCATTTATCATGTTTATGTATATATATACACAGTTTGTTACATTCGATAGCCAGAGTAACTAACGACGATTGCCTGAAAGAGGCTTATGAAACTATAACAATATATACAACAATAAGAAAGAGACAAACAGTTTTCGTTGGTCATGTGATGAGAATAGAGGCATTGGAGAACATCGTGACGACTGGAAAGATCGAAGGGAAGAGAGGCAGAGGCAGACCAAGAGAAATGATACTGGATGAATTGAGACGGTGTCATGAGGAATATCATCAGCAGCATTGATCCAGAACACCAAAGACCGAGATCTGTGGAGAGACATAAACGCCTGCTGGCATGGCACTTGATGATGAGCATATTAATATTGACTAATACATAAAATACTCAATAAAAACATAGACCATGGAGAGTTTGAAAAGACTTGGGTGAGAGACACCCATACGTCATGGAGAAATAGAACAGTATCTCATTCAGCGTGTATCGCTGACGTCACCTGTTCTGTGCTGTTGACAATTCTCTTTTGGCCTCCTACACAGCGCTTTGGTCGGGTTTCATCCCGTTTGACTGTTCTTGCGGTCTGGTCCGGGTTTGTTTTTAAATTCAAATATTACAATGTAAATATGAATGTTGTGAAGATGTATTGTTCTTGACATGTTGACAACTGACATAAAGTGAATGTTCACTATATATTCACTTCACCTGAAGTGGCGTGTAGAATATACCACATGCCACTTCATGTGGCGTGAGAGTGTTTGTGTTATTGTTATTGTATACACCAATTTATGTATGTTTATAAATGTCATGAGACAAGTAGAACTGTTAATGGGGAAGTAAACTTGAAATCTTCGGGACAACCGGCAAACTGGATGGCAAAAGAGCAAGCGCAGGCGGCAGGCGGCCCTGCGGAAAGAGACCAAGCTACGAGATATCGGATGAAACCCCGTGAAATGAAGTCGACCATCGTGCTTTTAAACGCCTTATTTTTTATTAAAATTTCCTGTCAGTCACAGGTGTTTGTTACTTTAACTCAGTGGTTATCAACCTTTTTTTTTTTTTTGGCCAGTGCATCCCTTCACCATATTTTCAGAACGTCACCCCCCCCCCCTCTTTCGTATTTCATCCGTATAAATCCCCCCCCCCCTTACGCAGTTTACGTAAAAATGGAAGCTAAATTTAATAACTCATACTAAAACAAGTCTATACGTCTACATAAATCGTGATTTGCGGGGTCTACCTACGTTATAAAACGAATTTTAGAAGGGCAAGAAGTATAGAACTATAAAGTATGGAGGGAAAAACAATATCAAGTAATCGGTTCTTGTATTAACGCCATCTTGAAATAATCTTAATCCCCACTACCCCCCCCCCCCCCCCCTTTGGAAACATTAGGGTGGCCACATTTCGTTAGTAAGCGCTGATCAGATGTTGATTTGCTTAATCCCTGGTTTTGGAGCACTCTCATTGCTTGCGGATATGGCCCTAGGTGCTTCAGTTTCTTCCTGTAGGCTACACAACGATAATCTCGACACTATGCATGAAACCGGAGCACCATCAATAATCAAATTGTGTATCTACTAGAATGGCACACGCTATAAATATTATGTTTGTTTGTTTTTAATTTTACAACTTATGCTGGTTGTACTTATGATTATACTGCCTGCTTTCAAACTGCCGATATATTTTGAAAGTAACGTGCACACGGCCCACTCCGAGTTTTTCGCCCAAGTCCGAGGAGACTAGAGATTCAATCCACTGCTCCGGGAACACGATGAAGTATTCAATCATTTTCTAATAAATAAACAATTTAGACAACAGTTTAGACAATGAAACGAACCAGGCCTGCTCGAGTCGGAGGCAGATTTTCTATCATATTCACCATTTCGCCCTTTCTTCTTCCTATAGCCATGCCGTGTGGCGTTGGTGGTTATGATTGCCCCAGCCTTCTGTCTCTTTGCTGCGAATCATTTCTCATATCGACGTTCCTCCATTCCATGATGTCAAACTGTCCAGAATCACCTCTTTTGGTCTCCTTTTTTCTCCTCCAGCATTCCAGTTGTGACGGCTTCTCTTTCTCATGACATGTCTAAAGAATGTCAACTGTACTGTCTACTTTCTTTACCAGCAACAGGCCGTCTCTGTGAGTCCACTTCTTTCAAGATGTTCCCTCTCCTTACTAACCGAAAAATAAAATTTAAAATACAAAGACAAATAAGACGTAAGAACTTTTTCCTGCAGGAGTGAGTGAGTCTGGTCTGGTCTGGTCTGGTCTGGTCTGGTCTGGTCTGGTCTGGTCTGGTCTGGTCTGGTCTGGTCTGGTCTGGTCTGGTCTGGTCTGGTCTGGTCTGGTCTGGTCTGGTCTGGTCTGGTCTGGTCTGGTCTGGTCTGGTCTGGTCTGGTCTGGTCTGGTCTGGTCTGGTCTGGTCTGGTCTGGTCTGGATGTGTCTATCGCTTTCGCTAAAGTAAGACATGTCAACATGATAAAGATGTTTCGAGATCTTCAAATTGATGGGAAATACCTTAGACTTATAAAAGACATATATTGGAAACAACAAGCTGCCGTAAAGATTGATAATGACGTAGGTCAATATCAGCCTATTAAGAGAGGTATGCGACAATGATGTGTATTGTCTCCATTTTTTCCCTGTACAGTAAAAATAGTGTTAGAAATGTAGAAGATATGAGAGGGATCACCATTTGAGGGGAGGGGGGCGTAACATCAATAATATTAGATATGCAGATGATACAGTATTGACAAAGACTTGAACACATCCCCTCAGCCAGGAAGAGCAGGTAATCTTAAAGAGGCCATGAGGGGATACTGTGCCCGAGGCAAGGGCAGGGGAGATGAGGGAATAGGGTCAGGTTAACCATTCCCTCATGAGACACGCAGGCGTGGTTCAGAGAGTTAGCACTCTAACCACGATAAGCATCACGCCTCGTGGTAGCGGGAGAAGTTGAGTAGACACTCAACATGACACGTTTGCCATCAAGCGTGCCAGGTGAGGCAACACGCGTCAAGGTGAAGGGGACTCCGCGTGGTGTGTACCGGCTGGGAAAAAGATGGGCAGACGGGAGACAGGACGTGTCGAGTACACCTCGTTTAGAATAGAGCTAGGGTTTTGTTGTACCTACATAGATAGAAAGTAGCATAGTGGTTAGCTATTTGTGATAGAGAATTCTGTGGTAGAGTGTTATGTGTTTCATTAGCGACTGTTCACTGCTGTAGCGAGCCAATGGCAATAAATTGCACTATGTATTTTGCCTCCCACACGACTTGCAAGTATTCTTGTATTGGTGTGAGAGAAGTACCCGATGATGTCTGTCAGTGAGTTGTTGACAGGCCAGGGTAATTGTGGTGTCAAGAAGTGGTGCTTGGACGAAAGAGCCAAGCTAGTACCCACAGCACAGGGTAATTGTGGTTGTCAGAAGTGAAGCTTGGACGCAAAGTTCAAGCTAATCCACTCGTCCACGAGCTCCAGACTAGGGTCTAATTTAATTTGTGTAGTGACGATAATTCATGCAAGCTAGAGCAACCTCGCAAGCTAGAAGTATGCCTGTCGTGGCGAAATAAATGGTTTCATTATGTTTAATTGTGTTTATGAAATATTTATTTAGTGAAATTATGTATTCATCAGAGCTGTAAGTATTGGTATTCTTCTTTTTCTATATTTATTTAAATATTTATCATTTTGGTTGACAAATGAGTACCAAAAATGATTCAGGGCGAAGCGATACAACGCCTGCCGACAATATCGATTTTTCATCGCGCTGTGCTGTGACGTCAGACGATTGACAAACAGTCGTCTGGGCTCATTAGCATACAGCAAGCGAGTGTTTACAAAGTTGCTAAACGGCGCTCGCCTGAATCGGTACGTTATATCAGCTATTATTTCTTTATTTGATTTACGAAAGTAATATATTTATTTATTTAAACATCATTAGGTTATTTATATTTATGAAAAGCAGTTATTAATATTTTTGGTCTATTTTCGCATTGTTTACCGTCACAATGGAACTACTTTCGGGCGAGCAGATGGCACTTGCTTGCACAACACTTACATAAATTAACTAGAATAGTAACGTAAGGCAATACTGATAGAACGAAGACAGGACATCGACATTTAATTTACGTGATACATATTCTAGTTGTTCGTGATTCTGTCATTGTCTAAGTCATTGTCCTTAGTTGTCAGGGTAATTAGATCGTGCACCTCTGGGCGTAACACTGCCGCCCTACATATCGAAGAGTGAACAACAGCTGTGTACGGATGCCGGTGTGCCAACTATGGTGTCCCAATTACGTAACGTGTTTCCACCCTAAAGTATCAAGGTGACCTGTGTCGACGGAGTTCCGTTCCCCGATCCTCGGGAACGTTAAAGCTGAGTACACTTACATATTTTGGCATGCAATTTGATTAATAGTGCATCTCTTTTTCAGCTTTTGAGACACTATTGTAAATTTTGTGCTCTGTTTTTTTTTTTCAGCATTACATTTTGCAGAGCACAGGCAAAGAGTACAATTCTTTGTGCTCATTAGTGAATAAACATAACATATCAAAGATAAATAATTAATAAAAAGGGCATTGTATGTCACTGCTAGCCAATAACTAAACAACATGGCTACGCTAGCGGACTTCGTAAAAGCAGGCAAAGAAATGCAATACACAGGTAAAGAACTAGAAGAATATGCTGATAGGAAATTTAAAGAAGCAAAAGATGCTGAAAGAAACGAACGCGCACAAGAAAGACAACATCAAAAAGAGATTGCTCAACTAGCTGAGATAACAAAACAGAAACAGCTAGAAGATGATAAACTGATTAAGCAAAAAGAATTAGAGATTAAGCAACAACAGTTAGAACATGAGAAGGAGATAAAACAGAAAGAACTAGAATTAAAGCAAAGGCAATTAGAACAGGACAAAGAATTAAAGCAATCTGAAATAGCTGAAATGGCAAGAGTCAAAGAAAAACAGATACAAGTAGAATCAGAGACACAGTTAAAGATGAAAGAAAGAGACATAGAGTCACACGCAGAAGTCTCTGCCACTAAACTAAGAAGTCAACAAGAGGAAAATAAGTTCAACAAATACAAAAATATTATCAAACCATACTGTAAAGATGATCCCATATCAGCATGGATAGAGAACGTAGAGTACCAATTTAAATTTCACCAAGTTCCATTAGAAATGTGGGCTCCAATTTTTATGAAGAATCTCAGTGGTGAGCCCCTCAAAGTAATAGAGTCCATACCAACAGACCTCAGATCTAACTATCAATACATCCATGATAGGATAATGCAACACTTTTTACTTGATGCCCCTGGATATCAAAATCAATTTTCAAATTTAAAGCCTAAACCCAATGAGACTTTCATTGATTACGTCTCAAATGTTCTAAGTGTACTAAATAGATGGCTTAAAGCGGCTAACATAGGAAGAGATTTTGATAGATTAAAAAACTTAATTGCTATGGATAAGGTTATATCCACCATACCTTCTCCTTTTGCTAAATTTTTACAGCAGTCAGACATAGAAAACATAGAACAGTTTGAAAAGAAAGGATCGGCATATTTTTCTTCTAACAGAGATGTCTTTAAAACTTCAAATGACTCTGAAATAGTTTCTTTTGTGAAAGACCAACCAAAATATCAGAGTAATAGAAAACCTTTTCAGAAATATGATAAGAAAGACATGAAAGTGTCCAAATGCATACATTGTCAACTTGTACATGATTCTTATGCTATGTGTGACAAATCGCCAAATTATCCGGCGCATCTTGAAAAAGTAATCAAGAAACAGCAGAGCAAAAGATCGGCATACAGGCGGGCCATTAAATGTTTTTTTTGTTCCAGCTATGGGCATTATAGTAATAAGTGCCTGGGCCGCCAACGTATGAAAGCTAGCAATGCTATTCTGATTGACACCTCTTCAGATAGTGGTAGTGAGAGTGAATGTGAGGTTGAGAATGAACTGCCATTTAATCAGTGTGAAGATGTTTGTAGTGCAAACGATATGTTAAGCTTTGACAGCTGTGAACGATGTCACCAATTCCATGCAGATGGGAGACTAGAATGTGGGCATACAGTACCATTCTCCTCTGAGAATGTAAATGCAGCATTAGCCTCCAGAGGCAATCTGGTGTTCCACAATGCAATGGTCAATAATGTACCATGCCAATGTTTGCTGGACAGCGGCAGCACCCTTATTGGTCTTCGGAAAGAACTGGTGAATCCGGGTGATTACACAGGTGATACGGTCAAATGCCGAACCTTCTCGGGTAACATTGAGATTTACCCTTTGGCAAAAGCCCGTATTAATTCTCCTTTTCTTTCTGGTACCTTTACTTGTGCAATACTTAACAACCCTTGTACTGATTTAATTCTGGGGTGCTTACCCCAACTAAAACAATGTACTAGTAAAGAAATAGTTGCATGGGAGAAATTAAATGCAGTTAATGCAACAACAAGGGCAGACAGTGTGGAACAGCAAGACACATTGCAAGAAGAAAGATTACTGTTGCTTTCCCCAACAGGCACAGATGACACCAGCAGACAGAAATTTATAGATCAGCAAAAAGCTGACCCTAGTGTGTCACCATACTTAAAATTATTGAAAGAGAAAGCCAAAGTAACCAAAAACGCATCATGGTTCTTTAGACTGAATAATGGTATTTTAACAAGATATTATACTACTGGTAACCATGAGATTCAGCAAACGGTGTTACCTGAACAACATCGTCTTACTGTGCTGAAAATTGCACATGAGTCACCGTTTGCTGGTCATCTTGCATATGATAAAACCAGGGCCAGAATTCAGGCTCATTTCTATTGGCCAGGTTTTTGCAATGACATAAAATTATTTTGTCGTTCGTGTAATGTCTGTCAACAATTAGTACGTAAGGGTAAACATCCTACAGCTGAAGTACAACCTTCTACATTGGCTTCTAGGCCATTTGAGAGTGTGGCGGTAGATATTGTTGGTCCCCTTAATCAGGTGTCCAGCAAAGGAAATCGCTTCATATTGACAATGGTCGACCTATGTTCAAGGTGGGTTGAGGCAGTAGCTTTGAAATACATCACCTCCAAAGATGTTGCCAATGTATTTCTACATCTGTTCTCACGATTCGGATTCCCACGAACCATTTTATCCGATCGTGGAACTCAGTTCATATCGGCTGCAACGCAAGCCCTTACAAAAATGTTAGGTATTAAACAACATTTTACGACAGCATACCATCCAGCCAGCAACGGAATTGTAGAGAAAATTAACGGTGATCTAAAGCATATGCTGGCTAAGGTGACAGCAGAAAACCCAGCTGATTGGGATACACTGTTACCAACAGTGGTGTTCGCCTATCGGGAGATTCCCCATTCAAGCACGGGTTTCTCACCATTTGAATTAGTTTACGGGGCTAACCCACGTGGACCCCTAACTATTTACCACCAAATAGTAACTAACTCAATAGAAATTCCTACCCCAAAAACACCTTATGAAATGGTGACAGAAACACGAGACAAGATCATGAAATCGTGTGTTATAGCTAAGGCAGCTTTGGAGAGGAAGGGTCAAATCTACCGCCAATATGCCAACAAAGGGGCAAGAACAATTGAACTTGAACCAGATCAAGACATACTCTTGCTACTTCCAGACAAAAGAAATTTACTATTGACCTCATGGCAAGGGCCATTCAAGGTGATACGCAGAATTTCAGATGTTGACTATGAAATATCGATAAACGGACACTTAAAGATATTCCATGTCAACATGTTGAAACCTTACTTTTCAAGACAAGAGACAGGAGTAGAGACAGACAAACATATTGCACCAACACCAAGTGATCAGACGACAGACATACATAACGCAACTACACTAGTTAGCGAGACTGGCAGTTCCGACAATGGCAATACATCTAGTGAGTTAACAGAATACACACTTAGCACCACCACCATACTGAATCAGGGAGACGACGACGGAATGGAACTACCCGTTCCCATTGTAGACAAAACGGCGACATTGGACAGTATACATATAGATCAGGGACTAACAGACATTCAACGAAGACAATTAGTTGATTTAGTAACTGAATACAAAGACCTATTCTCTGACATCCCAGGTAGAACGGACAGAATCGAACACTCCATTCTTCTTTCGGACCTCAAGCCTATTAAATGCAGGCCGTACTCTATCCCACTTAGCTATAGGGAAAATCTAAATAAGGAAATTCTTAATTTAGAGGCTAGCGGGATTATCCAAAAGTCTACATCTGAGTACTCGTTTCCAATCGTCTTAGTTAAGAAGAAGGATTCCACAATTCGACTCTGTGTGGACTATCGAAAACTTAATAACATCACTAAGATCGACGCAGAACCGATTCCTTCCTGCGAAGATCTTATATTGGACATGTCTACTTCTAAAATCTTTTCAAAACTAGATCTTACTAAAGGATGCTGGCAGGTCCCTATGCAGGCTCAATCTATGCATCTTACTGCGTTTTCAACACCTTTAGGATTATACGAATGGCGATTTCTTCCTTTCGGACTTCGAAATGCTCCTGCCACTTTCGTACGCTTAACTAGAGATCTATTACATGGAGTGACGAATACTGTGACCTATATAGATGATATATGTGTCCATACTGAAGACTGGACTACACACTTACTGAAACTGAGACATGTCTTTGATAGGTTGCGACTCTTCGGTCTCACTGTCAAACCAAGCAAAGTTGAATTAGGCCTAAAAGAAATTGAATTTTTGGGTCATGTCATCTCTCAAGGTCAACTGAAGACCGACAATAGGATTATTACAAAAATTATGAATCTGACCATGCCTACCAGTAAAAAGCAGGTTAGGAGTCTTTTGGGATTAGTTAACTACTATAGTAAATTTATTCCAAATTTAGCAAACATTACAAGTGTATTTTCTAATCTTTTAAAAGCATCGGTGAAATTAGATGTGAAAGATGCATTATTAATTTCTGCATTGTCAAAATTGAAAATGCTTTTTAGTAATGTTCCCATCCTCCGCTTGCCTAATCCTGGGCTCGTTTATTATCTTAGGACAGATGCCAGCAGGATCTCCATCGCTGCAGTCCTAGGCCAATTTTATGAGGGCATCTTCCACCCGATTTGTTACGTGAGCCGTAAGATCACACCTGCCGAGTCCAGATATTCAATATCAGAACTAGAAGCCCTAAGCGTCATCTATGCGGTGAGAAAGCTCCATCGATTTCTGGCAGGTGTACACTTCATTGTCCAGACAGATAATTCTCCCATTACAGTCATCCAGTCCGGGGTGCACCGAAACGACCGGATATACAGGTGGTCTCTTATTTTGCAGAACTATACGTTTAGTATAGAACACATCAAGGGTAAAGACAACATTTTAGCTGATACCCTTAGTAGACCATCAGGGGTAGAAATACCCGAAAGTCCGCATATAGATAGAGAGTGATAGTCAGTACATAAATAGATTACAATAATGTATATAAAATGTGTTACATATACATCTACTTTATGTGCTAAATAATGATCCAAGTACAATGAACTATCAGGTGTCCGCAGACATGAACTAAAGAACTGTGCTGCAGAACGTAGATACTACCGTGTGTAATAGGACAGCTCATTTTCAACTAAGCTCCATTCCGGTGTATCATGTATGTGAAATACAGAGAACAGTGTCAGAACAGTGCTTAATCATAGACACGAAAAAGACTGAGCTACGACACCAGCGAATCTCTACACGGGCACTACCGAGAAAACTCTAGTATGACTGTATAATGTATTTCAGATACCCAGGCAAATTGTGTAGATTTATTATGCCTATACAACCAATGTGCAAACATGAAGCAACTACTATCCTGAAGGAACTGAATACAGTGTATATAAACTTAATGTGATATGTAATTAAATATTTTAAAATAATGATAAATTAGAGATAGAATTAGGTAATATAATAATTCTCATTTAGTTAAATAGTTTAGGTAGTACGGTAATTAACCCGGTTACTTAACTTAAATTTAAATTACAATATTAGATTAGACATAAATATAGTTAATTACATCATAATAAATTAAATTAAAATAGTGATAGAAATAGCACCATTTAGATTGTGATATTTCATTTGACTGCAATATAGTTTAGCTTATTCCATCTTAGTGAAGTCATACCATCGATCAAACATTACCATTTATTAGTATTATCATTTTACATTATTATAGATTAAAAACATTACATAAGTGAACATACATCATTTACACCATTTAGAGTAATAACATCAATCATATAATTTCTTGTCAATTTAAAAAAAAAAAAAAAAAAAAAAAAAAAAAAATTAGGTAATATAGTGGTAGAAAAGTATATAATTTCGGTTCACATCATCCATTTAATTAAGGTACATAACTCACATCACATCAAGTACAGTGAAATAGTTAGGTTACATCCCTTAGATTAGATAAACATATCAGATAATTAGCATGACAAAAGTTAGATAACACATCAAATACTGAGGTATAGAAATAGGATTACTATGTTAGAATGTAGAGTCTTAGATTAATTTAATATACTGTACGATGAGATCAAGGGGACAAATCATCAACACGGTCTCATCCATGTAAATATAGTGTAAATAGATGACTCGTGCAGCGACTTACGCACAGTCATTGGGCTCGACAGTCTCAAACTGCGCCGAATCTGTACAGTGTTACTCAAAGGTTTTTAAATAATCAGAAGAATGGGTATATAAGGATAAAAGATGTATGATAGAATTAGGAGTGAAAGGAGTATGACAGAAGTTTGAATGTGAAAACGAATGGAAGAGAGACAGGAGAGAGGGAGGTTAGTCAGCAAATTCTTCTGCTGCCTCGCTTAACTTTTAATATTTGTTTGTGTGATTGTTGTTTTTCGTTGGTGAACATGTGCTAGTGTGAATGTGTTGTCTGTAATATAGGTTAGAACTTAGATTACAGTATTTTGGGTTTCATAACCAGGGAATGTAGTCACGAATTAGTGTTATGCACCTAGTTGTGGCCACATTGAACCAAATTATGACACTCAAAAAAAAAAAAAAAACTAACATACATACACATACAAGTTATAAATATAGAGTAGGAATTAGATTAGTAGATTAATTACATACAAACACGCAAACAACCAGGAAAACAAACATATAAATTACATACACTTTTTGTAAATCAAAGGGAGATAACTTTGGGTCAGGGGACATAATAGACAACGAAAAACTAGCTTAACAGTGAAATGGAACTTTACACGCGGAAGCGATGTGGGTAAAGCCTATCGCACACACTCTTGTATAATGGTTGTTAGATATTATATGGGGGACATGAAGCAATTCATGTGTTGACCCTAAGAAAGTCAACTTTGTATGGGTAGTAAGTTAATTTACTATGTGAGGGCAGGTCTTATAAGACAACGATCCGGTTCAGACATACCTCTAATAAGTATAATATAGCATGTGAGAAAGGGCTCACGCCAACCAGTCAAGTTTGTGGCGATTGCCAGTAGCCAAGTAAAGTTTCGCTACATTGTGGTAAAAGTCAGTAGGAGTCTATTAGAATGCCCAAAGCCAGGTTATCTAGAGTCTTTGACAAAAATTAGAGACACTAATTTTTTAGAAACCTCTTGCGTCACAACCAATGAGTGAAAGTTGGTGACGCAACACAGGAGGGGCGGGTGTGTGTCAAAGACTTGAACACATCCCCTCAGCCAGGAAGAGCAGGTAATCTTAAAGAGGCCATGAGGGGATACTGTGCCCGAGGCAAGGGCAGGGGAGATGAGGGAATAGGGTCAGGTTAACCATTCCCTCATGAGACACGCAGGCGTGGTTCAGAGAGTTAGCACTCTAACCACGATAAGCATCACGCCTCGTGGTAGCGGGAGAAGTTGAGTAGACACTCAACATGACACGTTTGCCATCAAGCGTGCCAGGTGAGGCAACACGCGTCAAGGTGAAGGGGACTCCGCGTGGTGTGTACCGGCTGGGAAAAAGATGGGCAGACGGGAGACAGGACGTGTCGAGTACACCTCGTTTAGAATAGAGCTAGGGTTTTGTTGTACCTACATAGATAGAAAGTAGCATAGTGGTTAGCTATTTGTGATAGAGAATTCTGTGGTAGAGTGTTATGTGTTTCATTAGCGACTGTTCACTGCTGTAGCGAGCCAATGGCAATAAATTGCACTATGTATTTTGCCTCCCACACGACTTGCAAGTATTCTTGTATTGGTGTGAGAGAAGTACCCGATGATGTCTGTCAGTGAGTTGTTGACAGGAAACAACAAGCTGCCGTAAAGATTGATAATGACGTAGGTCAATATCAGCCTATTAAGAGAGGTATGCGACAATGATGTGTATTGTCTCCATTTTTTCCCTGTACAGTAAAAATAGTGTTAGAAATGTAGAAGATATGAGAGGGATCACCATTTGAGGGGAGGGGGGCGTAACATCAATAATATTAGATATGCAGATGATACAGTATTGACTGGAGACAATGAGCAGGATCTGCAACAATTAGTAGATGCGGCTGTTGCACACAGTGAACAACTGGAGTTACAATTAAATTGTAAGAAGACACAGATTAAGGTCGTCACTGGGAAGAAGGAAATACCACAGTGTGATATACAAGTACCGGCTCCGTGCCGTAGGTGTTACGGGCGCAGCTCATAATCCTGCATACCCGCGTTCGAACCACAACTGTGGTGGTTTTAAACATTTTAAAAATGGTATTGGTGCCCGTCGTTCAGAAAGCAATGGCAAATAACTCAACGTAAACTTGCACACGAATCACGAACAGCCAAAAACTTCTGGGGTTGACTGCTACGTCATGTAAAGGAAATGTAACTAACTTTTGTTTTAAAATTTACAAGTAAATGGGAATGTTCCTATACAAGTCAATCGGTACAATTATCTCGGAACGGGCATGTCATTTGTTGGGAGATGTCTTGAAGAGTTTAAAATAATAATTGCCATGGCGAGGGTAGCCTTTTGCAACATGGAAAACATACTGATCAATAAAAAGAAGTACTTTGAAACGAGAAAAGGAGTGTTCAGTTGCTACATAGAACCCATACTTTTGTATGGATGTGAAGCGTGGGCAATGAGCAGGCAAGCTGAAAAACATCTGATGGCAGTGGAAATGTGGATTTTTGATACCACATCTAGCTTAAGAATAGAGGTGGAGGCAGTCACTGCAGCTTTCCGCTGAATCGAGAATACGAGAGAGAGAGAGAGAGAGAGAGAGAGAGAGAGAGAGAGAGAGAGAGACACACACACACACACACACACACACACACACACACACACGAGGCAGTCACTGCAGCTTTCCGCTGAATCGAGAATACGAGAGAGAGAGAGAGAGACACACACACACACACACGCACGCACGCACGCACGTACGCACGCACGCACGCACGCACGCACGCACGCACACATCGTGATTGTAACTGACTCGGAAAGCATGCTGAGGAAGGTGAGGACAGGCATGCTTCATGCAGAGTGGCTTGCTTCGCTGCGGAGGTCACGGGTGACAAGCATCGCCTGGATCTTTTCTCCGGGGCATGCCGGTGTCATGGGAAATGAACAGGTGGACAGATTGGCTGGCTCTGCAGAACTTGGTGGAGTATTGATACATGACAAGGCAGACGTTGTTGCGGCCTTGTGGGAGCTCGTATACACCTCGGAGGAGCAAATGGATCATCATGGTCTGGCAAGAATGAGGCAGCGAGGAGTGACGAGGGGATCTGGCCGACGCTCAATGCTCAGAGGAATGGCGAGACGGACATATAATCAGATTGCTACTGGTACTATTGGTGATGGAACTCTTCGCCGGCTGCTGAGGATGGGGACGGAGCGCCTATAGGAATGTCCCGAATGCTGTGATGTTGGGTCCTAGATCAGTCAATCAATCAATCAATCAAGCAATCAATCAATCAATCAATGTGGTTTGTGAGGAAAATGCAATGAATACCATGAACAGGCAGAAAAACCATTGACCAAGTCCTACAAGATACACATGAAAACCGTAAACTGATTAGAGAAATTAGACGTAGACAGTCACAATTTTTGGGACATGTTATGAGAAGAAATAAATTGGAGAACTTGGTGACAACTGGAAAAGTTTAAGGGGAAAAGAACTAGGGGGAGGCAGAGAAGTAAATACCTGGATGGCTTGAGCACGTGGTATGATCGAGACAAGAACACGGAGCTATTCCACGGCTCTGATGATCGTGTAAGATGGCGAAAGATGACCACCCATGCTTATGGGCATGGCACATGATGATGATCTATCTATCTATTTATCTATCTATCTATCTATCTATCTATCTATCTATCTATCTATCTATCTATCTGTCTGTCTGTCTATCTTTCCGTCCGTCCGTCCGTCCGTCCGTCCGTCTGTCTGTCTGTCTGTCTGTCTGTCTGTCTGTCTGTCAAATATCATCATCATCAATAATTGCCCTGTCAGATGGCTTAGGCGTCCATGTCTCTCCACAGATCTCAGCCTTTAGTGTTCTGGATCAACACTGCTGATGATATTCCTCCATGCCACTGTCTCAATCCATCCAGCATCATACATACTCTTATTCAGCCTCTGCCTCTCACCTCCCTTGATCTTTCCAGTTGTTACAATGTTCTCCAATGCCTCTCTTCTCATCACATAACAGTGAACTATTCCAAGGAAATAATGAGGCAATCTATTTGTTAAATCATACAAATTTAAAAAATCAGTAGAAAAGCATATTTCCGTCTTTGAATATAAGTGATACAGACAATTAATAAAAATTATTTGGGTGTTAAAGAGAACAAAGATATCTATCTGGAAACTCAACACTGAAGAAGGTAGGAGATTAAAGCAAGTAAAACTGAGACAAAGTAAACATTTTGAGGAAATAAAGAAAGCTTAAATGTCTGGAAGAGATCATTATTGAGGGAAGTTACTGGGGAAGTGGAGAAGTGAAAGAATACAACTTAAATGGATTCAAGGTATGATAGATGATTTACACATGACAGCAACAAAGGCTTACGATCGAGAGACATTTCGAAATGACTGGACAAAGCTATGCAGAAGGCAAACCAGTGGATATTGAATGATTAGGACAAATACTACTACTGGCACCTGGCCGTCTTGACAGGCGATAGTTTGTTACATTGTGTTTCAAAAAGGCATACTAACCACAACCCGTGGCGGTAGATCAGGGATGGGGTTATACCTCTCCATAGCACAAAGCCTGGGCGAAATTGTGGAGACCATGTGTTGCCCGTGCAGTATGGTCCCTCTCTCGGCCTGCCTAGTTTGCTCCAATGAATCTAGTACGGCATGTACAGCAATAAGAAAGAGGCAAGCAGCTTTCTTTGGTCATGTGATAAGAAGCGAGGCGTTGGAGAATATCGTGATAATTGGAAAGATTAAGGGGAAGAGAGGCCGAAGCAGACCAAGAGAAATGATGCTGGATGGACTGAGACAGAGTGGCATGGAGAAATATCATTAGCAAAGTTGATACAGAACACCTAAAACCGAGATCTGTGGAGAGATATGGAAGCTGGCAAGGCACATGATGATAATGATATTTTCCAACTTTACTGTTGACCTTTTCTCGGGTCATTAATTCTGTTTCTTTCAAGTTACAATTTAATGTTTTATTAATTACATCAAAGATGGCTTAATTCATTAGGCTACGTGGTGCATAAACTTCCGTGGTACTTACTTCCACATATATTTTAGTATGCATTTGTTATTTTACATTAAATCCATATTTCGTCGGCATAAATTTTATTATGCATTTCTTATTTTACATTAAATCCATATTAATTCTGCATATATTTTAGTACGCATATTATATTTTACATTAAATTCATATTACTTCGGCATATATTTTAGTATGCATGTGTTATTTTACATTAAGTCCATATAACTTCGGCATAAATATCAGTATGCATTTGTTATTTTACATTAGATCCACATTTATTAGGCATATATTTTAGTATGCGCTTGTTATTTTACATTAAATTCATATTATTTCAGCATATATTTTATATGCATTTGTTATTTTACATTAAATCCATATTTATAAGGTAAATATTTTAGTACGCATTTGTTATTTTACATTAAATCCATATTTATTAGGTATATATTTTAGTATGTATTTGTTATTTTTCATTAAATCCATATTTATAAGGTAAACATTTTAGTGTGCTTTTATATTTTACAATAAATCCATATTTATTAGGTATATATGTTAGTATGAAGTTGTTATTTTACATTAACTGATTCAGTACCGATGGATCATATTTCGCTAGAAGTGACGTCCCACTTGGATAAAGGAACGGTATATCGCCATAGTAAGCTCACCGTGTTATTTATTTGGTTTCGTGGTATCTTCCACAATTTCAATGCCCAGTAAACGGAAATTTACATTATAGTACTTGTTAATTTAATTGTATACAATTGTCAGGATCTTATATTAGGCTCGTTGGCTAACACATGTGAGACAGTACAAGTACAAACGTTATTCGACGTAAGACACAGCAACACAAGTTCTATGGATTTATTACCACAATAAATACATAACAATAGTTACAGCAATGTACAACATATAACAACTCACTACCACAATACAGCTCATAGGTCTGACGCTCACAATATCAGTCGTTCAGCTCACAACCACGGAGATTCACACAACGCCTTGCTCTCGACACACACGTCCGTTCAGATGTCCAGTCGCAGCGTGGTCTGAGATTATCACACACACTGCCCACTGCCTCAGGTGGGGTCACGTGGCTTTGCGTCGTCTGTCGTCAACGCTGGTCGCGTGTCAGGTAAGAAACTTGCCAGCCGACAACTCTTGTCCGCCGGGTGCCGTAACGATGTTGCTGTGCACTTAGGCTCTGACATTCTCCCCGGGTACTTCAATGAAAGATGCCATCTTTCATTCATGATGTATGTATATACTGGGGTAGTGTTAATTTCATGTCAGAGACTACTCTTTCCCAGTGTTATGCATGAAAATACATATAAGGCATAGAAATATATACAAAAAAAATGTAAGTTGCATTGAAATGACAAATGAAGTACAATTTTTAACACAATTCAGGTTTCATCCCCCTGATGCCTGGTTACCTTCATTGCAATAATACCCAGTCAGATCAGTAGTTCCAGCTTCACGCATCTACCTCGCAGCCATTTTGAAAAAAACGTAATAATATGATTGTTTTGCAACAACCATCTAGGCCAGACTGAAATACGGCTTTGTGTTAGTCGTATTAAACACTTAAACTCTGCCCTTATTTGGTCAGGAGCTCTTATGTTGGTTTGCAATGTTGGCAGCTCTATGACATGCTTCGTGGACGCCTACCTGCTGTGCCAATCATTTGAGCAACAAAATGTCTATTTATACAATATACATTAATGAATATATTTTAAATTATGGCCCTTGATGTAATTCACAAATGCAAGGGAAGTAATTTTGACATTTAAGAAATTTCATACATTACAATAATAATTTAATTTCTTAGCGTCATTGCTTGACGTTTCTTCATATTAACGAGAAAAAGTCGGTAATATGAATACATTAATCAAGATATGATTCTAAGATTACACTAATCAAAATAAATATGTACACAATTTGTATATTATATTTTATAGATTGAAAAAGATTTTACAAGTGTCATAAATTTTTGGAAATTTGTACATAGTCTGCTAATTTTGCTATACTTTTTATATTATATTGGAAATACAAATGAAACAAAAATTTTGGTTGTTGTTACATTTTCTGAATACAAATGATCCGGTTTTATTTCGGAACAGATAGTAAAATGTTCCCACAGTTCGTGTCTGATGTTATAGTAAGACAACGGATTATGGTGGAATGTTCTTATTTCCGATGTGTTCACACGTCGAACAATTTGGATCACATTTGCTGTAGAGGTGATGTAGGAGTCAATGTTCGGTCTACATTTGCACATGTTAAAATATCACGGTGAACAAAAATCACCCACAAATGTCACAATAGTAAAGTTCGCTTCTGATAATTGGTTAAGCGTTTGTGACACTGTTGTTGGTGTCTATATACACTTAATATCGTTCTCATTCTAACACACACTACACAATTATACTACACTCATTACATGACTTGATTAAAATAAGAATATTATACATGTCGGTATGCAAACCGTATCACAATTTTGATTATTGACCTTACACAGTAGGTGAATGGAAAAATTCACACATTGGTGGCTGTGTTGGGCTGAGTGTAATATTACACAGTGCACTCAGACATTGCTTACTGGGTCTGTCGGACAACGGGACAAAAGGTCGGCGATTGTATTCATTCTGCCGGGAATATGGCGAACTTCAAAACTGAAATTCTGAAGCTTTAAGGACCAGCGAGCAATCATGTTATTTGATGGTACTGCAGAATTGATATACCTTAATGGACTGTTGTCAGTTTCAATGATAAAGTGACGTCCTAGAAGATATTTGGACAGCTTTGTGACACTTTCTACTAAGGCCAATGCCTCTAACTGCGGAATGGACCAGGCCCGCTCTCGGGGTCTTAGTTTTCTTGATAGAAAACAGACGGGATGCAAGATGTCGTTGTATTCCTGCAAAAGGACTGCACCGATCGCAATGGAGCTAGCATCTGTTCTCAATCTGAAAGGTAAACGAATGTTGGGCAATTTAAGGATGAGATTAGGT